>OX608080.1:22222934-22412934 GCA_951509765.1 Sphenella marginata | reverse complement strand
ATATCATTATACAAAGCATACAGGTAGGGGCATGCCTACGTATCCACCTACACATATTTATGTACTCTTTATGGTATGCAATAAAATGTGATGAGAATGTGAAAGCCGGTAGATGCTAGTATGTGACAGATATGAATTTTGTATGTATGTATATACATATGTTATGAGTATAGAAATACATAGTTGTAAAACATGTGTGCTGATAAACTACTTACATATGTACATATGTATTTATGTGTATAAAAATTGCTATGTATGTATGTGTATGTACGTTGGCATGGTATTTATATAAGATACTGTAACGCTTAAATATTTTAGTTTGTTTAAAAGTTTTCTAGAAATTGACTACGATCTCATTTATTTGCATCTAAATTGAGTTGTCTTGTGGTTTCTGGTATTTTTAGAAAATGTTTTAAATTTCTTTTCGGTTCGATATGGAAACAGATTGGTAAAAGAGTTAAAATTTTCTAATATGTATTTATTTTTTACACATAAAAGCTGGAACACAAATTTATATATATTAGCCTTAGGCCGAGACAAATATTAAAATTTGCTTGATATTAAACACATACATATTAAAAAGGCTGTGAACAAAAAGTGAAAATATTTTTCATATAAATAAAAGGGAAACTTTCAAAATATTTAAAAAAAAATTGTACGGAAAAAATTGTTCAGTAAAAGCGAGACAAATCGTTTTTTCTTTCAATAGATAAAAATACTTTAAACTTTAAATTTTCCAAGTACACAAAATTTTAAAATTAAAAATAATACATACTTTCCTATAATAGGAAAAAATTACAAAAATTGTACTTCTGAGATGATCTTTCTTCTTTCACTATCCAAGTTTATAAAAAATGAAATTCGCAGCACAGCCTGGTGGTCAGAACAAATCCATTTGTCGCATGTTTTATACCACTTCTTTGATGATGCCTACTTTAAGCATATCCTAAACCTCTTACTCAGAGGGTTCAGAGCATGGTTCTATTAGCAACTTGTTTATATCGCTAGTTTCAATGACTTGCTGAGTACCTAAATAACATTGCCTCTGCTATAAAAGGCGAAGATTGCTCATACGCCGTGGTGGGCTAGTATCACAATAAATGATTTGGCTACTAAACCAGTGAATGGAGCTTCGTAAAAAGGCAACTTGGTACAAGAAGAAGTTATTTATAGATCATTTATAACTCTTGTGGGCTTATGAGCTACCATGAAAAAGATTTAATCTGCTTAAAACTAGATATAATACAGAGGATGTAGGGGAATGCTTCAAATTAGAAATATTATAGGATAGTTCGGGCACTGTTTCGAGAAGCTGAATGCAGCAAACTAGAGTCAAGCCTAATTATTTGAAGGATAGTTATTTAGACCGCAATTGATATCTGGAACTAAGCAATCTATAAGAAAACTAAAATAATTCTTGAGAAATAAGTTGTCAGGATCAAATATAAGGACAATTATAGAATACGCGAAAAATATACATGAATATCTCTGTGATATCTTAAAAAGACTCATGTATGATAGAAAAAATTCTCCATAAAATGTATCATATGCCAAAGAAACAGATTTAATAATTAACAAACTTCACGAAATAAGTCCAAAGGATCGAATAAAGAAATGGGATACGCTAAAGAAATGAAGGAGAACCCTACTGATGAAAAACAAACAAAAATATGGAGATTGAATCGAGCTCCCTTTATAGCCCAAATCAATTCGATCTCTCAGTAAGTAGAATGGCCAAAAAGCTTTTTGATGTTACTGCAGCTTGTGAATGAATGAGTCAGTGGGTGTATTTCAATTCAATACTCAAGCCATACATGAGTAATTCAGAGAATTATTGTATGTGGACATCAACAGCAATATGATAACAATCTTCTCTCCAGATGGCTCTTCGAAATATCTTAATTCGAACTATAAAATCGAGCTTGACCGACTTCAGCAGTGAGTAAACTATGAAACTGGCGAGTCAACGTAAGTTTCTCTAATATGCTAAGGCAAGGAAACGAGATGGCAGAAGTAGGAGTGAATCGGAATTTTTAATTTCCATATTTGTTAGCACTGGATTATTGAGGCTAATGTTGTTGGTGTTATTAACAGTGTACGGAGGCTACTAAAAAGTATTAGCGCAAAAAGTGGTTCATATAGATTAACAAGGAGCCTGTGACACGACTACAATTATATACTATCTTTGGGCCTACTTAGGGTGAAAAGTGGAAGCTTTGCAGATTTTTTCCATTCTATATGCTCATTGATTATCCATCCTGTCAATTTTACTACTATACAACAAATGATTTCTGACAACTTTATATTAAAAGAGCAGACTTTTACTACAAAATAGAGCACCCTATGGTCTACAAACATATGCACGAATATTTCATACTGATATTTATTCATATTGCCTATTTGTTTTGAATCTTGCAACAAGACCGGAAGTTAATACAATTTAACCTCAAAAGCCAAACATAACAATTTAACATACAAGCTAAATACTATTTTTAGTTCACTTAACTACTACCTACTTATGACATCCGCCATTTAAGTGACGACAACAAATGTGTCTCAGTGGACAATGGAAAATTATTGAGTGTATGAATGTGGCAAATCATTGGCATACAAAGCAGCGTATTTAACACAAATACTGCACACACACACACATGCAAACATTTGCATACATACATACATACAGACAATATGAATTCTTAAATTTTCTTTTGTGCCCACAACGACCTCATTTAGCTTAGTTTCCTTGTCGTTGCATTTTTGCTCATAGTTTACTTGCATACATACATACATACATTAACACACACACACACATTCACACATACATACATACACACATTAATTAGCACCGCTTGCAACAATCCCTCGAGCACTAAATTTTACAGCATAATTAAGACGATTTGTGTGGTAAGGGCTGCTGCGTTGATGCAAAATATGTAAATCAAACTGCAACAAAGGTTACAGACAACGCTTGGAGAGCAAAACTAACAACAAAAATGAATTTAACATAATGCGTTCTTAAGAGTACGAGTATATGCACTATACAAAGCCAAATCCAATGCGCTCTTTTATGCTGTTAACGGTTATAATGAAGAGAAATTGTGTAGCGTAGCCTAGAAGCGTCTGAAACACGCTCAGCGAGAGCACTCATAAAGCGCGCATGTCCAAACCCACATTATGGGCTATGTAAACAAACGAAGCAACTCAACGAAGTTGGGTCAATTTCCTAAATAATCCAATGAAAATAATTCAGCAACGAAGGGTACAACTCAGTAGTCGAAGGACCACAATTGTAAAATGTACAAGGGGCGCTTGTTTTTGTTTTATCTCAACATAATTTTTGAACGAATGTTGCGTTACTGATGCTGCGAGCTCAACACAGCATCATGTTTGGTTTAGCTGTGCTACAAATATTATCAACTCAATCATTGATTCGAAGAAATAGCACTTGAGGAGGTGCTTTTCTGAACCATTGTATGGTACGGAGCTGAGCATACAAGTCACTTAAAAATCCGCAAAAGGATGCTGAGTGATTTTCTTCAGGAAATATTAAAGTCTGAAGCCAGTCAGTCTTTCAAATAATACGCTAGATAGTAACTTATAAGTGATATTAAGGTGTGGTCAACGGAATTGCCTTTCTTGCGAATTGAGCAGAGCAGACTTCAGTTCCAGATAGGAGGCTTGCACTCATCTGATAATTTCTTTTACACAAAAGTCGATGCATTCCTCTTAACAGATCTCCGGCTTAGAGTTTAAACAGCTCGGCGGGATGCCCGTTCTTTTCAATTTCTTAACCCTCCGATGAGTGACAGTTCTCAACTTCAAGGCAGTGGGAAAAGGTTCCTACCCACCTTTTTTTGTAAATCATGTTTTTTTCATTAAAATATTTTTTTTTTGATTTTTTTTTTGTTTTTATTGTTTATAACTAAATTCTACATACAAAAACAATTTGTTAAATTTTTTTATTTTTTTTTTTGTTTCTATTGTTTATTGCTAAATTCTACATACAAAAATAATTTTTTTAATTCTTTTTATTTCTTTTTTTTTATTGTTTATAACTAAATTCTACATGCAAAAATAACGTTTTAAATTTTTTTGATTTTTCTTGTTTTTATTGTTTATTACTAAATTCTACATACAAAAATAAATTTTTCAATTTATTTTTATTTTTATTTTTTGTTTTTATTGTTTATAACTAAATTCTACATACAAAAACAATTTGTTTTTTTTATTTTATTTTTTTTTTATTGATTATTGCTAAATTCTACATACAAAAATAATTTTTTCAATTTTTTTTATTTCTTTTTTTTTATTGTTTATAACTAAATTCTACATGCAAAAATAACTTTTTATTTTTTTTGATTTTTCTTGTTTTTATTGTTTATTACTAAATTCTACATACAAAAATAAATTTTTCAATTTATTTTTATTTTTATTTTTTGTTTTTATTGTTTATAACTAAATTCTACATACAAAAATAATTGTTTCAATTTTTTGGATTTTTTTTTTGTTTTTATTGTTTATAACCAAATTCTACATACAAAAATAACTTTTTCATTTTTTTTTATTTTTTGTTTTTATTGTTTATAACTAAATTCTACATACAAAAATAATTGTTTAAATTTTTTGGATTTTTTTTTGTTTTTATTGTTTATTACTAAATTCTACATACAAAAATAAATTTTTCAATTTATTTTTATTTTTATTTTTTGTTTTTATTGTTTATAACTAAATTCTACATACAAAAATAATTGTTTCAATTTTTTGGTTTTTTTTTTATTTGTTTTTTATATTTATAACTGAATTATACAAAACTAATTTTTTTTATTTCTTTTTTTTTATTGTTTATAACTAAATTCTACATGCAAAAATAACTGTTTAAATTTTTTTGATTTTTCTTGTTTTTATTGTTTATAACTAAATTCAACATACAAAAATAATTGTTTAAATTTTTTGGATTTTTTTTTGTTTTTATTGTTTATAACCAAATTCTACATACAAAAATAACTTTTTAAATTTTTTTGATTTTTTTTTTGTTTTTATTGTTTATAACTGAATTCTACATACATACAAAACTAATTTTTAAAATTTTTTTTATTGTCTATAACTAAATTCTACATACAAAAATAATTTTCTCATTTTTTTTATTTTATTTTTACATGCATAAAATGTAATGATCCGATCGGCTTGATTTTTTTCCAAAAGATACGCAACAAATACTCTTAGAATACATAGTAACTTTGGCCGAAGTAGGACTAATTTCAGTTTGAAAAGGCAAAAAGGTCCCTAGGGACCTTCTCACTCATCGGAGGGTTAAACCTGTTTTTGCCTTTTTTATTATTTTCAAGCCGTTATATTGACATCCTCACTTCATTCTAGTCGGACGATGAAACATTTTTGCCCTCGTTAGGGGTTGGTATATGGAGTTCGTCCACACCCTCGCAATTAGATAATGAGTAGGCACGCTCAATCCATAACTTCCGAACGCTTTTTACTTCCGCAACCCCGGCGCCACTGATGTGAATGGAATAATTTTTCCTCGGCTTAGCAATCTTTTGCTTAAAAGAATTTCCTTGCGTTTTCCTATTGGAATCCCACGCGGTATTACATTTCATTTCAGTCACGGCGGTATCAGCTTCAAAGCTCAAACAAATTCTTCAACAAAAAAGCTCAATTGAGTGGATAACAGCCCACGCTCAAATTCCTAAATTTTAAAACATAGCTTTAACTGACGTGGTGAATATAAAATCGTTAACCTCGTTTACGAAAACAAAGTGCCAAACACATCTAAAATGAATAAAGTTTGATAGTTGCTTTCGTCAAGTTGACGAACAATGTAAAACTGAACGATCGTGGGCAACATAACATTCAGGTTACCCAAAGCACACGTAGGTATCGTTCGTTAGGCCTGACGTTCACCAAAATGAATAAGGCTATTAAGCTCACAGCGAGCATAATAAGATTTTCTTGATTTATTTCGCTTCTGATTTATTTCACTCATCGCGCTTTGTTTACATTCAACGTCACAAAACAATGTCTAAGCGAGTAACCAAAAGATTTCAAATTTTTTTTTTTAAACGGATTAAAATATGGTATGTGTGTAAATATAGACATCTGGTGGGTTTTTCTAAAAAATAAGTATTCTGCTGTAAAATAATTGTCTTAATTAAAATGCGACGGACAAGACAATTATATGAGACTTTGGTAGAAATTTAAAGTGTTTCAGTGGAAATACCTTATTATTGATGGCATTAATTCAAGGTAAGGCTAGGTGTTTTTAGAAAGGGAAATAAAGATCTGATAGATGGCGCACGGTTCAGCAAATACCGAAAATTTATTTGATGATTGGAAACATCGCATATAGATCAACGCGAATCTTTGTAATACTCAGTATACATCATTCCGCTAGATGGCGCTGATCTAGACAAATGAAAATCGCCGGACGTGGGGTTTAGAACACTGTGACAATTAGGGTTTTTGATAAAAACTACCCTAGGTGGAGCGCTCATTGCGAAAATTGAAACACGAAGGAAATCTTGCCATCTACAAGTTTTTGAAACTAACTTTATATTTATTTTAATTATTCTTCACCTGTCTCAGTTATTAATCAAAGCAGTGCAAAAAGAGTCAGAAATCTCTATCTATTTCTCCAGATTAACTTTCTTATCTTAATATGGAAGCCATTGACTTTAGAAAAGATGTTGATTGAGCTATGCCCATGGAATTGAGAAGTTGACCTAAGTTGGTTTGTTCTAACCAAATTTTGTACGTAAGACTTCCTAGGCCAGAAAACAATCGGAATTGAAAATGTATGAAATTAACTTTTACACATACATGCATACATACTTTTACTATTTACAAAATATTGAAAATTGGAGCAATAGCGGTTAAGTTCAAAACATTCAATGAACTTGAAGAAGGCGAATTTCGAAATAACATTTAAGAAACCATAGGTGGTTGCAGCTTAGCATAGCTTTTTGTTACTGCAAAATAATAAAACAACAACACCCACATCAAAACACCAAATATACTTTATACAACTAGCGCCAACTCAAAACTCTCAAATCTACTTAAGTATATCCGTTTATTTATAAATGAACAATTCACTTCAACTAAAGTATATGCAAACTAATTTAATTACATTTAAAATGCGTTTATTTCGTTTGAATAATTAGCGGCGTTTTGTAAAGCAGACCATACCACCATGTACATATATACCGCGTACAAGTAACTATTTAAAAGTATTTCGCGTTAAACTTTTGACGTTACTCATACGCCATGTTGCACCGCCACGAAGTAAGCGCACTTCAACTGGTTAAAAAAGAACTTACAAAAACTTATGAATGAATATTCACAACACCACTCAAGTATGCTTATGTTAAATGAGGTAACGGTATAATGTTTTAAATATGCGCACATTTTAAACACAACGGTAAACAAGCGAATAGCCACAAAAGATACAAACAAACATTGGTATGACTGACTGACTGAGTATTTACTTATGTACATATGTATGGAGGTATAGAATTGTGAGTTGGTAGCGAAGTATGAAGTTGGCTATGCAATTTATATTTCAATAATAATATAGAAAGGTTTATATACTTTTAATTACACACACATACACAACTGCATCTACGCATGTTTATCACAAAAGCAACGTTAATGCAAATTCGACAGTGTCTGCATAAGTAGCTGCGTATGTGTGTATGTGTGCTTGCGCCTAACTTTGCGCAGCATTTGCTTTTATATGTAATTGCTAATAAAAAAAATAAAAGCGCAACTTTTACTTATTATAGAAGCAGTTTTATACAATAACAACAACAGTGTACCATAAATTATGCAATAATGCAAAGCAGTAATGTTGCGCGTTGATCGTTGCTAGTGGGCGTATGGCCAAAGGTAATGGGCGTTTGACCATTTCTACCTACAATTTCATGCATACATATGTACATATGTAGCTAAACTGTAGCCTGACTAACTAGTTTGGCAGTAACTTCCAATTACTGTGAATTGCAAGGAAGCTAGTCAAGTAATTGCTGTCTTCAATATGGCGATTCCCTATGATACCAGACTATGAGTTGCCAGATTTCGAACAAAAATATACCAAAGTCAAATTAGTATAAAATACAAAAATAAAAAATAATTTAATCATGCTAAACGAAAATGATTTAAATGCCTCGGTCAGCGTAAAAAAGATCACAAATTGCATAGACACGTTCATGGAGTACATGCCCTTCTCCTGAATCAACAAAATTTAAAAAACATCTGCGCTCGAATTTTTCTTTAGTTCTTCATAACTAGACCAACATAGTTCCTAGTCCTTTTCTGCATAGTTCCATACCAGTCTGAGAATTCTAATTTTCTTTGACTAATTTTGTGTTCCGTTGCCGTGTAGCCGCTCAATTCAATGTGTACTTATGTGCACGTGAGTATGTTTGGCATTCAGTTTGGTACTCATTGCTACATTACCGGTTGATGGTAAGTCATTCCTTAGTAAGTGGTATACATTCGTACAGTGGTGTGCAATGCATTAACAGCAAATAGACATTCATTAACTGTTAAAATTAAAAGCCCTACCACGATTATTTCTTTGTCTGGGCTTTAGAGAGCGCGAGTAGTACAGTTATTTAATTTTTTTCTTGTATATGATTTTTTTTTTTATTATTTTGAGCAATTCTAGACGACCGTCTTGGGCAATAGTTTACGAATTATTTTGTCTTTAAAAAACGGTGAGTGCGGTGCATCAGCTACATCTTTTATGTATGTATTAATTGTGGATTAACATCTGCGGGTCTGATAAATTAGCGCTTTACTGGCATCCTCATTTTCGTTGTGGAACCACCCTATTTGGGATTACAAAACACATACATTATCTTCGAATAACAAAATAAGTGAAAGAAATAGTCATAGTTAATGTCACTTAGACACCCTTAAAAGCTCAACAGTACAAGCGATGAATGTTGCCAATCGGAAAGACCAGCAGGCCGAGAAAGGGTGGTCTAATCTTTCGCCACTTATTTTTAAACTCTCAGTCGGTGCAGTCTTCTTTCTTCCTCGGCTGACGTACATATTTGCTTAACGATAGCAAAACTCTTTGCATATGAGCTTTTTTTCGTTTTCATTTAGTGAACTAGCTAGATAAGCTTTTGAGCTATAGACTGACAGTAGTCTGTTGGATAATCGTTGAAATACATAACAATAGTCAAAACTTTTAAAAATGTTTCTTTGCCTTATGATTTTTAGTCTTCTCTATATATGTATATAAAAATATTTTAAGGTTGCTTTCATAGCTATGCTAGACATTTAGGAGTTTTTAAATTTTGAAATAATATACATATAAAAAACCAATGACACTTTTAGCAAAAGGACAAGTGCTCAAATTTTCAGATCTGGAGTTGATAGGTTCACAAAATTCAATTTTTTTCTGCCGTCTCATTACTTTCTGAATGTTTCGATAGGCTACTTTGCTAAAGAACTTTACAAATATTTATAGCAACTCCTATTTAAAGAATTTGATTTTGAATTCTAAAGAAAAAAAAATTGGTTAACAAAGGGTTAATGCATAATTAGTACTTGTGTTATAACGCTAAACATACCAGCAAAAAAATTTATTTAGAAATTATAAAAATAAAAATTTAGGTCACCAATGGGTTATGTCATGGCGTTTAAAGGGTTAAAACGCTTAAAATAAACTACATGAGCCTATGTCAAACTCTTTTGATGTGAAAAAATTTGATTTCAGAGTTAAAAGAAAATTGAGGTCGTCAATGGGTTAACGTATATTTATTTATTTAAATATTTACCAATCAAAAAATTGTTCATAATATCGTTACAAAAATAAAAATGTAGATAACGAGTGGGTTAAGGCATGACCGTTAATTTTTTTCTGAATTTTTGGTTTCTTAAAAAAGTTTTCTGAATTTTTCCTTCTGACTTTTGGTTTCTGAAAAATGATTTCTGAAAGAATTTTTCCGTAAAATTGTATTTCTGAATTTTTTCTGTCTGAATTTATGAGGCGCACCAAATAAGTTATTGGCTAATCTATATTTGACGAATAGCGTTACTATACAATTAAAGTTATATCTATGAGTAATATGAAAACACTTCGCTGTGCAATTTTACAACACAACACTGTACTCACACACAATTGTGTACGTGGGTGGCCGACAGTTGGAGCGGTTGACCGTGTTTGCCCCGGGGATTCACTGTTTGCCACTACAGTGTTTATCTTTAGCTCTCATTTAGTTGCAGAGTGCAACCAACGACTGGACTTTTGTTTATTTTCGCAACGCCACTGAAGCCGTAGCTATGGTACACGTAGTGCATTCACCTAAAAGTATGCAATGCATGTTGGTCGGTATTTGCTACGCTTTTTTAAATACGAAAATACATTTTTTTTTTTTTTTTTTTTTGAACGTCAAAAACCTGGCGAATTTGGGTGGATATCTATAGCGAAACTCATGTATGAGTATGTGTTTGTGTCAATGTATGTGTGAGACATCATTGTAGGGAATGTAGTAATTGTACGCGCATTAAATATTCCGTTTCTCTATGTGTAGTCGTGCATACATATCAAAGTGAACGAGTACGACTACCAACAGTTTGAAAATGGAATAGTGAATATTGCGCGAAAGGAAGTAACGCAAAAGGTAGCGAGCATGGAGTAAATGTAATTAGGAAACTGTTTGAGCGCCCCGACTGTTTTAATTATAAAAATCGTTAAAAATGCTTACTTAATGGTAAAAAGAAGGTGGAAATTAAATTTTATAAATAGGGAATAATGATGAGAAAAATGCATTAGCAAATGTTTATTGTAAATATTGCACACACACACACACATACTAACACACGTATGGAAATGCTAAATATTAATTTTATATTAATGTTTCCGCCACTTGTGTGCTTACCGTAGATTTTAACTTAGCTTTGGTCTAGTAATTTGCAAAAGCATCACATTGTTGTAGGCTAAAATATATGCAAAACAACAGCCGATCATAGCACAAAAATTACACTAACTCTATTTTTTCAAAAGTTTTGCAGTTTAACAATTTCACACTTCCCTAAATTCCTTGTTTTGTGAAGTTAAATTTTTCAAAATTTCAGAAAACACTGTAGTTAAAAAAATAACCCTTTCAAAGGAGTACTGAAAGGTAAAAAAAAAATATTTTTGGAAAACCATTTTAATTTTTATTTTTAAAAAAAGAATTTTTAAATTTCTTTAAATTTTTAAACGTGAAAAAAATGTTTGAAAAAAAAATTATAATTCTTTTGTATTAAATCTCTGATATATCTGAAGCAGTTATTCAGGAATTGTTTTTTTTTTTGGAAAATATGAATTGAATTTTTTTTTTGTATTTTGAAAAATCTGAATTTTTGAGTTTTCTTTAAATTTTTAGAAGTAAAAAAAATAATTTTGAAAATAAAAATTCAGCTCTAATTTTTTGGTATTAAACCCCTGAAAGCATTCAAAAATTTGCAGAATTATTTTTTTTTTTTTGTTCTGAAAAATATGAATTTTGGATTTTTTTTATATTCCTAAAGGTAAAAACTTAGTTTTGAAAAATAAAATAAAATTAAATTTCTATTATTTTTGTATTAAACGTTATATTTGAAGTATATAGAAATTTTTAGAATTGTGTTTTTTTATGTTTTTTGAAAAATCTGAATGTTTGATTTTTGTATACATTTTTAAAGGTAAAACAAAATTTAAAGAATAAAAATATAATTTTTTTATATTAAACTTCTGATATATCTGAAGCTTCCTGAAATTTGCAGGATTTTTTTTTTTGTTTCTTGAAAAATATGAATTTTTAATTTTTTTTTTTTTCAATTTTTAAGGTATGTATATAAAATAATTTCAAAAAAATATTTATCCCTAATTTTTTTTTAATTAAGGTAAAAAAAAAATAATTTAAAAAAAATTATTTATTTCTAATTTTTATTTTTAGAAATTGTTAGAATTATGTTTGTTTTTTCAAAAATCTGAATATTTGATTTTTCTTGAAATTTTTTAAGGCAAAAAAAAATAATTTAAAAAAAAATTTTAAATAAATTAGAAATTGTCAGAATTCTGTTTGTTTTTGTTGTTCAATTTGTGGGTTTTCTTTAAGTTTTATTAACTTTCTAGTAGATTTCAATTCGTTAAACACAAAACTACTGAATTTTGATAATTGAAAAATATTTTTTGTGCTAACTTTTCGTACTTATATCTTTCCTCTGAGGAGTTTTGAAAAAAAAAATAATAATTTGCTTTAACATTTTTCTTTGGCAGAACTTCATTTTCAAAACGCAAGTGGTCGATTGCAACCATGTGATGGTTTGTCCAAGGTGCCTTCGAAGCAGTGGTCTCCTATCAGTCGCAGCTGCACCTAACTCTCTACAAAATGCAAAGCACCTGTGTGTTCTTGCCACAATTTTACATTTTATTATAGTAAACACGCGTTCTACAGTTTTTCAATGAAATTCCAGGATTTAACATAACTGATTTTATGACTCTGAATTTTTCGATGTCAAAGCTACTGAATTCACAGAAATTTAAATATGTGTTGTAATGTGGAAATATCCTGGTTAAATAACTTTACATATGATTTAATTTTTTAGTGTTCATCAGTTTTACTCGGTATCCTGCTTACATATGTACATATACATATACATACATATATACATATATATACAGTATAAAAAAATATGTATGGCACGAATTCACTCCAAAGGTGTTAAGGCCAAGCTTCTCTATCAATTTGTAGTGTGTTGCTTCTAATTTTGCATAGAAGCTGTTGGAACCTACATCTGCAGACTAATTTTTGCTGAGAAACTTTCTCATGACAAATACACACATGTATGCATACATATGTACATATATAATCGGAGGGTAGCAGACGACTGCCAAAAGAGCGATGGCGCATTTTGCACAAAAACGTTTTGCAAACATTTTGATGACCCGTCCCGTCAATGTGGAAGATTCGAAAAACTACGCAGCATGATGGAAATTAATAATAAGTAGTTTCCGATTTTATTATCATATTTTCGAGTTCGGTCATTTGTACACCTTTTCAAAGAGTACTTCAGAAACAGTAAAATGTACTTCAGAAATGGCAAAATGAATTTCAGAATATTCAATTGCACTTCAGAAATTGTAGCATGTATTTGAGAATAGTCAATTGTAATTCAGAAACTGTAAAATGAATTTCAGAATAGTCAATTGTATTTCAGAAATTGTAAAATGTATTTCAGAAGCTGTAAATTGTACTTCAGAAACTGTAAATTGTTCTTCAGAAGCTGTAAAATGTTCTTTAAAAGAGGCAATTGTACTTCAGAGACCGTCCTTAGCTGGATATGAGCCCGGTTCGCCCCGGTACTGCCCGACTGGCTTGGTGAGCCGTGAAACATTCTAGGATCCTAAGAAATGTAAGATGGGTACATATTGGTTGATCAACCATAGTACAATTTTCGATCTTTGAAGTACATTTTACCATTTCTGAAGTACAATTTACGGCTTCTGAAGTACAATTGATTATTCTGAAGTACATTTTACGGTTTCTGAAAATAATTTTACGCATTCTGAAGTCCACTTGGATAAGGTATAATTATTTGTTCATCTCATTTTTGTTGTAAAAAGAAAATGCCTTTGGCAAAAATTTATTTGCACACACTTTAATAGGAAATGTATTACTCCTCAAAATATTTGAATTAATTCATTTATTTCGTTTGTGAAAAAAAATCCGAGGTAAAAAACTGATAGCAGGAATCCATACCAATGTATACAACTTGACAAATTCTGAACCAGGCGGGTGGTGACCAAAATATTCATTAAACATTTTTTTTCTGGAGAATTAAATTTTGTATGAAACTATTTGCAGCTGCATCTGAAATGTCTGAAATTTTCAAACAAGAGTGCTATAAATTCGCATAAAACGGATATAAATACTAAAAAATGGTTTTTATACAGCCTCTAAAAAGCCCTTATTTAGTTGCAATCATACTTTTTATAATATTTATTTCTGGGTTGGCTGGGATTTCAAAATTTTTTCCAACATACTGAAAAGTAATATCAATTTTCGTTTCATCGGAAACATGAAATTTAAAGATTTACCTACTTTAACTCGCTTGTCTAAAATCGAAAAATGTTTACAAATAATCTTCTCGTAAGCTGGCATCACTCTTTTACCATTATATATTTTTATGCGCATGTTATACTTTTCTACATAAATAAGTTAGCATATCAAATATTTCAGAAATTTCGCCTTTGGCTTTTAATACAAAAAATCATTAAAAATTATCTATGTATTACGGTTAGATTGTAATTTAATTACAAAAGTATTAGCATAAAATTTTTTTTATATTTTTATCATTTGATAAGAAGTACATACATACATATACCATTTCCCCTCAGGGCTGTGAATTTTTTCTAACGTAATTGTTTTATTTCTTTTATACTTTTCTCTTTATTTTATTCTTCTTCAGAGCACAGAGCAAAAGTGATGCTTACTTTGCTTTTATCAGCAGCCGTTTACAAAAAGTGTTTAGAAAGCTTGTTTGAAATCATAGAAAAGGTATAGTGCGTTACATAATTATAGGAGGTTTGGAATCAGCATGCATTTCATACACATAACATCACTTGAAGTTCGGTGTTTTTCTATTTTATTGTAGTGAAAAAGTATAAAGCTCAAATTTTAAAAATTAAGTTGTTTTTCTGAAGCCATTTGAAAATTCATATATACAATTTTTCGGAAAAATTTTTTTAGAAATCATTTCCAGAAACCAAAAAGTCAGAGGGAAAAATTCAGAAAACTTTTTTCAGAAACCAAAAATTCAGAATCAAAAATTCAGAAACATACCCATTTACGGTCACGCAGTAACCCACTCGTTATCTTTATTTTTATTTTTATAACGATATTATGAACGATTTTTTGGTTATGTTTAAATGGCTTGTGCTACACTTAATTGGTAAATATTTAAAATTATAGTCCATGAGTGGCCAAACCTTAACCCATTCACGACGTCAATTTTCTTTTAACACTGAAATAAAATTTTTGACATCAAAATAGTTTGACATAGGATTAAGTAGATGATTTTAAGCGTGTTAACCCTTTAAACGCAATGCCTTAACCCATTGGTGTCCTACATTTTTTTTTTATTATAAATTAATAAATTGCTCTACGCTTCAATAGTAAATATTTGAAGTTTAAAGTGCATGCATTAACCCATTGACGACCTTAACTATTTTATTAATAACGAAATAAAATGATTCACCTCAGAGTAGCATGTTATGTTAGATCTATTACTGCACTCTTACAAATTAAATGTTTACATTGTTAACCCATATTTGGGTCATGTGTTAACCCATTAAATACCTTTATTTTTTTTTTCAATTTTGAAATACATTTTCTTGCCTGTATGTTTAGCTTTTATAACACAAGTAATTATGCATTAACCCTTTGGTGACCAAATTTTTTTCTTTAGAATTCAAAATTAAATTCTTTAAATAGGAGTTGCTCTAAATAATTGTAAAGAGCAAATGTGTAAGGTTCTTTGGTAAAGTAGCAAAAGAAAAATAAACCAATGCTTCGTGAAACGTGTTTTTCCCTTATTTCAAAGCCATTATCTCCTATCTAAACATTCAAAATATAAAAGTTCAGGAAGTGAAATTGAGATCTAAAAATTCAGAAAGTAATGAATTGAGTACTTATCCACTGACTACGATCATTGAGCAACAATTATTTTTTGAGCTATTTTGAACTGGTTTCAGACTGGTATATTTAATTGTGCGAAATATGACAACTCGTAGGACAGGGAAATATAAAAAGTAATAGTTGCTTACATGAAAAAAAGGAAGGTGGCAAACTAGTTGGACTTGGTGTTAATCCTAGTTCTGAAGTAGTTTGCAACTAGTTGCTTTGACTGCAGGGTAGCTTTAAGAAATCCATTACCTACATACACACTAACAACATCGTATACATAAATATGTATATATATCGGCAAGTGGGTTCATATCTTGCGCTTTGGTAATTTAACCACTTTTGTCTATCCTTGAGATAAATTAACAGAGTAAAATATATGAAAGTAAAATTTCATAAGGTAAACTTAAGCGCACTCAGCTGTGACGAAGTTCTAAATGTTTTAACCAAAACCAGAAAAAGTAATTGCGGAGCAAAAACTTGTACGAAAACTTGCTAAATTTCGTCTCAAGAAATTATGCATTCCACTCGAGCAACGAAGAGGCTAAAACTAAAACTAAATGCACATTGACATGCACACTGGAAGAATACGCAAGCAATTCATAGATACTTTAACACTTTAAGTAAAGACAACGAAATAGAATTTGAATTTCAACATTTGCTGACGAATTAAATATGCAGATAGATTTTTATTTCACACCCAAGCTAATATGTAAAAGGGAAATCAGCAAATGTCTTACAGCTTAGCTAAGGTGCATTTGTGTGGCAAGCAAAGCAGTGAAAGGGGTGAATTTATCTAGTTAGGAGAAAAAAAAATCGTAAAAACGCGTCTTCGATCTCGACTATTTAAAATTTCAGGATCCAGCAGTGAACAAATGTACCAAGCTACCAAAGTGTAGCTTGCTCAAAAATTATGAAAAAAAGCGGTTCCCCCCATAAATTCAGAAAACAAAAAATTCAGAAAGATATTTTTTCAGAAATTTTTTACAACAAATCTTTTTTCAGAAAGCCAAAATTCAGAAGTAAAAAGAATTTCATTTTGAATTCTAAAGAAAAAAATTGGTCACCAAAGGGTTAATGCATAATTACTTGTGTTATAACGCTAAACATACCGGCAAAAAAATTTATTTCAGAATTTAAAAAATAAAATAAACGCATTTAAGGGGTTAATACATGACCCAAATATGGGTTAACAATGTAAGCATTTCACTTTAAGAGCACAGTAATAGATCTAACCTAAAAAAATGTCAGAATCTATAAAATAATGAATTGCTACCCTTAGGTGATTCATTTTATTTCGTTACTAATAAAATAGTTAAGGTCGTCAATTGGTTAATTCATGCATTTAAAACATCAAATATTTATCTACTATTGAAGTGTAGAGCAACTAATTTTTTCATATAAAAAATTATTTAGAAATAATAAAAATTAAAATTTAGGTCACCAATGGGTTAAGGCATGGCTTTTAAAAGGTTAAACCGCTTAAAATGAACTACTTGAGCCTATGTCAAACTATTTTGATGTGAAAAATTTGATTTCCGAGTTAAAAGAAAATTGAGGTCGTCAATGGGTTAACGTCACCTAAAAAAGCACAGTCAAAATGGAAGCTGCAGCAAATCGCAACCTTTTTTCGAGAAGTTCCGTGCCGCAATCCCTGACGATATGATATAGTTCCCGAGAAGCCTACAGAACAACTAGCACGTTGCTGAATGTCTATCACCTCAGAAAATAAGTCTGCTACATATGTATATACAAGACGGATCCTACATACCCATCCCTGACAACGGAAAAATTCTCTAATTGTAATGAATTGTGACATGATGGTTGATCTACTGATCTGATGACTTTTACCTTTCATTACCAACCTTCATCTTTCTTACAGACTGATGAAATGAATTGCTCCGGCGACAATAGGGCAAGTACCGCATTGGAGTACAGAACCCAACCAAGGCGCATAATATAATGGTTTAGGGGAAAAGCGTACAGCGCTCAGGTTTTGTTTAGCATTGAGGATGTGGCAGCTTTTTCCGGTACTCTCCGTTACAAGCACCACGCTGGACTAACCTGGCTGTCGATTTTGTTTGACCAGTATGCCATTCTAGGACTTGTCATGATTTTTGACAAAAGAAGAAGATGGGAAATGAGTGTATTTAAGTTGCCACTTATAATAAGAATAGCTAGGCGGGGTGCAATAAAGTCATATGGCCTTATTTCTCAACATATTGGAATAACCATAGCAGTTTGAGAAATATAGAAATATGTATATCAAATCGCACACTACATCAAAAAAAAGTCGCATGACATTTATGAAAAAATATTTCAATATAGGGCGGTCACCTAATATTTTTTCCAAATTTATTTTTTTGGTTTTTGTGTAGCTATCTCAAAAACGACTTGACACATACATAGGTATCAGCTACTAGCTAAGTTACTTCAGTGGAGACACCTACGATATTTTCAAAATTTTGTGAATTATCAGAAATTTAAAAAGAAAAACAAATGAGATATGCCCATAGGGATATCCAAAACCCCAAAAGTTCGTCAGCCATATTTCAGAAGCAATACATCTTCGAGAGAGTTTATACCTGTGGTTCCTACTTAAACCTATTGAATTTTTTTTTTTTTTTGAATAACTGTTATTTTCCCGAAAACGTTGAGTACTACGAACAATCAAAATTATATGGCAACCTCGAAATATACCAAAATCAAGAATTGATTCTTCATTTGTATCTTAGTAAATTGACTAGGTCTGCTAGTGGATATGGCTCATTTTTCAACCAGTCAATGTAAGCAAAGTTGGCCACAAGTCGACTCATATGTGATTAAGCAAAGAAGAGACTAACTGGATAAAAGGACATATTAAAGATTACAACTGCGCTGACAAGCTTTTAAACACGCTTTTCTGTAGCGCTAATTACATTTTTATAAAAGAAAGCAAAAACGGAACTTACTTGTGTTACTTGAACAATGAAATATAAATTATACTGACTGATAGTAGACGTCTTACATGAACAACAACAACATAAGTTCGAATAAAAACGCTCATTCAATTCGGCGCAAAAAAAGTAAATACAATGAAATGTCTGCTTTTCTTGTTTTTGTAAATTCATTGGCAATCGAAACAACAAAAGTTGATAGTCACTTGGCGCACACAAGTCGTCATACGCAATGAAAACCCATTAAAAGTTCACATTTTCCTTATTATTCTACTTTCCGTCATGTTCCATTGATACAAAGCTGTTTTGTAGACTACTTCGAGTGTGATGCTCGATCTTTCGTATTCCGTATTTCGTTTTTCGTTTTGATTTTCTTTAAGACGAAAAAATAAATCTAATATACTTACAACTATAAATGAGAAAGTATAACAGCAACAACATTATGAACTTAATGACCAAAATGAGACTCATACATACATACATTAGTGAACAAATTAACCCTTGTTTGCCAATGGGTTCAACTAAAGTATAAATACAAGATTTTCATTAGTAAATATTAATAAGAATAAAAACAAAAAAAATATAAAGTATTGTTTAAAGATTTGAAAAAATGTAGTGGAAAAAATTATTCGAAGGTTAAGAGCATGCACAAGCGGACGCTATTTTTAAAGACTAGACCTGTATGAAAAGAAAGCTCAAATAAGAACGGAATTACAATCAGCGCTCTAAGTTTTCTAGCCTGAGCTTAAGTAAACTTTTTATTCCATACGCATCTTCTCATCGGCAAAATTTTCTTTGGAGCAATCGTTATTGGAACGTGGTCGCTATGACCCCTCTTTTGAGTAAAATTTCTTGCACAGGTTAATAAACGTCCGGGTATGAGCGTATGACTGCAGTCACAAAATTGAATTCGACCGTAACGAATGCTATACGAAAAATGGCAAATATACCGATGAGAAAAGTAAGACAAAAGTAAGGAAATTTGATTTCGACTCAGAGCACACATTATTTACCTAGATGTAGAGTGGTGCCTGTTCTTTTAAACTTTCTGAACCGCCGAAGACAGTCCCTTCCTTACTTATTAAGATCAACTTAATGATCAGGTTAAGTTAAGTTTATGTAAAAAATATAAGTTGCACTCTACTTCAAAAATCGGGCCTTAGTTAACAGAGATTGTATAGTTATATCTCAGGGCCCTTACTCTGTAGTTCTATTCTAAAGAAATTTCCCTCGCTTTAGAGCGATTCGTACCCTGTAAACATTTTTCGATTCGATTCGTTGTTCGAGTTCCATTCTGTTCCCTTCGGACTTAATTTATCCCCTTTCGACTGAAGAAAATTTGGTACTCTCTAATTCGAAAGCATATGCCAAAATGTTCGAACGTAATAAAATTATATTCTACAACAAAAATTATTTGATGGGATTTATTTTCAAAGTAAACTCTCCACGAACAACAGAGTGCCTATTTGTATTAGAATAGAGGTTTTTTTCATGGAAGTGTAAAGAGCAGCTCACTTGGAAATTCATATGTATATACTTTTGATTGTGATACAACATTATTCAATGTCAGTCATCAATCTTAGATATAACCGCCGATACCACAAGAACATATAAACCGATATACCAATTCCTTAACCTATCAAAAGCTGGATAATGGAAATGAAGCGCCTAGATTATGCCACCACGTCAACGTCCATTTATGTAGGTCAAGCTGCTGGGGCTATCCAGTATATTAAACGCACCACTTGAGCCACACACAGATAACTTATTAAAAGGAATCATATAATCATAACTCATATCATCATAAAAATATTTTTGTTTCCCACCCTACCCAAACTCAAAGGTATTTAAGTGTCCAGAAACCTTCTTAAAATTATCAGAACGAACGTATGTATGTACATGACTTAATCGATTTTTTTTTCTGTCTTTCCCACAACTGAGTATAAAGCGAAATGAAGTTAGGAAATTCTTATATCTTCCGATAATGCAACTTCTGCTTCATTTCGGTTTATGCTGCACTGAACAAGGGATTTTGCTTTTACGGCTACAGACGTGCTTGCTTGCTGTTTATTTGCACGAAACACACACAGACACACACACACAACATCCTTTTGCATCCACCGACACACGCACAACTGTACCCCTTTGGCTAAAGTTTTGTTCGTCCATTCTCATTTTCGTTGCATTAGTGTGGCGCATTAAAGGATTGCCCGACAGCCACAATATCAACACAACTCAACTCAACTCAATGCAACGCAACTCAAGTCGCTGTGTTCATTCATTCTATTCGAAGTAAGCTCAATTAAATGTGGTCGTAAGTTTGATTAAAAGCATCGAATGTGCACTTTTGAATGGCAGCACTCATTTCCTTTTGCACTTGTTGTGCTTTTTTTTTGTGTTGTTTTGTTTTTGTATTTCTTGCTTACTTTGTTGTTGTTCTTGTTGTTCTTTCGTACTTTACTACTTAAGGTAATTCAGTTAAGAACGAGTTTTTAAGTTTTGTCGAGTGACTTGTGTTCGACTTTTGCTAAACTTGCAAGTACAGTAATGCTCACATATGTATACGTGTGTGTGTGTATGTGTGTATGTGTGGGTGTTAATGAGTGCATTTGTTTTTTACTTAGAATCTAATCCAAGCGCAGTATGCTGTTAGTTTCACAATTTCACGATGATTTTCTAAAGTTTCTGGGTCAATTTTAATTTTGGCTGTAGCACATTAGGGTTAACACATCACAATAATCGCTACCGCCTAGTAACAGCTGATGCCTACAATCCACAATGTGATCGAATATAGATCAAAAGCTAGAAAGAGCCATCTAAGAGGCATCGACAAAAGTGCTAGGCCTGAGCTTCAGAGAAGAATAATTTAGAGTATTCAGTTAGACGTTGGTCTAACTCTTCACAGAGCAATTGGATTAAAAAATTTAGCAACGCGTTATAAAGAAGCTGAGCGAGTAGCTTCTTGTTATTCAGCATCCCACGGAAGATATTAACCACACTGTTGGATTGGGAATTGTGAGACGCGCCTCTTAAGCAATGTGGATTTTAGGGACCACAAAACGTAGCAAAAAAAGACACTGCGCCCACAGCCAACTTGCAAACTGCGTCAAAACGTCCGCATGTAAATTGCCCCCTTTTCCTGTTTCTTTGCTTTTAAACCTTTGTTTGTGTTTCAATTTTGTTCACGTTTATTGCTGACATGAATTTGACATCTCGTCTTCCGTTTGGTTTCTGGGAATTCGTATAAATTTCAATAAAGCCATTCAATGAAAAAAAAGGCGTGAAACAGAAAACTAGCGCGTTTGCATTTCCCGATTGCATGGCAAAAAAAAAGAACAATGAAGAAAGGCCAAGTGCGCGTGGAATAGAACATTAAATCCCCAGCTGCATGACATACAATTTTACATTTTTACATAAAAAAACCTCTAACCGAATTCGAGTGGTCTAACTCAAATACTACCAGATATATGGACTATGAAAAATTCCATTCGTATGGGAGGTGCCACGCCCCAATTTTCGTTATTCCAGGTTTCAAGCAGGTGTTAGGGATTAATCTCATATAACTTCTAACCAAATTTCAGTAGTCTTACTCAAATACTTCCAGATATACGGACTATGAAAAATGTCATACGTATGGGAGGTGTAACGCCCCCTATATATATACATATAAATATTTTTTAGCCTAATTTGGTTACGATCGGCTTATTCGTTTAGGAGACAAGTCTAGCTATACCTAAATAATCTGAACTCTACATATGTATGTATATCTTATAAATTTAAACGAGCTATTCTTGTATGTTTCTACCTATATCCAGACTATCTAGAAAACGGCTGAACCGGTTTAAATGATTTGGTAGATAGTGTACCTCATTCTAAGAATTTTTACGGGTTGCCACCTATCTTAAGTTTTTTTTAAATAAAGCGAACTATGGAAATTTGGTTATCAAATGAAAGGTATTTTCCCACGTATTTAAAAACAATTGCCTAAGGAGAGTTGGCAGTTAGTGTTGCCACCGAAAGCGGCTCAACCGATTTGGATGAAATTTGGTATGTAAATAGGGTACTACATTCTAGAATTTTTACTTAGATGTAAATAATTCGAACTAATTTTATTAAATAATTCGAAATATGACTATATGGGTATCAAATCAAATCACTCCGTATTAAAAAAAAATTATCTAAGGAGAGTTGCCACTTGAGCTCCTCTTATTATTACTTTGAACGAGCTATTCAGAAGATCTCAAAATCGGCTCAACCGATTAGCTGAAATTCGGTACGTAAATAGGGTACCAAATTTTAGAATTTTGACTTTGGTGTTGCCGCTAAGATTACTTCTACGGGGTTGCCACGTATCTGCATTTTTTTAAACAAAGCGAAATATGACAATATGGATATCAAACGAATAGCGATATCTTTCGTATTTCAAAAAAATGTATTTCTGTGTGAGACTGGGACTCAATAACCACCTTAACTCGTAAATGGCCGTCGTGTTATAATAATTAACATTCTCGTTTTGCAGCTGAGTATAAAAACAAAAAAGCCTTTAACTGCCATATGATTTGGAATTTATGCAACTCAAAACATATGCGACACTAAATAAGTTTCGCTTAAGGTCGATTTGCAGAAGTTATTATGTTTGCTAGATGGTGCTAAATATTAAAAACAAAAACTGTCAACACCAAAAATTTCTATTATAAACATGGCGAAATTTCGTTATGCGCCCATCTGCAAATGAATGAAAAAGTACCAAACAACAATCTACGACACAGCCAACCCGAAGCGTGTTTTCTCGCGCTACGCTCATAATTTCAAAAACTTTTCAATGCATTGCATATCCTCTATTGTTGTCGTTCGTTATCTCAAAAGTTGGTGCGAGAGTGGTAATATGAGAATTTCTTTTTCTGCGTATCGTGTGTACACTGCATGAAATTCATTGTTTTGTATTTTGTTTTTGGTTTTGTTTTTTTGTAAGTTTTTCTGCTTTGTTTGTGTGTTTTCTTTTTGTTTGTGTTTGTTTGTGAATATCTCAACTGTCTGCTCAAACAATAACCATAAAGCAACTGTGAATTGAGAGCGCTCGGGTTGTGGTTTATAGAGTTGTACATACACTACAACAAAACAGTTCAATTATGCCACCTTACGGAAATGCATTGTAATCCAACCCCCTCTCCCCACTCTCACCCACATATGTACATACAAACTTGCGCCTTGTTATTGCAGCATCTTTCATTACGATTTCTGTTTAGCTTTGGAATGCACGAAAAAAAGTGAATGAAAAGCAATAACAAATGCGCCAACTGCGTTTGGTTCTATGCATTTAAGCTGCGTCTCATTGTTTTGTTTGGCTTTGTTTATCGTAGTCAAAAGAAATATCGAGTTGACATATTCATTAGATTTACTGGCGCATGGAGACATCCTGTTTAGTGTGGGGTACTCTACATGGTATCCAAAAAAAAAGACAAGAAACAACTCGTTCCTCATAACGACAGCTCAATAATGAGCATACGAAATTTCATGGGTTCGCTTTAGTGGAATCGCACAAAGTTTTGTGGTTTAAGCAGTTTTACACTAAAAAATTTGAATTAATGTTGGGAAATTTTTAGCCGAATTCTTCTTCTTCTTTAAATGGCCATCTAACCGCCTGAGCGATTTTGACCGTCCAACATAGCTCGCCAGTCATTTCTTCTTTGCGCCAACTGGCGCCAATTGGAGACCCCACGAGATCGCAGGTCGGTCTCCACTTGGTCCTTCCATCGGAGTGGTGGTCTTCCTCTTCCTCTGCTTCCACCGGCGGGTGCCGATAAGTATACCTTCTGGGCTGGAGCGTCTTCGTTCATTCGCACGACGTGGCCTAGCCAGCGAAGCCGCTGTGTTTTAATGCGCTGTACTATGTCGACGTCTGCGTAAAGCTCATACAACTCATCATTAAATCTTCTTCGGTACTCGCCGTCGCCAACGCGTAGAGGCCCATAAATCTTTCGCAGAACTTTTCTCTCGAATACTCCCAATGCAGCCTCGTCAGATGTTGTTAGTGTCCACGCCTCTGCACCATATAGCAGGACGGGAGCGATGAGTGACTTGTAGAGTGTGATTTTCGTGCGTCGAGAGAGGACTTTACTTTTCAATTGCCTACTCAGTCCAAAGTAGCATTTATTTGCAAGAGCAATTCTTCGTTGGATTTCTAGGCTGGCATTATTGTTGGAGTTTATGCTGGATCCAAGGTAAACGAAGTCCTTCACTATTTCGAACTTTTTGGTGCCAGCAGTGGCGTGGGTGCCAAGGCGCGAATGCGCTGACTCTTTGCTTGATGACAGCATGTACTTCGTTTTGCCTTCGTTCACCACCAAACCCATTTTTTCCGCTTCTTTTTCTAGTTTGGAGTACGCAGAGGTTACGGCACGGTTGTTAAGGCCGATAATGTCAATGTCGTCAGCATATGCTAACAGTTGCACGCTTTTATAGAATATTGTTCCAGCGCGGTTGAGTTCTGCAGATTGTATTATTTTCTCCAACATCAAATTAAAGAAATCGCACGATAGGGGGTCACCTTGTCTGAAACCTCGTTTAGTTTCAAACGGCTCGGAGAGGTCCTTCCCAATTCTGACTGAGCTGGTGGTGTTGCTCAATGTCATTTTGCAAAGCCGTATAAGTTTTGCGGGGAAACCAAATTCAGACATAGCGGCATATAGGCAGCTCCTTTTCGTGCTATCGAAAGCGGCTTTAAAATCAACAAAGAGGTGGTGTGTGTCGATTCTTTTCTCACGGGTTTTCTCCAGGATTTGACGTATTGTAAAAAACTGGTTTAGCCGAATTGGTTTAATGAAAATATGCTTTACTCAAAAGTGTTGGTCTTAGAGCCCAATGGCATGCCTGAACCTTTTCCACCTATTCTTTCCATCACAGTTGAGGATTCCACTTCCTTGGCTGCCGACTTCATTTGTCGATAAATAGATCATCTGGTGAAGCGCTGCTTTTGGTTTTTCGATAAATAGCAGGACTTTTGTACCTACATGTCGTACATTTTCATTCCAAATTTTTTCGTTGATAGTTCTATTTAGTTTCTCAATAGACGAAGTCGTGATTTGCATGGACAAGAAAGCCTGGGTTTATTCATTAGCAGCAACGCTTCTTTCTATACTCATTCAATACTCAGCTTGTATTGATGCAAAATCTTTCAATGGATTGAATATGTGTAATTTGATTCCACTATTCGAAATATCGTCTGCATTATCAAATTAAATCAGCCTGTTAAATCACATTAACATTAACAATAATTAATATTTTTAATGATTTTTATTTTAATGCTTAATTAATTTTGTTAGTATTAATAAGAAACGATTAATGAATTAATTACAAAAAATCGAAAATTTTTATGATTGATGGACATTAAAAAAAGAATCAAAAATAAATTGAAAACAATCATGTGACTAAAAACACACAAGTGATTAGAGTTATCCAACAATTCAAATTAATCAACGAATTAAAACTATTCAAACAATTAAAATTAATCAAAGAATTAAAACTAACCGAACAACTCAATTTAATAAAAGAATTAAAACTTATCAAATAATTCAAATTAATCAATGAATTAAAACTAACCAAATAATTGAAATAAATCAAAGAATTAAAACTAATCGAACAACTCAATTTAATAAAAGAATTAAAACTTATCAAATAATTCAAATTAATAAAGGAATTATCTAAAACTAATCAAACAATTCAAATTAATCAAAGAACTAAACCAATCAAAGATCTAAAATTAATCAAAGAATTAAAACTAATCAGACAATTAAAATTAATCAACGAATTAAAACTAATCAAACAATTCAAATCAATCAAAGAATTAAAACTAATCAAACAGTTCAAATTAATCAAAGAACTAAACTAATCAAAGATATAAAATAAGAATTAAAACTAATCAAACAATTAAAATTAATCAACGAATTAAAACTAATCAAACAATTCAAATCAATCAAAGAATTAGAACTAATCAAACAATTAAAATTAATCAACGAATTAAAACTAATCAAACAATTACAATTAATCAAAGAATTATCTCAAACTAATCAAACAATTAAAATTAGTCAAACACAATTAAAAATAATTAAATTAAATTTTGAATTATTTTCAGTTATTTAATTATTTATATTTTTTGAAAAACTCACTTAGTTCTGGAAAAAGGTTCAAAGTTCATACTAGAATCGTCCATTCCAAGAAAGAGCCATAAATTTCAAAAAAGTTGTGTAGGTTAGATTCATTTGAAACTTAATTCTCTCCAAAAAAACTTAACTATATGTACAATTTAAAATAAAATTAAAAAAATAAAATTTACCAAAAATAAACATTTAATTATATAAATCATGTAATTAAAAGTAATCAAAATAAACTGACATTAATCAAATAATCATGCTACAATGCAATTAAATTGCATTAAAAATAACAAACATAATCAGAAATTATTATATTGATCATGCAATTAAAATTTATTTATTAATTAACATTTTTGTTTTAATTTATTACATATTAACCATTAAAATTGCGCTGCTACTGGCAGTTAATCATTAACCAATGTTGTGGGAGTACAGCAACATAATTAATAATCATTGAAATTTTTGATTTTGATCCGAAAAAATTTTATGTTAAGACTACAAATTTTATTTAAATCACTACTGCCTGTGTCACAGACTAAATTCCATTTGGATGTAATAACCCCTTAGAGATATAGCGAAGTATAGTTCCTATAAAGTAGCCAATTTTTCTTTGAACTAAAAATATGTGACTCTTCTTGAACTGAATAACACAAGTTTAAGTCACTTTTTAAGTCGAAACAGGAAAGTCTCAAATATGCTCGTCTTAACATGTTAAGCGGAAATGATCTTAACGGCATCCGTAATTGATTTCTACCAGGTAAAAGTCAACACATCACGTTACAAATAAAATTCTGACTAATCACTTCCTTGTATTAAATTTAAATGCTTGTTGGCAATAACATAAAGAGCTTTTACAGGTAAAAAAAAGCTATTCGCAAAAATTTGGATTTGAATGCAACTTTATCTGCTATTGTATACTTGTGTCTGTGTATGTGTTCGTGTGTTTTGAAAGTGCGACTTTGCAAACAACGATTTCATTTTACTTTTCCGGTTAAGCAAAGAGAAGTGAAAGGTGAATGTTTATATGAAAAATTGCGCTCGTACATGTTTTTTGTGTAACTGCATATTTACATACATGAGGGTGTGTCTGAAAAAGTGTGACACCTTTGGGAATGAAATGGTTAAAATTTACTAAAATTTCGCAGGATAAAAATTTCAAAATTTGAGAAGTTTTAAATATTTAGCTTCATAAAAAAAATATAGCAAAATGCAAAACATATTTTAATAAAAATAACTAAATTTAAAACATTTTTATGCATAAGAAGGTTAAGAAAAATATAAAAAAAAGCTTTCTTTCAACATTTTTCTAGACTAATATGAAACTGATTTTTTAGACAATATCAGAAAGCACTCTAATGTTCGCATACGTTCATATTTATTTTTATGTAAATATGTATGTATACACATTTATCACAAATTTTTTTCAATATACGTATAAATCTTATACCCAGTTGTACTGTTTTGCAGCGCCTCCAAGTAGAGAGGTTATTTTAAATATTTTTGGCATGAACTCTATTAGAACATCAGTGAGCTTTCTCAACAACATGCGAACACAATAATTTTCTTATCGGAGTAGATTAGAGAGAAAATTTAAATAGGCTAGACTACTACATAAAAGCTCTATTATTTTTTTGGTGCATAATTTCTAATGTTTGTGGAATTAACCCTCGATTGGGTGTCCTTGAAAAATTTTCACAAACAAATTTTTAGTATCATATTGCCTTTCTGTTAGCATATCTCCTTGTGTCAACTTGTTTTATTATTCTATCAAAAAAATTCCAGGATTGAGTACCAAAAATTAAGTTTTTATGGGAGCCTCCACGCCCCCTTTTTTAGATAAATCCCATTTTTTCATAAGCATTTCCTTGGATTATATATCTCATATCAATTTTCAAATCCCTACCTTGAACAATTTTAGGAATATTCTGCCTGAAAAATGATGTATGTGTGAATGGGAGGTGCCACGCCCTCTTTTCCAATAACTCCCATTCTTTTCTGGCTATTATCCTCTTATCATTGTTTATTTTTATATGATTTTTCAGATCCCTACCTTGAACCCTTTTGGAGATATTGAACATGACAAGTTTTCATATGGGAGTTGCCACGCCTTCTTAATATTTTAGTCTTTGGTTGTTTGCGCTTGTTAATTAAAAAAGGAAAAAGTAAAGAAATCGATTTAAGGGCATACGTATATTGATGACTCGATCGATTACTAAATCGATTTATCTTTAACAACAAACAAACGACAACGGGGTATACACTGCTCCTTTGCACCCAAACTTCAACTACCTTCCCTATTTGCGAATTTGTAACTTTTTATACAATTTTTTACAAATAAATTCATGACTATTACAAATGAAAAATTGTTCACGAGATTATAGTTTTCAGGTCAACAAAAGTGCGATGATAATAAAAATAAAAAAAAATGTATCAGCGAGCAAACATTGAAAAGTTTCGCTGGGATATGCTAGCTTAAATTCAAAAAACATAAAAAAAACAAAACAAACGTGCACAAAAATAAATGGCTCAGCACAGAATTACGTGTGGATATACATTTGTACGTACATACATATTTACATATTTATGTTGTTATTTATGGTTTATAAATAATGTGCAAAGCTTGCGTTTATCTAGCGCTGAGGGAAAAACCTGCAAGCTGAGACGTGAACAACAATAAAAAAAGTAGAAAATATTATAAAAAGTGGCAGTTTATTAATTTATTTGCTATTTTGAGCACTATTCACATTCAATGAAATACAAAACTTGCAACATTTTATTTATTCGCTAACGCTGTGCGCAGGTAAATGTATTGCTAATAGGTGAGATTTTTAATTACAACAATAATTCATTGTTGAAGTTGATGGTCGAGCGGTAGGGGAAAAAAAAAACATTTTTAAATCTATCAAGCATATTTCAACAATTACATTTCAGCTGAAAAAAGGTTGTTAAGTGGCTTTTTGATGGCAGCCAAACAGACGGAAAAGAGTGTCAAAAAAAAAACAAAAAAAATGATGTCGACAACAGCGACAAGTCAACACCAACAACATGCCAAATTGATTGCTACGTACATTCACACATACAAATACGTATGCGAACAGAGCCAACAGTTGGCTTACACTTCATCTGATTTGGGAAATGAGATTTCATTTTAACAGTTACAGATACATATGTACACACATACATACATATGATGGAGTGCGCATACATATGCACATATAAATGCTCACATCTAACACACACGCCCGTGTTGAAAATACACCAATGAGAAAACGTGAGAAAATGGGTAATTAACTTGTTTATGCGAGAAATGGTTTACGGATTTATTTCAGTGTTTTTTTTTTTTTCAAAAGAACAATTGTTAGTTCTGCCTTTTTGATTTTTCACCTTTATTCGGGAGGAGCTGAATGATCCTTAATTATTACATTCAAGCAAAGCTGTTAAGTAATGATTACTAATTATAATAATTAGTAATTTTTTTTTTTTTTTCTTTGAAAGGTGAAGTAATGATTATGTTACGACTATTTTCAGCTTCCTAGTATTACTAATTGATTACGATTACAGATAATCGAAAAATAATCAAGATTAATACAAATTGCTCAAAAATACTCGAAAATAATGCAAAGTAATCGAAAAATAATTTGACTCTTTGTTCAGAATTTTTTTTTTACATTCTAAATGCAAATTTTTCAAAATGTATGTATAAAATAATGAGCTTTCTAAAGCTTTCAAAAGAATCGATAATAATCAAAAATAGTCCTTGAAAGTTGTCAATTATTTTTTTGATTACCTTGATTATTTTTAATTATTTTCTCGTAATCCTAAGTAATCTTAATTATTTGCTGATTATTTGTAATCATAATTAATTAATAATCAGTTAATGTTAAAAAGAGAACTATGTAGTTAATACTATTACTTTTCAAATTTAATGTAATTGATTACTGATCGGTTTAGAAATTTAACAGCACTACTTTCAAGTAACTAGTTCTAAGTTTTGATTGCATTATAAAAGCTTTTGTATAGTTTGTTTTATTTAAAGAAACCTGTGCCTTCTATTATACATACATATATATATCTTTACAAAGAAATAAGATGCACATTTTCCGACTGGAACGCGCAGCTTGTTTTATCTTATTTTGTTTCTGTCAAGAATAACACTCGTATTTCACCTTCATTACGGCACTAAAAAAAAATCGGCGAAACATTTTCACACGAACTGTCACATTAAGAATGTGACAAGCTTAAATACGAGTTTATATGTCAACAGCCAATGGGTGAAAATTTTAGTAAATTGTGTGTAACACATTTTAAAAAGTGGGTAGTTTTATTAGGAGAGTTCCACTTTTTAATGATATTAAAATTGATACTAAATTCGGTCTAGATTTTCGAAAACTTATCGGCTGTGAGAATACGAGGATACAATAAGTGTAAAAGTCGCATATTAAACTATCATCGTCTTCAAACAATTGTAACTCATTATGACCAAGCAGCAACTATAACAAAGTCGAGACACCCTAATGTGTATACTTATGTACGTACATATGTTACTCATACGAATAGTTTTCTAGTACTAAAACTTTACAGAAAATAAAAGTATTTTGTTTGCAATGCAAGGAAAAACTAAATGTAAAGTGTACTTAACAAGATTGTGGAGAATATTTTGGAATACGTAAGTACATACATACTTCAGGAACATGTTTACAGAGTTGCCAGCAAAACTTAGCTAACTGTAGGAATTTTTCCTTAACGTTTGATGGACTATTATAAATTTAGTTGAGAATAAGTTAAGATCTTTAAGAATTTTATAAGAAATATTTTTTTAGAATGGAAGTTTCTTATCATAAAAATAAGTTTAAGGCAGACTATATGGAATGTCTTATACTTTTCATGATTATGACGAAATTTAGAGGAAGGCGCAAGCCCTTACAACTTGATATTCAATTACTAAGTTAGAAAGAAAACAAGGAAAGTCTAAGTTCAACCTCTGAGCTGCTTAAAGTTTCCTCGCTAAATACAACTCTACCTAAGGATTGCCATCTGTTTCACTTTGTGATGTGCTGCTTTAAGTTCTTTTCCTTAAAATCGGCGGGACCAAAAATGTTTTACCGACTCTGAGTGTCATTTTCAAATCAGAAGAATTTTCGCTGAGGAACCTTCCATGGCTGTAGTACGTTCGAACATATTAACGAAAAATTCTCACAGATCGCTTTAAAACAATTACAACTCATTAAGCTTTTGAAAACTTCAAATATACACATTTACTAAACTTTTAATAAACTAACAATTTCAATAAAAATTTAAACACTGACTAAATCAAATCCAATTAAATTAAGCAAACATTATATATCTACATTTCAAATGAGCAGCGAATTTGAATACAGTCAATATAAACATAATCATATGTTAGGGATGGTATAACTAGTTTCAATTAGCTGTTGAAAATATGGCAACTCTTTTTTACAATTAAGTGAATTTTCGGTATTAGAATGTGGTGTTAGCCGTTAGACTTCTTTAACAGTGACATTTTGGCACTCGCTGTTGACCAATACGCTACAAGCACATTCTAGGTGCTCAGAGAACTATCCAGCATAAGCAAATGCTACATACCGCCAGATGGCGGTGCTTGCACGTGTAATAAAAAATTATTCAAAACTCATAGTGTATTACTTTGTAAATTCTAGATGGTTTTGAATTTTCTAAAATTTTAATAAAATTTGTTTGCTTATGTTACTAACATTCCTAGGGTCTACTGTACCCGCTGTGGGAAAATTTCATTAATATATACTGGTATATAATTTTTTTATTATTCTTTTTTGAACCTTTCTGTTACAAAAAATTGTGCTTACATGGACTTTAAACTTAAATTTTGCTTAAAAAATTAGAAAAAAAAAATGTTTGTTTACCTATTTGATATTTAGGTCAACTAATTTCTCAATAAATTTCAATTTAATAACTAAACAAGCTAATTTATTGGAGAATATCGAATAGAGAAATCTAAATACTTATCCCGTGATCTCGGCACTGCAAAATGAAATCTCGAAAACTCAAGAAATTTTATAATTTCATAAATTATCATCCCTAGCGCATATACATATATAGATCACAGTTTATAGTACATAATACACTAAAAAAAATTTTCTTAAAATTTTAAATATTTTCCAAGTCCTCCTCTCCACCATACTAGGAAAGTCAACTCCAAAAAAAGCACTGTTGGAACTTTGTGACTATCAAATTGATGTCACTTTTGAGCATAAAAATTTTCTAGACATTTAACATATTAATTTTCGAGTACTTCTTTTCTCTAAGTGTATTTAAACTACATACATATGTATGTATACGCATATGCGCCGTTTATGTAAAAATATATATAAAAGTAAATATTTTTATTGCTTTGATTTTGTCATTCAAGGGTTAATTATTCCACATGAATTACCTACATAAACACAGGCATGTTAGTTAGTGGTAAAATTAAATTAATTCGAAAGTGTTTATAAATAAAAGTATAGCAAGAAAAAAATGTGTGTATAAAATAATATTGCTGTAAACACAAATATTTATTACAATAAAAACAAAAACACAGCTCAAATGCTAATTAACATTATAAATTAATTATGTAGCTGCGTTCATGCGTACATACATGGGTTGAATACAAACATGCTTGTCAAATCAGGAAAAACTTTAATTCATACATACATACATACATTTACATATATATAGATATACAAACCTAACCTCGAAACATGAAAACAAAATAGTTGCAGGTTTTTTTTCGTTTTTGAAGTTAAAGCCAAATCTCGACCAGCTGCAAAAACTACTTTTGTTAAATTTTGAAAAATGTTACTCATACGCCATGTGTTTCGTACGCAAAAAGTATTGCATATGTATTGTATGTATGTGTGTGTTTATGTGTATCCGCAAATATGAAGAATTGCTTGTGTGAAGCCTGCACATAATTCTGATCTCTATACTTACATATGCAAGATTAATGCACTCCTATGCACCGATGCACACTGGATACAACATCTCAAATTGCGTATCGATTTTCAACACCAAATGTGAAAAATTTCAAAATTTCATGACCTACGAGATGTGTGGCAGACACAAAAATCTTTCACAATTGTTTACAAGCTGTGCTGCAATCAACTGCAGATGTCGATGCAAGTGTTAGTGTGTATGTATATATGTGCGTGTTCAGTATGTTTCAAGTAAAATTTGTGGATATACATACCCAATAAACAAAAAAAGAAGAAATCTTAGGAGTGATATGAGAAAAGTTAGCTCGTAGTGAATAAAACTGATTTGAGACACAACTTCAAATGCTTCTTCTAACCATGCCCACTATCTAATTTACTGCTTTGTAATCGGCACACAAGTTAATGGATATTATTTTTTTCTGGATAAACTGAATCAGGTATTTTATCAATTTGTGTGTCTTTGCATGCTTTGTAGGAATTTGTAACTAGTTTGAAACTTTCAACTTCTTTTCTAGTTTTACTCCTATTCCGATTGGTGGCAGATACCCTATCATCCATGGAACTTAAACAGATCAACTCAAGAAAAGGAGAACTGCGTTTAATCCGTTTGAAGCGTGACATATCAATAGTTTACCGGCTAGTCAACCTCGACTAAAAGGTTAGTGTTAACCTAAAGCGGCGGTTTCTTTGCCCTGGTTTTAATACTGCTTACATCAAGCTTCCGACAGAAACCATTCAACTTTCCTTTTTTCAAATTTCTATTCATCTATCAACCACTGAGATACACAAGCTCCCCATTCTTTCAAATACTGGAGTAATCATAGCTCAAGGTCCTCTTTGTTCTACAACCTGGTACTATGTATTGAGTTTGAACAAAATCTGTTCATTGGGTATACAGATAGGTGAATAAGCGTTGGTATATTGGCCAAAAATATGCTATTGTCTTGTACATTAGACGGGCTAAAAAAAAAACGAAACAGTTTTTTTTTTAATTATAAAATTTTTTTTCTGGAAACGCATAAAAATTTTGTTACGTTATAGACTTTAATAACTCTTTCAGGGGTCTTTCATTATTTCCAACTTTATTTTTTAGCATCCATGACACTTTTGCTTTAAAACTGCCATACATTGAAGCAGAAAGTTAGTTGTAAGTATAGTTTTGTAAAAAATAATGTTCGGAAAATGTCTATCCAAAGTAATTAAACATTTTCTTCTTTATTTTACGTTTTTTCTTTTGGAAATTTGTTAATCACCAAAATTTTTTTTTTTTTTGTCCAGTCTAATGTGCAGACATACCTATGTAAATGTCTCTGCAAACACGTGTACGCTAACTGATTTGTGAGAAATGAAATTGTGATATTGAAATTTTAAATAACCATACTATTTACGTTGTCTTGGGGTCTATGGATTGGATGAATTGTGTTCTTCTTTAGTGATTACTCAATTCCAAGCCTATGAAGATTTTGTTGTAGTTACTACATATTGATTGCTGTCAGTGTGTACTTTTGGAGTCGTAAGATAAGGAAAGTAATTGCAACCAGCTTTGTACGCATAAATACGAGGTATTACAAATTATTTTGAGATAGTTTCTTGGTAAATGCAGACAACAATGTGTAGATATGTATGTATGAATGAAATTACCCATTTCGAACAGGGATACCTTTCAATAATGCCTGTCTCATGAGTAGATGATTGTATTCGCGTTGAGACCCCCATTAGCTGTATTCAATTTTGATGAAGCGAATTGCTGCTGAAATTCTAGATTTCTAGAGCTTACTTAGAATCCAAGTTACAATGCAAACTTCACCAAATTGAAATCGACAACCATGTCGACATTGTTTTGCGATTGATATTTGATAGCATATTATGACAGAAAGCTCCTTTAATATCATACAAAAGCTATCATAAGTTGTTTCTGGAAAATAGTTGGACGTACACTTGTCTCCACATGATGGGAAATTATGCCAACTGTGATAACTCTGCCATCTTGATATAGCTTATATAGATGTAGATATATGCAAGTGTTATACTCTATAACACTCACATTTACAAAAGCATAAAAAACTAATTAAAAATTTACTAAACAAATCACAAGTTGAAATCATAAATTATACATTAATGAAATCGAACGGAAATGCCACAATAATATTTCTTTTCAATAAGCTGAAACTATTTCAACTCGTTAATGAAATAAAAAATAAAAGAGTTATAGTTCAAACTTCGCAGCAAACAGAATCATGTGTTCTAAGGCGGTTCTTAAAATCAAGCGAAGGAACTTTTACCACTTCAATCGGTAATACCGCGGTAAAAGATATAACTTTGGAGTTTTTAGTCTAGTTCATAGTACTGTCAGAAGTCACATAAGACTGAAAATTTTTTTTTTTTTTTGCCCAAAGCTCAAAATTGATAAAACTATGGTCGGGCAAAGGGGATATGGATATGAATATTGGTCTTTTCACAAAGCATGCAAATATAGAGTAAAACTTAAAATTAAATAAATAAATAAATAAATTAGCGCAAAGCGAGAAATGATAATTTTGTGCATAGATATTATCCTTTTTTTATTTTTTTATAATTATTTTAATTATTAATTTATTATAAATTTTTATTAATTTTTTAATTATTTATTTATTTTTTTTTTTTTGATTATTATTTTATTATTTTTTTAATTATTAATTTATTTTTATTTTGATTATTAGTTTATTATTATTTAATTAATTTTTTTTAACTTTTTAATTAAATGTTTTCTTTGCAGAAAAGCTGCTGCAATTCTTGAGCAGAGAAATTGTGGCTAAAACTCTGTCAACATGAGGCTCATCAGAAAGATGCTTTTCTTTTTAAGTTCTCTTATTTCTTTGCATTCTATTCTGCAATTCTGAGAGCAGCGCCACCTAATGGCAATTAACAAGACTCACAATGAATTAATTTTTTTTTTTCTATTTTCCAGATGCCATTTTTACACCTGCATTCAAGAAACACCCTAATGTATTCGTTTTATAAAACAAAAAAAAAGTATTTATTAAACTTTTTGCGAGTTTCAATAAAAATATTTGTCTACAACAAAAGTTGTTTACAATTACAACAAAATCTTTTTTATTATTTATTACCCATGCAAAATGTACACACAAAATAATTTGCTAGACAACAAAAACCTAATTAATGTTTACGGAAATCCCTTCGGCAATTTGGCAACATCGATTTGGGAATTTACAAAAGTACTGCTGCATAATTGACCTTTCAACATTTTCAATCGTTTCCTAATGTTTAACACATAATTGCCACAACCACTGTTAAGCACAGATTAAAATCTTGTTGCTATTCAAACAATGGAAACAATTAAAATGAAACTTTCAAAGTTTGACCTGCCCTAGCCATTAGAAAGCATTGTTTGTAAACTACTTGGCAGACATTCTATTTATTTTAAGCATACCTCAGGCGTGCCGCTTGAAGTACAAACTGAGTTGAAAACGTTCGCCCATTGGGCAAGATGGTAGATGGTTTTTTTCAAATCCAAGGCAAGGTTGACTAGAGGTTGTGAGCTGTGACTTCTCATTTCGTAATGAAGAGGATAAATGATGATGAGCTTAAGTGAATGCGTTATAAAGCAATCTCATGAGGCAGGGATTAAATCTATTTATTTTTGCCTAAGCTTAGAACATCCAACAACACCAGCCGAAGCACAATGCGTGTTTTTTAAAAACTTTCTAGTTAGAGCCTTAAAGCTGAGCACATATTCCAAAATCAGTGATTGCGTCTTTGTGAATGTTCGTCTGTTGAATATGCCGCATTTTGCAAAATAGTTTTGCCAAATATTCATGTTTTCGGTTAAATAACTATTCGTAACAACACTGCTAAAACTTGTGACACAATTCATTCATATCAATGAGCTCTAAATTTGAATAATAATTAAATCAAATCGCTCAATAAGATTTCAATCATCGAATTAAGATGATCAATTGAAATATGCTTTGTGTCTACTACATGAAAGTAAATAGTTAGTATGTGAGTAAATAAGACAATAAATATTATATGTACATATGTACTCATAGATAACATAATTAGTAATATGCTTTGTATTGTCAAATTTTGTCATTGTATGTATGTAGTCTTGCAAGGCAAAAAGTAACATGTTGCAAAACTAAATTTCTGCGCAGATTGAGTTTTATGTTTACAAGTTATAGAGAATAAATACCGTAACGAGATCGTGGATTCAACGCCTTATAGGAATATAATTTTGTCAAAAGTTTGAGGCCAATTGCCTGTCAATATATTCCACTTTTTTTACCATTACTGGCATACCCGGCAGAAATTGTTGAGCCCAATAGTGGGCAAAGATGTAAAAGAATGCATTCTTTTACGATTAATTATTCATTTGATTTATCGTGTATTGATTGCAGATATTTTTTAACTCATTGACAGGGATTTCAAAACTTAAGTCACCATTCAGACTTCATTTTGCTACTTCGAATTCTTGTTTACATTAATTTTTTGGTTATTCATGTATTGCATTCATTGAATAAAAAGTCTCATTGAAGTCAATTGAAGTCATTTGAAGTGAGACATGATCGCAAACTATTTGTATAAATTTTGTTGCGTATAGTTAGTTACTTCACTCAAAAAATGAAGTCAGTAAGTGACTTCTCTAAATAACTTCAAAGTCGTGACTTCAAAAAGACTTCAGACTTCATTTTTTCATTCTTTAGTCAAAAAGCGAGTCAATGAGTGCATGCCAAATTTGGAGTCATTGAACAAGATTTCAACTGATTTAATTCGCATATGAATGCATTCGTTTACAACCCTGATAGTGGGGTCTATCAGCTATCTCGGTGAAACTGCTGCCGGGGTTTTGATCTCTATCGACTTTATCAATATTCACTTGCAAATTCCGCTTGAACCGTTTAAATTCTCTAATCATCTTTTTCATTTCTCGAAATAGCTGATAGACCCGAATATTTCCCAATAAAGTTTCTCAACTTTATCAAGAAACTGAAAAGCTGCTCATTGTAAAACAAAATTCGTATCTCTCTCCCTCTCCATTTCCATCGCTCACTCTTGCTCAGCCCTAGAATCTTTAATTTTTCCTCTCCTCTCCACTCTCTGTCTCAGCAAACTAACGATCTTCTTTCTCTCTATTTTTCTAACTCTTTCTAACGCTCCCTTTCCCACTCACTCGCCCTTTCATCTACTAGCACACTGCGTTTTCATCGAATCGTTTGTCTTTTAAATGATAATTTTGTTAAAAATTTGCTGAAAAGTTTTTTTTTTTAGATAAACCTTAATTAGATGCAGTATTAGTCATAAACCATAAATAAAAGGGCATGCTGGCTTAATGGCAGTCTGACATGCTATGCAATTCCTATTGAAAATATCCCCAAAGGAGTAAGTTTATGATGACGAGGGTTAATTTTTTATGATACATGACATTCTAAATTGATGAATAAGTGCAAATAAAATGGTGAAAAAATATTTATTGTGGAAGTGACTAATATTGGTTGGTATAGATTTTGCAAGAAGAATGAATAATGTGAGTACAGAGTAGGGCAACGTCTCAAAAATTTACAAAAAATTTACGGAATTGGAAGACTACCTTTTAAGAAGGTTCAGGCGACTCTGAGTATAGACTTGAACAATTTTGTAAGTATACTACTGAGTAGATATTCCCTACATATCCAATCCAATGGTGAATGCTTATCAGCGCATTGTAGACGCCGAAAGCTCCGCCTTAGAATGTTACTTTGGAGTGCAAACAGTCTCAACGAACAAAGATCACATTGTCTAAGACCTGTTATCATATGCTCGTATGATTCGGAATAATGAAGGGTTTCGAAACAATATGAATCGGCAATATCTGATTATCATCTTAAGAAAGGTTGTAGCTCGTAAATTGTTGTAAGGCATCCACAGTCTTCCAGAGATAGCAGTGCAACCGGCTTAACTAGGCTCACTAATCCGTGTAAAGTCCTTTTATTTTTAGGACCTAGCTCATTAAATGTCAACGACTTCCCGGCTACGGCAGCTGGGGAAAGTGACTTATCGTCCGTTGGTGTTTCCAATTGGAGTAGGTAAGCAATGAGATGGTTGGTTCAGGTATACAAAAACCAGAGGTATAAAATCTTAATCTCACATTACTTGTAAAAGCATTTTCTACCTTGCTCACATATTAATGAAAATTTCAGAAAAATGTTGATATTACAATAAACAACAAAATTACCCCAGCTCGTGAGCATATTTTTTGTCTACGAATCGTGTTTGTATGTGGCTCATTGAATAGGAGAAAAAGCTTTCCTCAATTTACCACATTTCACTTATGTCATCTATACGATTTCCCTTGTTGGCCATTATTGATTCAGCTTAATTGTTGCATGTGGACAGCTGCTCGCTCCGCAGCAATGCTTCGACTGCTGGTAAAGGCAATGAAAGCAAACGGAAGAATGACGGAAATCACTGTTACATTAGCATAAATTGATTGCTACTATTCGAAGTGGTCGCACTACATATACATATATACATATATATATGTATTTACAATGTAAATTGTATATATGTATGTATCTATGACTCCACTTTGACCCAGCGAGACTAATGTGATTTGCATTTTATAAAAGCGGCGTTTCCTTTGGTTGGGTTTGCTTAGAAGTTGTCCCAGGCAAAGTTTTGTTTGAAAAGCTAATTCAAAGAGGACTTCTGATCTCAATTCAAAAACTTATGTATCCTGAAAAATATTAATTTGGTTCAGAAAATATGTGCTTATCATCGGTCTTAGCCTAAATTTATAACTCGATTTCCGATTCATCGAAAAAGAGCTCTTGACGCAAATAATTCTTGCTTGGGTAGATACAGATGCACATGGATCTATAACTTGTAGCGCAGTTATATATGTATGTACATATGTAAATGTATTTCTATGTAAGTAAATAGATACATATATATGGAGTATGGAGTATCTTCTGTTAAATGTAAATCGATTGTTGACGATATGCAAATTGACATTGGTTGCATGCGACAAAGCTTTTCATTGCAAATCCTGATCAATGATGTACTTACTATTTACATGTGTGCATAACAATAAACATAAATATATACATTTATAAAATCAGACACATACAAAATCATATGCAATTTCTGTTTTTTTTTTTTTTTCTAGAATGACCAATGACCGAATAAATCGCCAGGAAGGATATGCATACTCATTTTGGTGATGTGACAAGTCGATGAATGTTACAATCAGTGAAAGTAGTCGGCTAATGAATGTATCAAATATGTATTTATATATTCATTTATATATGTATTTATATATGTATTACGCTAGACCAGTCTAATATCTCTGCAATAAAATCGGGCAACTAATCTCTAAAGATGAAAAATCTCTAAAACGAGCGATTCGCGCTTAAGCTCTTTAAATGTTTATTTGTGTAGCATACTTATAGGGGAGAAGGTCAATTTAAATTTTTGTAGCATACTTATAGGAGTTAAATAACCATTTGGGTGGAAAGTGGCTTATTCCTTTCGTACCCGTTCGGATATAAATAAGTACAATTGGTATCTCCATACGACATGCTCAAACAAATGTGAACAAACTGAATAGAACTGGCATTGGTAGCCGCTTCTTATGCGACTCTTGCCGGACTGATTCTAGACTAACCACATTATTGACAAGCAAACGATTAATCAATAAAGAGATTGTCCCAACTCTTCCATAGCGGGCATAGCTGGAACAGATAAATTTTAAATTTGTATAGCCTACCTTTAATCGTTGCAAGTAGACTTGCCCGACGATCTAATGAAATCTACGGTTGGGGTATTACTCTTAAATTCCGGAGTCGAATATAGGTCCCACTACCTTTACTTATAAAAACACAATGATTTAAATTTATTATTTGCTTCGAAAGGTGTATCTAGTCTATTACTGACAGACTGTTGGTTGGTGACGGTGAACCGGTGATTGGCAAAGTATTGTTGATGGACCTTGGTTGATAGATGTGTTAGGTGAATCGGTGGTTTGATGGCGGTGTATTGGTGCCAGTTTATCTATGACCAATTGGTGTACACGGGCATATCGGTGAATACATACCGTTGGAGATATATTTCGTGGTCCCGAAAGACTCATATAGTAGGGCGTTGTACAGGGTAAGGATGGAAGCTTCTCCCAATATGTTGTGGAACTTGTAGTCTTGCTTACCGAAAGCATACATTTGACAAGCGACGAAGATGAAAGTGGAAAGGTTAGTCCGTAACAAGGGCATCGGTTGTCATACCCGGGTTCAGGAAGCATTTTAAAGTAGCAATGCTTTGCATTTTCCTTACGACTCTGTTGACCTTTGGTTTCACTATAAAAAAAATTGACTGTTGGTTTTGATACAACTTTTTGTAACTTAAATACCAAAACATTATTTCGATAAGCCGAAACTATAACAAGCATTAAAATTATTTCATTAAGTGCCGGGAATTATTAAGTTTCTAAACGTTTTGCTTATCTCATGCTTTAAGGCACTCAACGTAATTACCGGCCATGAAAACTAGCAAAAAAAAAAAAAACACAAGAAGCAATGTTATAAAAACAACAATTGCACAAATATTGTATAAAGCCACAAACGAAAACACCAGAGTCACCAATGCCAAACAATTAAGACACCCACAGTACCAAGCACACAACAACAATAACTCCTCGGGACACAAAACATAACAAAGGAGAAGCAAAATTCAACACGAGCTAAGCCCGAATGAGATAGAGATAGCTGTGTTTCTAGAAGCTTAGCTGTTTTGCTGTTGATAGTGAATCTTTGGATTTGTCGTTTTTTTTTTTTTTTTTTTTGTACAACTAAATAGGGATACAACTTTAACTTTGTGGACGTCGCAGTTGTGGCTAATGATGCTTATGTCCAGAACAAAATAATTAGTTACAAGTGAAATGGCCACAAACAAACAACAATGTAGACAAACATAAAGCAAAATAAAGGCTGAAGTAACAAAATGAAAGAGAAAGAGGACATATTATAAATAAAAGTTAAAGTCTTGAAAAGTGAAATATAAATATGTATACAATGTGTTTCATAATTATGGCACTCGCAGAGCGAGATTAGAATAGAGACTTAGAAGTTATAATACACCACAGATCAGAAAGCAGCTAAGATATGTAGCTTAGTTCCATCTCTTTTTTTAGCACTCTTTAGTACCTTGCTTTTAAAATAGAATCCCTCCAAGATATTTAGCATCGAATAAGGTTTCAGCAAAAGCAAATTATAGTAGCACATGCGTCTGAGTAGCCACTTAAATATGGACAGCTATGTGGGACCCAATCTTGTGAGAAGCAGCCTTGTCAACAAATTTAACAAAGAATCACTACTAGACTAAAGAAAACACTCCTAAAAAATCTTTCCCGCGATTTCTCTCCATCAGCTCTTAAGCCGTCGGCAAGAAAAACCTTTCGAATATTCGAACACCCCATCAGTTTTGCGTGCACCACTTTAGCGCAATAAAACATAACAAAGTAACAGGTTGATTGTGCAATAGAAAGTCAAATATGTCTGCAGGCTAGAATAGTATAGGTCAATTAAGAGAGACGCAAAGTTTAGTTTCACATTGAAATTTGTACAGAAGCCACAAACTAACTCAAAGTTTTAGGCTAGGCTAAGCTGGCAAAATTTTGGTTTGATTGCGTGTAGAAATGGGCAGCATAAATGTGGGAAAATGCTTGGCGTATTTATAAAGAAAAATAATTGTTTGGCCTTGAGCTTGAGATTAAAAGTAACTAATTGACAAATTAGGGTTACACTTCTCACTCGAAAAAGGTTTTAATATGTGATATTTTTTATTTTTTTTTAAATTTGGTAATGCGATAACGAGGTTCACACCGACATAGTTAAGTATGCGAGTAATACGGAATGGTCCACTATAATGGTCAGGCAATGTAGAACGGTGAGGGTAAGACGTGTTGTTTGATTTTTGTTGAAAGAGTGACTGCAAGGGCCTACAACGAGCAACGGCAGGTTATTGATTGTAATAGCTCAATGGGCAAAGATGGCGACTGTCATGTTGAAGTGACCGAATTCGATGCTGGCTTAAAGGAAATTAAATATTTTTATAACTTTCATGAACATGAAATGGTATTACAACTTTGTTCCGATGTTTGTAAGTATGAGAAGAAGAATAGAGAGACCCACCAATAAGAACGAGTAAGTACACCGAAATCGTCATGGCGATGAGCTGAGTCTAGTTGAGGGATAATATGAGAGAATATGAGAGGGTATGAGAGGGTATGAGAGAGTATCTTTGAACTAGTCCTTCAGTTTTATACATATGTATCACGATGAATTTATGAACATAGTATTTTTTGTATGGAAGAAAACATAAAAGCTCTTCAGAAAAATAATCGTCAAAAAACAGAAAAATTTCTTACAGACTTGAAACAAACACTTTAAGACTAAAATTGAATGCGCTACAAATCTGCATTTTCAAAAAAATTCTAAAAATTCTGAGAAAAAAGTTGAAAATTTTGATGAAAATTTGTCTAATTTTTGCGAATTTCCCATACATATTTAAAATATAATTTATAGTTTTTGTGTTAGATCTTAATAAGTTCTCTTAGAGGAAAATAGTTAAAACTAATTTTCTGAAGCCGAAGTTGGTGAAAACATACAAAAAAGGGGGTATGCATAGTTTTGTCGGCCACTGTATATCTTCCATACAATCGATTTTTCCGATAACAGATATTGTTACGCATGCCCTATCTTAGAGAAATGTATTGCATTCTCTAACTGCGAAGTAACATGATACTTCTATTTTAACTGTCGGTGTGAACACGTACTTGGCAAAAACTTTGTCAGATTATATAAAGTATAACCTCCATTGAGGGCACGCTCTTGTCAGTAAATTTTTTTCCGTGTATAATCTCAGTTGTACAAAAATTCCAATAGAAGTGAAAAGAATTTACTCCGCTGTACCTATGCCGCTCTAAAGTTCATATAATAATTTAAGCTTCACTTTAAGCAGCCTCCTCATACTAAATCAGTCTAGTTGGTCTATGGTTCCTTGGTTCCAACCAGTCATTCTTTGAGTCATTAATTTCACTTTCCAACGACAACCAACATTGCATTAATATGGCAGCATCACACTTGAGATTGAAAATAATTATTTTGTATGCACGTATAATGAGTTTGCTTACCGAAGATAATATTTATGTATGTAAGTACGTTGTGCAAACTACACATGCAAATATACATACATACATACATACATACATACTACATAGCATGTGTAGAAAAACAAAATATGCATGTGCTATTATGCATGACGAAGAAGAAGATAGCTGAATGCTACTATGAAGCCAAAATGCCGATATGCTCCTTTTTGCACTGGCAAACAACTTCAGGTCGTTTCGTTGCATGAACAGCAAAAAAATGAGAGTGTTACATACATACATATTTCAATTAGGATGTGACTATCATGTCACCTCGTGCTCAACCTCAGTCGCCGTCTCACCAGCAGTCTCACCAGCAGTCTTGTCGTGTTACCATTTTTGCATTCGGCCTAGAAATACTAGCGTAAAATATAGCAGATGGCTATACCCAACAACAAAAAATGGCGTGAATAATAGGAAATAGAAGAAGCGGTTGGAAAAGAGTTGATAGATAGGAGGCTTGGGAGCTCTGAAGTGCTTTTGAGTAGATGTGATAAGCTTGTCGTATATGGGCACAACAATTTATAACACCAAACTGAAGAGAGGAAATTAATATTAATAACCGTAGTAACTTAATGCTACCATCTTCGCTGTTTTCACAATGCAGTGGCAGCTGTTTTAATTTGTATAAAATTATACAAGACATGTCAATATGGGTGTGTATTTTACGTTGTATTACAACAAATATATTTTTAAACAAGGTTACCAACTATAGTTGCCACCTTAATTGACAATATATATTCTTTGTATAATCCCTATTATCTGAAAAAAAAAAAACGCTTGAGACCTTTGCATGAACTTTTAAGTATACATACATAGGCACTACCGCACAATTCAAGCTCTCCTATAAAAGCGTTGTAAGTTAGAAGAGTCTTATAGGGGTGCCACCTATCCCAGATTTTTCTTTTAATCAGTGGAATTATGCTACTATTTACTATTTCAAACGAAAATTATATCTATTGTATTTCTACAAAATATTTGTCCATCCTTAAACACTAAGTAGACCTGAGTACATTCTTGTCGAATTTGCTTTTTCAGTTCCACCGTCAGCATCTGGCAACCAGAAAGCCTTTACTGTTGAGTATGGCAACCTCTAAAAGCTGGGTTCGACTCAACAGGAGCTAGCATTTTTAGAGCTCTATTGAGGAAAATTAACCCTAGGGAAGTTTTCACGAATTGCGCAATAAAGAAGTAAACCTCTGAGGCTCCTTTCACTTCGAAAAATATTCCCAACAAAAATCCATCTATATTAGCAAATGTCAATTTAGATGAAATATAAAAAGTGGAACTCCAAAAAGTTCAAGCAAAAAATTGGTGTTAATGGCCCAAGTTACGTACACAAATGTTAGTAAAGCCTTCCTCACTTCCGCGTAGTCAAGTGTTAGGTGCCTTCGTCGTCGGGTTCTATGTTCTAGCAATAAGGGTAACTGTTCCCAGAGACTAATTAGCTTTGTTGCCTTCAGCTCAGTGTAAAAAGAGTTTCCGTTAACCGTTGTTGAGTTTTGTTTCGAAAAAAAGCCGATCTCATCGTTTTAGCATCTACGGTGTCACCTTTCGTTTCCATCTTTTGATATTCATTGTCTTGCATTTATCATCTGTTCCTGCTGAAAAAATAGCTATATAAGGTATATAAAAGGAAAGCAAATTTTTTAGTGGGTGTTTGCATACATATACAGCTTTGTACATTTGTATATGGTTACATTTTTTTTTTACATTTTATTTTCGCGCCAAAGCATGTGGCATTTTAAATTTTGCGAGTGCAACACAGTTCAACTCCACTAACTATTAAGTTTTGCTAACTTTGCTGATTTTTTTATGCCATCACATTAATTTAATTTTTTTCGCACAAGCACACATACATATATATAGCTGACTATAGTTACAGCACCCAGTTGTATATTCACTAAAAAAAAATTATAATGAATTTTAAACCGAACTAGTTTCCGCTTTCTGGACATAAAATGGTATATTAACATAGGTAGCACACTTAATAGAAGAAGAAGAAATAGAAGAGAGCTATTTATCAAATATTTTTAACATATTTACTTAGAGTGATAAGCATAGTACTGCTATAGAAACTTTAGGTAAATACCGTAAATTGCAATTTTAAAACTTTTAAAATGAGTTTTGATCTAAATTTTTTCCGCCAATACTACCTAGCATCTTGATTTCTCAGTTGCTCTCAAAATTGCTCTCCTTAGCACTAGTTCTAGACAAGTGCTTGTTCGCAATACTATAATATTTCACCGCAGCCGCTTTGCGGTAAGCTCACAATGCCGACTTTGATTTTTTTTTTTTTCAACAAACACACTCATTTACAGATTTAGATTCTCGCATATTTCTAATTGTGTGTGCATGGAGGTGTTAAGCCCATTAAGGTTGATAATTTAATTTTTTTGCTGTAAAATGTTTCACGTAAATGTGATTCGCGTTAGTTTGTGTTTCTAGCTTTGGATTCGTTGCGCTATTAATGGATTGCAGCTTTTCAACGTAGACGCGGTTAGCACAGAAGGCATTACAAATTTGATTGCCTAACCGTGCTTTATATGAAGTGAATCTGGTAGTTATCGATTTTCTATAGATATAACAAATCTTGTAGAACGTTTGTATTTACATTATATTTTTATTTGGTATAGGCTTAAGTACACTACGAAGAAGAAAAACTAAAACCACTCGCAGTTCAATATAAAGTTACTAAAAGCAATAAAATCACAAAAAAAAAATTTTCTTTTCTATTCGATAAAAATTTTATTTAATTTTTAAAAAAATAAAAGAATACAAATTTACATAAATAAAACTAGTATGTTTCGAATGGAGCTCATTCATAGTCATGGCGATTTGTAAAATCAACCTACATAAGCAGACCGCAGGAGTACAAACCGGTCAGTAAGAATCAAGAAATTCGTCTCTACTGCTATTTTAACTCTCTCGGTGTGGACTCAGCGTAAAAAATTTATACTTGTTTTATACCATTAACTTCACAAAATACCACCGTTCAAGCTTCCAGACCTAAACCTAACTTGGCCGAGAAAGCTTGGTTCTAGGTAATAGGCTGACCTAGAAGAAAAACTCTAAACGTGCCAGCTCTAAATTAAATCGCAGGTTTTTGGGAGTAGTGTTCTCTTCATAGCACTATGACTGAGATATATTAACTCTCTTTCAGGCTACCTGTTTATTGTAGTGCCTTAATTTCTAAAAGCTCTGATTTCACAAAATTTTAAAAGAGTCAAAGATTACACTAACAAAAGACCTTATGAATTCGATTGTTATTAGAATATCTAAAAATTTCATTAAAAGCATATAAATTACAAATTATGTGATAAATTGAATTTGCTATGCATTTTGTTTTAATTAAATGTGAATAAGATAAAGGAAAAACCTTCAATAACAATAACTTACACATACGATTATACATACTATGTCTTCTATATAAATAAATATGAGGGTGCGCCTTATTTTTAGGTATACAAATATTTTTGAAATGTAAAGCACGAGATGTAGAGGTATAGGTAGAGGTAGAGGAAGAGGTAGAGCTAACAAATTGACCGATCTTTTGTCTCTCGATCGGTTTGAGAACATTTGAGAATAATTAGAAAGATAACTAGAGGCAAGAAGGGACACATTTTTGAATATTTAGAAGACACATTTTCTATAGGAAGAAGTCAAAGATAATGAGAAGGGTTAAAATCAGCTACACGTCGCCTATGTGGTCAGCGGGGCATACGAATACAAACTTTACACCGCGCTCTGCTAAGGGACATCTTTTAAATTCAGACAGAAAAAATTCAGAAGGAAAAATTCAGAGACGTTTAAGGCCATGCATTAACAAACTCATTATCTACATTTTTATATTTATAAACTACACTTAGTTGGTAAATATTTAAAATTATAACACCCATGAGCGGTCATACGTTAACCCATTGACGACCTCAATTTTCTTTTAACTCTGAAATCAAATTTTTTACATCAAAATAGTTTGACATAGGCTTAAGTAGTTGATTTTAAGCGTTTTAACCCTTTCAACGCCATGCCTTAACCCATTGGTGTCCTACATTTTTATATTTATAATTTGTGTAATAATAAATAAATTGTAAATAATTTTTTATATGAAAAAATAGATTGCTATACACTTGAATAGTAAATATTTGAAGTTTTAAATGCATGCATTAACCCATTGACGACCTTAACTATTTTATTAATAAAGAAATAAAATGATTCACCTATTACTGTGTTCTTAAAAATGAAATACTTACATTGTTAACCCATATTTGGGCCATGTATTAACCCATTAAATGCCTTTAATTTTTTTTTTTAATTCTGCAATAAATTTTTTTGTCGGTATGTTTAGCGTTATAATACAAGTAATTATGTATTAACCCTTTGGTGATAAATTTTTTTTTCATTAGAATTTGAAATCAAATTATTTAAATGGACGTTGCTACAAATATTTATAAAGAGCAAATGTGTAAGGTTCTTTGGCAAAGTAGCAAAAGAAAAATGAACCAATGCTTCGTGAAACAAGTTTTTTACTTATTTCAAAGCCACTATCTCCTATCTAAACATTTGCAAAGTAAAAATTCATAAATTGAAATTTAGATCTAAAAATTCAGAAAGTAATGAGACGGCAGAAAAAATTTTAATTTTCGCATTTTAAATTCTGAATTTTGACTTTCTGAAAAAAGATTTCTGAAAAAAAAAAATTCTGAAAAAATGTGTGTCTGAATTTTTTTTCTTTTTGAATTTATGGCGGGCACCTCTTTTAATGCCGACACATTATTGTGACAACAACCAAACTGATGCTAAGGTAGTGCAACTTCCCTGCTCGCTCTGGCACTATTTGAAGTTAGCCGAATGTAACAAATTTTGTCAGATTATGTTTTTTTTAACTTACAAAAATTTAAGGCACACCTTAATGTATGTGTACAAATTACTCCAACATACATATTTAACTTAAGTAATAACAGAAGCCTTTGAATATTATCATTGTCATAAAATCAAAATGATAACCTAATATTATTATTGCACTTTCAAATATTTACATTCACATGATGTACAAATATATTTTTCTTATTTCGAAGCATGAAGATTACACATGATTACATACATACATACGTACACAACTAACCATTATTTATGTAATTTGAAGGCATAAATGTTTGTACAAACTCATTTAGTATACTAAAACAACTGCTATATTTTGTTTGCAAAATTGTCCAAGTGAAAATATTTCCTATGTATGTGCGAGTACTTGCATGTGGTGGTGCTGCAATATCAACATTTATGGTGTACCTGGGCGTATACGCAACATTTCATGTCGACGCCAGAACAATGTAACGACAAGTAATTGTAGCAGTTAAACGCAACTACTTAAGTGCGTACTTGTCAGTATGACTGTCACAAGTAGTAACAGTGGTAAGTATATATGTATAAGCAATGATGAATACGCTTACAATTGTGTGTACATACATACATACATACATACATACTCGTACAATGCTATGCAGCCTTTTCTATTCTCACTTTTGCTCACTTAACGCTGTCATTTTGTGTCTTAATCGTACTACTGAAGTGGCCCAAACACTTGTCACTGTCATTGCCACGGCAAACTTGAAACATACATACATACATACATGCATACACATGTGGCTTGTACATACATTCACACATACCTATGCACTGATGGCGGCGCACAAAATCAGCAAGACAATGACTTCCCACTGACATAAAATATGTGTAAGTGTGTGTTTCAACATGTATAATACTTTCATTGCCTTACATACATACATACATACGTTTGTTGTTATTGGCTGTTTTGCAGCTCGTCCCTTTTCAAGCCAAGTGGGAAAGTGTGAATTATGAATATACTCGCAATTTCTGTTTATGTAACTTATTTAATTCATACAAGACTTTTTCGCATAAATTGAGTTCGCTGAGCTCATTATTGTTCGAAGACTGCCTTGTACTTTATGTGTCGAAATAAATTCTGTTATGACCCTAAAATAATAATAATTCCTATTCAATTTGTCTTACACAAATATTTATTGTATACAAAAACAATATTGCTGCAGGAGAGACCGTAATAATAATAAGAACAATTTGGCTGCGCTTGTATAACAGTTCATTCAGAACTGCCCTTAGTTGTACTTACAAATTGGTGGAGACTTTAAGGCATCATTTCAAACAGCTGTACTTTTTTGAAATAAATGAAGAAGTGAGCCGGAAACTAAAGTGACCATGCCTCAGCTTCGATCTGGTTATTGTGACAGATAAAACTCTTATTTATCTAGACTCAAACTAGCAATATCAAATCAGAATTGTAAAATCTGTTTGATTAAAATAAATTAAAATAAATTGAAAATCGTTTGCATTAAGCTGCTCTATTAATTTAATTGATTAATTATGATAATCGAACATTGTTAGAATAATCAATCGATTGGGACTAAATTTTGTGTTCGATTAATGAGGATTTCTTTCTTTTTTAAATTTAATCCTAGGATTAATCAAATTAATCTCAATTTTAATTAGACTAAAATTTATGATTAATTGCGATTAACGTGGATTAATAACAAATTTTAAATCAAATTATAAATATTTTAATATTAATTAAAACTAAAAAATTTTAAAATTTAGTGTTGTTTTTATAAATGCATTCAAAAAAAATATATATTCCCAGCAAACCATAGGAGTCATACATGAGTCAGAAAGGATCCCTAAATTGGAGCGTTTATGCTCTTTATGAGCTCGTTTATGAGTCTGAAGTAAGGGTATTTCCGATATGAGCCTAATTCCATACATCATATAAGCTTTTTTTCATAAACCGCACTTATTAATCCTCGTTAATCGCAATTAATCAAAAATTTTAATCAAATTGAAATTTTGATTAAGGTTTCTCAATATCTCCAAAACCAGTCGCGTTATCGAAATCATGGCCGTCATTCATGTTAGTTAGGACATTCATTTATCACAAAAACAATATTACCGGACATGTTTAGCACATAGCGTTGCCAATGAATTCCATTCTTACTTATTCTTTTACATAACCACTATTATCTCGAAAACCACTCAAAGCATTTAAATACAGTTTTAAATATAGGCATTATGCTACATTTCATGTTTAATAAAAAACGTACCGGACAAAAATAGCACTTAGAGTTGCCACTTAGTCCAAGCGCTTTTTTCATAAAGCTTTTGGCATTTTAATTTGCTGCTGCAATTTATACTAGGTCGATTTGTACCAGGTGGCAACCTGTCTAAATAAACCAATTTAAAAAAATATTTATGAAGTGGATATTACAAGAAAGTAATTTACGTCATATTTCCACAAAAATATTAGGGTGTGCCAAAAAAAAAAGATTTATTTTTTTCTGGACTGGTTCTCTGCATACCAGTATGTATTGAATTCCTAGTCAAAAACTGGAGTAGAACAACAATGTGAGCTTATTTTATAATTGGGAAGATGGTGTCTATCGCCGTTTTTCATTTGCGTTAACGGTTTTCATGAAAATAAAAATAAAACCATAAAAAAGATATTAGAGGTCAAAACTGCAATATTTAACAAAAACATTAAAACTTCATAATTTTGGGTGTTGCCACTTTGTGACCATGCATTTTCTCATTATAAATACATTTTTATTAAATTAATTTTTTTGTGGTTGTTGTTTTAATTGTAGATTTATTTCTGTTAAAGCTAGCTGTAGGACATAGTAACATGAGCGCCCACATAAATATGCAGATTTAAAACAAACACTCCAAGCTAAATTATATCCAGTTTTATCTGTCAGCTTCTTTTTTTTTTGTTTTTGTGTTGCAAGAAAATCCAAATGGTAATAAAAAGCCATAAACAGAAAAACACATATTTTGCATTAACGAGTAACAGCAAAAAAACAAAAACAAAACAAGCAAATGAAAAAAAAAAAGACAAACCCAAAAGTAGCAGAAGGCAGGCAGCTGCATAAAATTCCAACAATGCAAAAAACATATTTTGTAAGTATGTATTTAAGAGATACATATATATATATATTCATAGCTAATATATCTTCCAAGTCCATATATGTATATATGTACATACATATAAAGCTTTGTTGTGGTAGGTGAAAGGTTGAAAGTACAAAAACCGCTAAAGGCATAACACTCAATAGGTATAACCTACTACCGTTACTCTTGTTATGGACATATGTACTTTTGTACATATGTATGTATGTATGTATTTATGTGCGCGCGTATAATATAATATCATCAGCAATTTGTTGTTTCAGTTGGCTTTGCGACTTAAGCTGACAGCGTCCGAAGGCAATCTGTTCTACAAAGTAAATGCTTTCAAGTAAAATCCTCTCACGGAAACTATGAACTTTGACATAACTACATATTGACAACATACATATATACAACATAAATGGATTTTTAGATTTCTTTTTAAGTGTGTATATTGCAAATCATAATACACTCAGCGTGACGTCATGCACGGCAACCAGTGCTTTTTTATACCCAGCGTACTAGTACTAGTACAAGGGTATATTAATTTTGTCCACATAACGGTACTATGTAACGGAGCAAAATAATCGAGTTAGATATGGGGTTCCATATATGAAAGTTCTTAGGTTGAAAAGAGGAATTGATTAAGCCATGTCCGTCTGTCCGTCTGTCCGTCCGTGTACACGATAACTTGAGTAAAAATTGAGATATTTGCATGAAATTTTGCATACAGGTTACTTTCTGGCCAAGGTAGGTTGCTATTGAAAATGGGCGAAATCGGATGATAACCACGCCCCCTTTTTCGATATCGAAAATTTCGAAAAACGTATAAAACGGTTTAATTCCATATCAGAAGCAGCTACAATGATAAAATTTGCAATATGTATTGATTTATATGTTCTAAGGCGGATTTTATCAAATTTTTTTAAAGGGGGCGTGGCACCGCCCACATATATTTGAAGAAATTTTAAAATTTTGACTCTTAATAACTTGAGAACAGTTTATGCTAGTATAACGAAATTTTGTAGAGGGCATACTATTGTTGTGTTAAATTCAGATATAGAAAATAAACGAAATCGCTTGGCGACCACGCCTACTTTTTTATAAAAGTTATATTGAAAGGAGGTGAAAATATTGAAAAGTCCATATCTAATTAACTGATGCCGCTATAATAATATAATTTGGTACATACATCAATTTTCACATTCTTTACATTATTTTTGCAAAATTTTGGAAAGTGGGCGTGGCACCGCCCACTTATGAGTCAGGCAATTTTCAAATTCGACTGCTAATAACTTCAGAACGGTGTGAGATAGGTTTACGAAACTAGGTACCAGGCATGTTATGTTTATGCAGAGTACTACCACAGAAAATAAGAAAAATCGGTGAACGACCATGCCCCTTTTTGGACTAAAGTTCTCTAAACGAGAGTTAGGAAACCGGAATATGCAATATCTGTTTAACTGATAAAAATATAATGCTAAAATTTAGTACACTCATTCACCTGATGATGTTATTAGTGATGTTTAAAGGTTTTTTGGTAATATTTTGGAAAATGAGCGTGGCACCGCCCACAAGTGAAAAAACAAAATATCAACATTTCACTATTAACAAGCCACTGTGAAAGTATCATAACTATCTGCAATGAAAACTGATCTTCAAATAGGGACAAGCAACATAATAAAATCCGTGGGCGTGCCACCACCCACTTTTTTAAAATTAGGTAAATATTGATTAATGGACACATATATCCGTATATCAAAAAATTTCACAAAATACGTTAAAAGTTATGGGCATGGCACGCCTTCTTTTCCAAAGTTATATATAGGACATGGTATAACCCTTGTAAAGATCGATTCAGTACTTTTGGCTCATGTAAGCGGTTAAGGCTTTATAAGCAAGGAGCGTGGCCGCGCCCACCAAATTCGCTATGGTTTAGGCTCGGAATAGATTGGTTCTTAAAATGGGCTAAATCGGATGAAAACTACGCCCCCTTTTTCTGAAAACTAACGCTGGGTATTTAATGTTCGGTTCACCCGAACTTAGACTTCCTTACTTGTTATGTATGTCTTTGCAAAAGTTGCTGGACTAAAATCTCTTTTAAACACTTACTTTGATTTACTTCTTCCATAAGTTTAAATAAAAAACCTTGCAAAAAAGGTACTGTCTGTTTGCGGTTGTGACGGAGGTCTTATACCTTTCATGAATACGAGTTGTTGTTCAAATTTCAATAATCGGATAACTTGATTGTATGGGAGCTATATGCTATGTTAGGTCCGAATATGCAGTTATTTAAGGGTTTAAAATTAAATTTTTATAAATGTATATATAATTTTTTTTATTTGATGAATTAATAAAAAAAAAACATAAAATTCTAAAAAAATTATATGTTTTTGAATTAATATTGAAGTACTTAAAATTTTTCATTTCTATTTATTTATTAATCAAAAAATTTTATCAAATTGAAATTTCGATTAATTTGATTAATCCTACGATATAATTGATTTTGGTTTCATATAACTGATTTTTATTTTAATCCAGATTTAACAAGTCTGTTATGAACCTTTCAGAACTTGGTATGATACCTATTTATTTGTCTTCGACACCCATCTACCATCGCTAGTTAAGATGGGCTACATCGATTGATAGCCACGCCCACTGCAAAAAAAAATACAGATAACGTTCAAAAATATGAACTACAAATTTAGCTTATGGAAGGAAGAATTTATTTTGCTTTGTTGTTATTAGAAAAAATAAACTTAAATATATCGTCGGCTTAGGTCGCAAAGGTGCTAAGTCCACCTTTTGGGTTTTTTCAGGTTTTGATGCAGAATGCTAGAAACAGTTAATATACACTACTTACATCATGAATTGCATAACAATTCTGTTTTTAAATGCGTTTTTTGTATTGATTAGAAAAGGTGCTAAGTCCACCAATGAAAGGAAAAGGTGCTAAGTCCAAGCGAATTTGAAAATTTAAAGTTAAAGTATATGTGGCATATTCATATTCGAAAAATAGTAGCTAATAAAGTTAGCGTGGGTTTTTTTACACAATTTCCAACGCCCTATATGTCATAAAAACCGACATAAACTTAAGTACCTACTTTATTTCGATTATGAATGCATATATTAAATGGGATCATCTACCTCAGCTGACCTCACCTCTCCTTTTTAACTGACACATAACTTTTTGACCTTGATTAGTAAAGACAAATGTTTGGGCTATCATATTCAGACTTCCAAGAACCTAAATCACATTTACTTGTCGACTTTCACAAAAGTCCATTTTCGTCAAAAGTTGTGCAATAAAATCTACTCCTGCTTTTCTGCTATGAATCGGCGATAGTAAAACGCTGTTGTGTGATCAAAAGAAATGTCTAGGCTTTTAGAATAATGTATTTTGATCCAAATATTGCTACTAATTGCAGAGTAACAGAGCTTCAAAAAATAGGTCATTTGAACTTTAAGCGTGGATTGTGGTAGAACTAGGCTTAATATAAGAAATCTAAGACCAGGTAAAAATTCTACGGAAGAACCTCTAAGAACCCTCATACTCAGAAAATTGCTTTGGTTCACTCGCAGGTGTTTTGATTTGGGAAAAGGTGCTAAGTCCAGTGAAAAAAATTAAAAGTAGCTGGCAAAAAGGTGCTAAGTCCCAAAAATGCATATAACTCGGCGAAAATTAAAAGTTTTTGTTTTTTTATGAGCGTCCACTTATTGTACTCTAAAATTGAGTAACATGACGTAAAAAACCGAAATCCCTAATTTAAATTTATGTTTTTATATTGTTTTTTGTCTCTCCTGTAAAATTTGAAAAATGGTACTTAGCACCGTTGCGACCTAAGCCGACGATATAAATAAATCAGTTAGAAAAATTGTAAAAAGTACCTTTAATTCACATAATATAGAAATAACTCCAAATTGATTCTATCGTCGTAAAAAAATTGGAAAATCATATTATTAGTAAATCTTGTGGCAATAATATGCTAAATAAAATGGTGACGTGTCATAATGTCAATGGAATTAATGTCACATTGCCAAGTGAATTAATGTCAATGACGTTAATTCTCATAATAATTTCACATAAATTGTCCTAATAAAAACGATTTTTTTAAATGCCTTACTAATTTTTATCATAACAACGCAATTGCTATTTTAGGTCCAATTACATAGCTGATGGACTAAGCAGACTAAAGTTTGGTTAGAATATCAAAAAAAAATCATTTCTCAAAAAAATATATATATATTTTGCTTTGAGAATCTTATAATAAGCTAAAATACTGCTTTCAAGTTTCAAGTTCATCACAAATTTGCTGATTTCTGCTAACGAAAGCTCTACGCTCAAACCGCTTTCTTTACAAATTCAAAAAATTTAAAATACATAGTTTCCAGAAAATGGGTTTACCTACAATTCCAAAAGCAACAACAATACATTTAAAGAAGAAACAATGCAACAAATTTACAAGTTTTTGAAGCTTTCATGCAGCCATTACCGTGGAATTTTCCCAAAAAAATCGTAAATGAAAAAACTTATTTACAATTTTTCCACGCAGCTTAACGACTTTTATTTTCGATGTTTCACATATTAAAAACCACTTAGATGTTTACGTCGGTCACAGCAAGCAAACAATTTAATATTTCATTACACGAAATCTGTAACAGTAATACCTATTGTTTATGCAATAAGATATGCTTATATAGGCAAATTAATTTTGTGAACAAAAAAAAAAAAAAATTAAATTAAATAAAGTTATTGATGTTTGCAATCGACAAACAATTTTTTGTTTGATTGTACTTTTACAACTTTCTGATTGCGTGAATATTTCCATATGTACATTGTCCATGCAACGCTTCTGCTTGTGCATATGTTAGCATGGAAATGCAAGGGTTGTTGGATAAGTATGTGAGAGTGTGGCAAATTGAATGCAGCGCTTGGCATTTGCAGCAGACGAAGCTTTGTGCCTTTAATTGTAATGGTGAATAACTTCACGAGCTGATATCTGACCCAATATATTCTACAGGTGCAGCTACCTGTGATTATTTCATATTTTACAACTGGAAACAATACCATTTCGAAATCTTTGAAATATGCTATTATTTTGAAGAAATTTAAAATTTTCAAAATTCTGTGGTCTAAACTAAGGCTGTGCAATTAATTGCTTAATCAAAATTTTGATTAATCATAATATCGATTACTCAATTAATCGATTAATTATGATTTTTGATTAATCAAAATGGGTATTTACTCGATTAATCAAGATATTGATTAATCAAAGAAAATTAATTGATTAATCGCCTATTTTATTAATTGCCTTTTTGAATAAAATGATTAATCATATAGTAAAACGGCACAAATTTAGAAGTTCCTTGATTCTTCAACCATTTGTTCCATCTTCGGCATTTTGCCCATTCGCGATCGGACAACACCTCAAAATTTTCTTAAATTTTTTTATTTTTTAATATTTTGAAGCATGTTTGGTTTTTAATTTTTTTTTCAGCGATTTCATGGCAAACTCTCTCACATGAGACTATGTTGAAAAATAGTTTTCTGTTTGTCGCAAAAATCAGCTTTGTTAAAAAATTGCAAGTTTTCAAACTACCCTCGTATACGAACTAGCGAAGTTACGAAAGTGAGTATTCTGAACCTAGTCGGATCTTTTTTAAAAAAGAGTTCATCTTAATCGAGCTGAAAAAGAAAGATAAATAAATGCAAGGAAAGTTGCATATAAACTGATCTGCTGGGATGAATGTAGCAAAATATAATTTTCGAAAAAAAAAACTTAATATTGTGTTTCAAATTTGATGCCATGCCATAATCACAAGTGGCATAATGCCAAATAAAAAACTTTTTTTGACTCTGACATAGCAGTTGGAGTATCATAAGATTAATTTTAAATTTTTTATAGCACTGCAAAGGGAGTGTCATAATACCAATTGGGGTTATGACCATAAAAAATTAAAGACAATTTAAGAGATTTTTACACCACCCAAAAGGAAGAGGTGGGTGTCAGATCGCCTAAGGGTAGTTATTATCTCTCTCAGCTTGGGATTATGTCATTTTTTTGTTGGGATTATGGCACGCCCCTGTGGTGCTGTATAACTTAAACAGAAAAAGCGGTTATAAAAAAGGTAAAAATAATATAATTAGTGACAGTCCGAAGTGCTAAAAATACTTAAAATTGATTAAGTGCTTGAAACATGATATAAAATTCATTTCATCCGTATTATCATAACTCATAAATTTTGAAGAAGAAAAATCAAAAAGGTGGCAACCCCATAAAAAAATATGAAGTAGGAACGATTGAGTATGTCATCGTTTGAAATGGCGTACTATGAATGCTAAAAGCTCACTAAAATGAGTGAAATCAATTTCGCAAAATTTCCGGATTTTAATACAAACAACTAAATAGATTAGGCCGCGGTGGCAACCCCGGACTGGAAGACTATTTAGAAATACATAGTATGACTTAAAAGTATTATAAAGTGCAGTACCTTCCATGTGATTCATATAGTGGCATATGTTATTTATTTGAAAAAAGAAAATAATAATATGGTTAGTGGCAAGCTTGTGAAATATTTTAAGTGGCAACTCTTAATTTATCTTGTAGAAGATAAACTGTATACATACAAAAACTGCATACAAGTGTAATTAGGTATGTGAAATAAGAGAGAATGTGCAAAAATTTCAGTTTAATTGAATTAGGTGGCAACACTATGCCATTTCGTTTGATGGCAATAGTAAAGTTCACATCGAACCTCCGACATTTCGTAATCCACAACGAAGCTCTTTCACATCTCTACCAGGTGCCTATGGGCCATTTGTGGGTAAATATGTAAGTATGCATGCATATTTGCTTTTTGAAAATTGCCCATTCTCTCTATTTGCATTGGTGCGTTTTGCGGTTATTGTTGGTTGGTATAATTTTTTTTTTTTTTTTTTTCGTAACTTCGTTCAAAAACTTTTACAATTGAGTTTTGTGTGAAAATTAACTTCAGCATTGTTGAACTTTTGCGCAATACTGCGCATACTATGAGTACAAAAACAACAATCATAGTAACAATACTTTAACTTGAAATACAACATCTGTGCGTATGTATGTATGTATGAATGTGTGAAAGTTTGCACAACGGCACTCCCACGCTGCCAGAAGTAAATCAAAGTTGGAATATATGAATGAATGAGTTAGTTATGCAAGAGGCCCTTAGTAGCTGAGTCTGGTTTGTCGTGTAAAAAGTAGGATTTACAAATTTATCACAGCTACATATGTACGTGTGAAGCCAAATAAATATGCTCGTTCTAACTTGTTGTTCTTAATTCATTTACACATATTTTGTGAGTAACTTTGATGTGTTGTTTCCACAAGGAGCGGCACTTTTTTTGTTATTGTGCAAGGTGAACAAAATGTAGTGGTCAAATAAATAGTTTTGGTTGATAAAAATATCAGCGTTAATGAGTCCAGGTCCTAGGAGTATGTTAGATCGATATATTCCCAGCCTCTTAAGAACGTCCGAGCATACATTCGAATATTTTTAAAAACATTATATTCAAATTTCCTCTAGATAGGGCGTTGTAGAAAGTTCTTCATAGCTTTTCGACAAGTCTTGCTGAAGCTTATGGTAAAAGGATGGCGGTTGTTATAAAAAAATGTAAAGGAAAAAAAAAAGAAAAAAGCTAAATTATTAAAACTCGACACATATATAGATCAATAATAAAATTCCATTCAATACCTTGTACAAAAAATACCGCTAGATGGCGCGCTTATCAAAAACTCAAAATGTTTGAAAAAACGGGAGTCATCTTGCGATCGATCTCTGAGTAACTTTTCAGTAAGCGAGAGACTCGAAACATGTCATGAAGTTCAGACTGCGGTGACCATGCAAAATTTCGATAGGCGACGCACGGATCTACATCTACATATGTATGTATATATATGTAAATACGGTAAGCAAAATCACGTTGTTATCGCTTTTTGAAAGGGAAAAACAACACGTATTATGGTCAAACCTATATCAAAATGTTTGTATTGAACGTCTGGTTTGCAGAATCGTATACGTTTTTTGTTTACATCGCACAGGTGAGAAATATTAGGTAAAACCCTCTGTTACAATTTAGATTTTCGTCCAATTTGGGCGAACGGGGCGACCTCTAGTACTTATTTATTTATTTATTGCGGAGTCTATAGAATCAATATCTATTTCGAAAATTCGTTTTAGAATGCATTTTGAACTAACTTCTTATTAATATACTGCGTCTTGAAATTTAGCGCATAGTTTAAAACGGTATATTAATATGATTTTTAAAAACCTAAAATGCGATAGGTGGCGCTCTAATCGTGATAATTGAATATCGCTGAAAACTAGATGGAGTTTGAAACTGGAAGCATGTTTAAGAACCTCGAGAAAATTCAATATTTAGTGACGCGTTGGTCGAGCTTTTTGAAAATTGGTTTGAAATCTGGAGATCCATTTTTCACCAACTTCCTGGCGACTTGCAATTCAGCACATAATTTGTAGTAATCACAATTACGGTAGGTGGCGCGTTGATCCATACAACTGAAAGCGATTTTAACAGATTTCAGGGCGACCTAATTTCTGGTGGCCTGCTGTAAAAAATCCGCTAGGTGGCAAAGCAAATTTGCTGCTGTTTTTGTGGCGACATAAATATACATAAATAATTTTCAAATTTTTTTTACATATTTAAGAAAATTAGAATTAATACCATTATGTTTAGGAAGGCTATACTTTTTCTCTAATTTTTTTAAAATTAATTATAAATGTTTATCTAAATTCTGGCAAACATATTTTAAATCACTTTTTTGCATTAAAGAATTTCATGTTTTCAAGAGAAAATAAAAAAAAATCTCTGGGTAAAAGGGGAAAACTTAGAGTGACTTTGTGGTTTTCTTGCCCTCAAACTACTAAATAAAACATGACGTTTGAAAAGCTGTAAAAAATTGGTATCTTTATTTGTGCTCGCAATATCTTCAGAAATAAAATAATACCCTCAAATGTTTCATGCAGTCACTTTGGAAAAAAATACTCTTTCCTGGACCAAGACATTATTGAAAAAATTGCTGAAATATCTTGACCTTAAAACAGTCTCAACTACATATTTACTCTACATTTCTGCTTAAATGCTCGTGTTAATTAAATAGCAATAAACAATTTCCACTAATTACAGACATCGGTTTCGTATCGCAATTAATATTCAATTAATGCCTTTCACTTAATACACACAAAGCAAACGGTTAAGAATGCAAATAAATAAACAATAGACACATTGTGTTATATTAATCTTAAGACAAAAGTTTAGCAAGTCACATACGTCAATACATCAAAGTTGCAGACAGGCATATAATGAATATTAATTAAGTTAATTCCGCGTGAGCAAAAAAGTTCTTGGGAAAATATTTTTTTTTTTTTCATGTGCGCTTGTTATCGGAATAATATTTGACTCGGTAAAGTAAGAAAGTTATCGCGAAAAAGCTGCAGTGGAGTCGAAAGCATATAGTCCCCCCTATGAGCCATTTCTGGTGGTTTTAGGAATGATTTTACGCCAGTCTTAAATGTCGATTTGATGTTCGAATGTTTCTTGGAACTTTCCCCACATCTGCACAGGTATCTTTTGAAGTGATTTCAGCCAAACTTAGAGCTTGTAAATATATTTTGACAAATATTCTTTTTTTTTTTATTTATTTGATTACTGGTACTAGAGTATCACAATCACATATATGGTATATATTTATGTATATAAATGCCACTCAAATATTTTAAAGCAGTTTTCTCCTCTCTTTCCGTTATAAAAAATTTCGCTTAGTGGTTTCGATACAACAGAAACAGAAGCACAACTGCATCCCGTATCCCATCACACATTTAGTAAGAATGAGAATAATAAAGCTTCTTATTGCTGTGCTAGATTAATATTAAGTTGAAGATTGATCACTGAGAACCGAATGAAGGTCTCTCAGCTTTTCGACGTCTAACTCCCTTCCTACTCGGGTTCTTTGTTGTACAGAGCCATGAACGAACTACCTGCTTATTCGGGAGATAATTATTACAATATTCCAAGGAAGTGAAGTGGGATATGACAAGAAAGATTTTGATGAGAGTCAATCATGTAGAACAATAAAGTTTATTGTGTAATATTTCAAAAGTTTCAATAAACGTTTCAGTATAGCAATAGTTAATCACAACATACCATACAAAATCTGAAGCTAGTGCTCTCCCTGAACTTAGAAAAGCTTCATGGTAAGCTCTTGTATTAATAAAATTTATGACTACTAACGAAATTATTTATTATATATTACTTACTTTATTCTTTGAAACTCGTATAGGTGAGTACATTTCTGGAACAAACCAACTATCCTACCTCAATAGGACCTCAATACAGGAGCATGCAAATACAGAAATTCATATCTACGAGTAGATTTGTGGTTCAATAAATATGAGTTATTGAGTCACCAACGACGATAAAGAATTAAGACAGAACTCAATATATCCACGGGCAATCTAACTTAACATTAATTGAATATTGAGGTCAAATGTAGTTGCTTTGAGCACAGCTATCTATGTATGTGCATTAGACTGGACCGAAAAAAAGTTTGCTTTTGAAAAATTATATCTAAGCTTTGATGTTGAGGGAGGACGAGTAGCTTATTTAAGTTAATTCTTATATATATATTTTATTATCTCATTAGAAAGCAGAATGAATAGTTTCAAAATTTAAATAATTTCGGACCTAACCTCAAAAAAAGAAAACCAAATGGCAGCTGTTTTTGTTTTTAAATTCCGATGGTTGATTCGTGTTCAGCTTGCAGTTATCCTTAGGAATTTGTAATAGTCATTTTCTATATTAATTTTTGGGGTTTTGAGAAATTGCCAATGCAGAGGCAGGCCAGAAAAAAAATTTCGTTCTCTTCATGAATTTAATTTCGTACCAAATTGAAATAAATTTTTGCACTTCTTTGGTTTTTCAAAAAAAATAATTAAGTCCCAGTAATTTTAAATAAGCAATAAAAAAAATGAGTAGCAAAAATTGTATTGAAAATACAAAACGCCGAAACCGGCTTGTCTTCAAACCAAATTTTCCAAGGGAAGACCTAAAATCGTTCGAATATACATCAATAACAGACCTCTTAAATTAATATAAAACTAATCTAAAACTCATTAAATTTTTTTTCGTTGCTCTGTTATTTTAACAATGTGATTTTCGGTAAAAAAATTGGCCCGATCTAATAGATATCTTCAGTTGCATATATTAATGTGTAATTAAATCTATCTATATGAATCATAACAATGTTCAGAGACTGATATTAGAAATATGCATACATACATATATAGAATATGCATACATACATATATAAATTTGTACACACACACACACATGCATACTATTAATAAATGACCAATTAAAATTAAATTTATTTACTCTCTATTAAAGTTTTGATTCTGCTCAATTTGATAGAGTTGAGTTCACAATAGGTCATACGTTATTTCAAAGAGTGTACTCAATGGTTGTGAGGTCAGCATTTGATAAAAGTAAACCAAAAGGCAAAATCACGATAACTGTGGACTTTGTTTGAAAGTCAATTAGTAATGGGTTTAGTCATGAGTAAAATTTATTAAGTTTTTAGAAAGATACTCTGTATACTAGTTTATAGTATTTTGTATAAGAAAGTGGAAACCTCTTATTCAGAAGCTGAAGCTGAAGCCAAAACAACGTACAAACTATCGGCGGACAATGTGGCTTCCAAAAAATTTGAAGCTCGGAATGGAACGAACAAAATTTCATAAGAGTAAGCATGGGTTCCCGTAGGTTGATACCCTTTGCAAAACAGCTCCGATCGTTACCCACACAACAGGCCCTATGTACTTATCCTAGGAGACCTTATTCAGCCAGTTCTCAGCTACTCTGCGCTGTTATGATCGCTTAGCCTATCGGAAGCACATTGTTAGAAGATAATGTCTGACAGAATGCAGCACTCAACAATGCCTTGAGTTATCTAGTAGCAGGAAATTCTTGAAGTTACCTTTTTGGCAGCATAGCGAGGCATCGATTAATAACGACATTTGATACAAAAATGAAGAGGAGAACGTTCATCCTCCGTCGTTAAATTATATTCTTCGTTCCCTCCCTATAACTACCGTCATATAGGATCAAGCAACATCTGTTGTTAGCGATTAAAGCTTTATTCCTACATAAACGAGGAAAGAGTCTGGCTCATCTTCGGACTGGTTACTGTAGTAGGTTAAACTTTTAGCTATCCAGACCAAAATAGTGCACGCCGAATATTGGACATGACACCAATCATCCCAGTAATTTTTAAGCCAAAGCTTGTGAAATTGCTTTTCTCAGGACTTCCGTGGCCTCCATCCACAATTCTAAATATCGTTAGGACAATAACAACAACAATAAATGCATTCACTTAGCTTCACTGCGAACGGACTAGCAGAGCTTCTTTTTATCGATCATTTGGTTTTTCAAAACTCTCTAAGCTGCATCTGAATTGACTCGTCCCTTCGCATGATCGCCTCGAATATGGTCGTGTGGCCATAACAGACGTTTCTTATTTCTTAGAAAAGGAATTCATTTTAAAACTGCATCTTCAGATGAAACCTTGCTAAGCGTCTAATGACAATACGCGAATAAATGTGAATAATCTTCCGAAATGGGATTTATTACTCTGAAAAGTTTTTCATTTCACAAAAATTATAATTTATACTACAAAAGGACATTGTTGACATTTTGCAGTTAAAGAACTAGCACACACAGTTTCCGCTAACTTGACTCCTAAATACTTCCAATAAATAGAGTTAAACTTTTCGCATCCATTAGCACTAGGACATGTGACAGCGTGCACCACAAGATGACGCACACCAGCACAAAAGGCTCGAATGCCATAAATACACATGTATGTATGTATGTGTGAGTATGTATGGATAGCTGCAAAATTGTATTTCTGTAACAGTATGAATGTACTCGTAAGTATGTATGTATGTATATACATATGTAAGAGTGTCCTTATAAATTAAATTAACTAATACAATAACTCTTGACTTCTCTAAGCGGAATGTACAAAATGAAGACAAACTACCTTAAAAAGGAAAATAGACATACATATGTATGCCAATCTATACCCAGCAGGGAATTCAATTGCTAGAGAGATGCATTTCTCGTGTTGAATTAGTTCTAATTTGTTATGTGTGACTTACTTTGTTAGCAACTAGATTTTGTCTAGTTGAAAATTTAGCGTTCTTTGAAGAGTATCATAACAATTCTCAATAAAGATTTCTTGGCAGATGGGTGCCATTTCCCATTGCCTCAATTATCAAACCCACACTTTTTAAGACTTGTTTACCATCTCGCGCTCTCACAGACGAACTATGAAAATTCGAATGATTCGAAATATGGAGACGAGTTAAGTTGGTATTTATACTTAAAGCGCGGGAAAAAACTACTACCTAGCTGTGAAGTTTTTCCGACCCATTAGTCTAATCTCTTGCCATCTACAGCCGATGGCTAAGATCACTAAACCAAACACTAGCCGATGGCTAAGATCACTAAACCAAACACTAGTCGGATATTTTCAATTCGGCAATCGGTTTCAATATAAATTTTTACTGGTACTTATCGCGTCCCTTTTGGACTAGTACGATGTAAGTCAAAAAATTTAATTAGCGGCAAATGTCTTTTATATTTCAAGATATACTACCAACAAAACATCGGCTAAAAATTCTTTGATTTTTTACCAGTCCCGTTAAACAATGATTCTTTACTTTGTGTTATTTTAGAAATAATTGATTAATTATGATAACCGAATATTTAATCCAAGTATTAACCAAATTAATCAAAATTACAATTTGATTCAGATTTTTGATTAAAACTTTCAATAATGATTGTTAATCATTTCAATTAAGTTTTTTTTTTTATTTTAGCAATAATTGATAAATTATAAGAATCGAACATTTCTAGAATAATTAATCGATTAGGATTAAATTTTGTGTTCGATTAATGAGAATTTATTTCGTTTTCCCATTTAATCCTAGGATTAATCAAATTAATCAAAATTTAAATATGATTAAATTTTTTGATTAATTGATTAATTACGATTAAGGAGGATTAATAAGTGCCGTTTATGAGAAAAAACATGTCCTATATGAGTCTTATACAAGCTCATATGATATATGGAATCACTCTCATATCGGACGGCCATCGCAAGAAGGGAAATACCCTCATTCCCGACTCATAAAAGAGATCATAAAGAATATAAACGTTCCCAATTAGGACTCCTTTCTGACTCATGTATGCAATATATATTATATATGGAAATATATATTAATTTTTTTTTTTGGATGAATTTATAAAAGCAACACAAAGTTTTAAAATTTCTTAGTTTTAGATAATATTAAAATATGTACATATAATATTAAAATATGTACATATAATTGTTTGTTCGTGGTTTTTCACAACGAAAATGAGGAAGCCAATCGCGCCATGCCTCAGAGCCAACAGTGCTCGCCACCAATAACACATACATTTGATTTATAATTTGTTATTAATCAAATTGAAATTTTGAATAATTTGATTATTCCTAGTATTAAAATTTGAAAATGAAAGAAATCCTCATTAATCGAACATAAAATTTAATTCTAATTGATTAGTTATTTTAAAAATGTTCGATTATCATAATTAATCAATTAAATTAATGGAGCAGTTTAATAAAAGTGATTTTTAATTTTAATCCATATGTAACAGGTGTGATTTTTACATAGTAGTAATGTCTCAGATTTGGCGCCAATTAAGGGCAATATGTCCAATTGAAATCGCAAACAAACTAGCACTGGTTCCAAATATACCAGTTGGCAGCTACAGGCAATGTATCTATATGTGTGTGAATATATGTATACATATATACTTACACACATATATATATATATATACTCGACATACATTCACCCATCTCGTAGAAAGTATATTCTTGCAGCAAGCACTTGTAGAGCTCTCATAGAAGCACAAGAATGTCTCACACTCCTCTACATTTGTATCGACCCTCGAGCAACACTATACACACTTTGATTCCAACACTAACTGCCAGTAGTCATCAGTGCCAAAGAGTCAACAGTTTCGGGAAAAAGTTGGCAAAACGAATGTAAGCAGGACACACAGCCAAGTTGAGCGCAGCGCTAAATGTGTGTCTGAATGTGGAGCGCTGTGTCAATACTCTGTAGCATGAGTAGAATACAGCGGTGTACTCGAAAGGACTGTGGTGCTAATACAGAGCTTGATATTTTTGCTTGATATGGCCTGTTTTTGGTCTCTGGCAAAGACTTGAGTTCGTGTTGTAGAGCCTTTGTTGGTGTTGTTTTTTCGTTTCTTTATCTTCCTCGCGTCCTTTACCGACTTCAATCCACCTTTCACTAAAAGCATGGCGAAATCTTATGCTACCTCTGGTTAAGATCAGACTTCTGCTGGCCAGTGATGGATAATGGTCATTCGCTTATCTTTAGGCTTTCCAAATCAGCTCTATTTAGTTAGGTTAATGGGACCATCATGCGTTCAACACGCTTTCAAATGAGACAATATCCCGTGAGTTCCACATTCAAGGAGCCTATAGAGGGTTGTTTGAAGTTGAGTATGGCCTTTGTCCGCTTCCCATAGGCGCGGGCCACTATTGCTTGAACACCTCGCATGTGATTTTCAATGTCCAACTAGACTTATCTTTTTCCGCGATTTCGGGTAGAAGCCAGAGCTTGGTCGTGGCAAGAGAGACGGCAATATTATTTCTTCTCTGTGCCTTCCTCGACGTTTCTATAGCAGTATGAAGATGGAGATAGACTTTGTGTCTAGAATATGTACGTCCTACCATTCATGCGTTTCAAAGGGTTCAAGCGCCTTTTTTTACCTATGGCTACTTCGTATCTTATAACTTTAAACGACTTATTCTTGTATATTTGTATATTTGTATATCCACTGCTATCTCCCGAACGACTTCACCGATTTTAATGAAATTTGGTACACAGGTACTATGCTTTGTTTTAAGATTTTCTACTTTGGTGTTGCCACATGGGGTGGTCCTTAGGGTTGCCACCTATATCAATTTGTTTTAAATATTAAGCAATATATGGCAATATGGGTATCAAATGAAAGGTATTTTAGGGCGTATACCAACCAGAATATTTAATATACAACGGGTGTCGCCAATGTATGTTAAGTGACTTTTTGTGGTTAGTGTTCGATATTTTGCAAATCTATTTTGGAAATTTATGCTCTTGGTAAGTAAGATTGTGCGAAAAATTCGAAAAATACCGAGCAAGTCTCGGTCACCCAGGTACTGTATGTTTATATGTATAATGAACATGCATGCTCCAGTTGAGTTTATTTTCCAGGATGACGTCGAGATGCTTGATCTCATGTAATAGTGTGAACCCAGCTCCGTTTAGGAGTCTCAGGAGCTTTTTAGTAACTCTAAACAGAGCCTCGATCTCCAGACAGACGTGGTGAGCCGATTTCTGTCAACGCAGTGCACCACTGCCACTACATACACTCGACATGTACATATGTATGTATTTATGTATGTTTGTAAGCATCTTCAGCGACCCAAAAGGAAGTCAACATAACGAAATGGAATGTGAGCAGCAGCAGAAGTAAAATAGGAAACAAGAGAATGAATTTTATAAACGCAAGGAATGAAAATAAGTAGTTCGCAACGTATTGTCGGAAATTTACAGCTTCGGCGTTGCAGACGGATGCTTTGGCCGGGTGAATGTTGCACATTTTTTAAGGAAATTGTTTAATTTTTCATTTGTTACAAATACAAATGTACATGGCATGCATTTGTCTGTAGCCTGAGGAAAAATAGAAAACAGAAAACTAGAGCAATGGAAAACGATTTTTGTTTCATTTGATAGGATATTAATTTTACTAAACAGAAACAAAAACAAGTAAGGAAAGGGCTGTCTTCGGCTGTGCCGAAGGCTTTATACCTTTCATGAATACGCACAACTTTTCTAAGTGTCCGATCCTTACTTACAATTACTTACAAACACTCCAAAACTGTTAATTTAAAAATACATAGCCAAACCACATTTATCGGAGCAATCGGTAATATGGGAGCTATATGTTATGTAAGTCCGATCTGTATGATTTTCACTACACACATCACATATATAATAAGTACCAAACCTGCAAAATTTGACGTTTCTAGCTTTCTATTTGCAACATTTATAGCCCAAAGCCCATTTATCGAAACTATCGATTATATGGGAGCTATATGTTATGTAAGTCCGATCTGTATGATTTTCACTACACACATCACATATATAATAAGTACCAAACCTGCAAAATTTGACGTTTCTAGCTTTCTATTTGCAACATTTATAGCCCAAAGCCCATTTATCGAAACTATCGATTATATGGGAGCTATATGTTATGTTGATCCGATCTAGGTAATTTTCACTACACACATTACGCATATAATAAGTACCAAACCTGCAAAATTTGACGTTTCTAGCTTTCTATTTGCAACATTTATAGCCCAAAGCCCATTTATCGAAACTATCGATTATATGGGAGCTATATGTTATGTAAGTCCGATCTGTATGATTTTCACTACACACATCACATATATAATAAGTACCAAACCTGCAAAATTTGACGTTTCTAGCTTTCTATTTGCAACATTTATAGCCCAAAGCCCATTTATCGGAACAATCGATTGTATGGGAGCTATGCGTTGTATCGGTCCGATCTTGCTGGTTCCGACAAATGATTAATCCTATGCAAAATGGCGCCTGCTTGCAAAATTTCATCGAGATATCTCTAAAACTGAGGGACTAGTTTGCGTTCAAACAGACGGACGGACAGACGGACGGACGGACAGACGGACAGACGGACAGACGGACATGGCTAAATCAACTCAGCTCGTCGCCCTGATCATTTCGGTATACTTAATGGTGGGCCTATCTCTTCTTCTTCTCATACTTACAAACATCGGACCAAAGTTATAATACCATTTCATGTTCATGAAAGGTATAAAAAAATAAAAAAAAATTTTAAAAATAAAAATTCACAGCCACTGGCTGTTAGCAGTTTAGTTTCATTTTTATTGAACTTTTTCATAGCTGTGAATGAAGCATTTAACATTTTATAGAATTAGATTTCGGTTTATGACTCAATATCTGTTACATGATGTAAAATTGGAAGCTTTAAGCTTCGAACTAAAAAAAATAAATATATGAAGTCTAATTTTCAATGATTCAAATTACCAGCTAATGTCAATATTGATTTCGTCTTCTGTTCGTTAGGATACCTGAGTTATCTTCTAAAGCATCCAGTTACAGAATATACACGGAACGGAGTAGCTCAACGGGTGGTTTACGACAAAACTTTATATCTAAGGTATAAATATATCGAATATATATATATCGAAAGATCCATGCAAACAGGAGAGCAGTCAAAAAAAAACACAAAAAAAATGAGTTATAATATAGAAAAATCAGTTTGAAAATGAAACACATATGCCAAACACGTTGCCCGCCGTTGAGCCATAGTCGTGTGCGTAGACCAGACATGCATGTTGTTGTATTACTCGTGTGATCGGCTCTCACTGTGAGTGCGCAGAGTGAATAGCGGACCAATAAAAAACCAGTATTCGCTTTGGAGCGCAGCTGTATGGTGATTTTTAGCTGATCAAAGCTTTCTTGACGGAAATACACTCGGAAGGTTTCTAACCACTTCCTGCTAAGAGGCAACGACGTTCAGAAAATACTTTTCCAAAGACTTTTAAGCTACCTGTCAGGTCACTTCAACCTGGGATTTTCGTTCTATGCGCGCACTATCACTAATCCACGGTGGTCGCCAGCTTGCAGTTCTATCCAACGTCATTCTGCACAGCTGGGGAAGCCAAACTCAGAGCTCGCGGCATATATGTAGGCAGCTCCCTTCAATGCCATCGAAACGGTTTCATTTTCATGAGCCTTCTTATCTCGTAATAGTCCGGTGACGGAACACTAATTAACCACTTTCTGGGCATCGGTATTTAAGTCCTTTCATTACTTGGAAGTCTTGATCAATTTTTGGGAAACTATGGCTGATTTTTTTAAGAGTGCTCGGTTTTCATTTACCTTATGAGCTTCTGTAGGTAGTGTTTCAAAAATATGTTTAATCTCCTCCGACGGATTAACTGGTGCTCTCAGTGAACAGATGAGAGAGATGTGTTGTGAAGACATCGTGGAACTTGATTACCGCGAGACGTTTGTGCGACTCGGAATTGGATAGTAGACGCAGTTATATTAAGAGCCTAGCCTTTGTACCTATTTTGCAAAGAAGTCTCTCTTTCCAGCAAAAATCTGACACCGAATCTGTTTTAATTCCTTTTTCCATAAAAACTAATGTGTGTGTGTCCTTTACAGGCGTCCAAGGTACTAACCGATTTTTATGAAACTTTCACAGAATATTCTTGGGATCACGGGTTAAAGCATAGATTTTATATATTTTTGGAAAAGTGGGCGGTGCCACACCCCCAGGCTATATAAAAATTCAATTCGAGATAAGTCTGAACGTATTTGGTCTGGATATGCGTGTCCTTTACTCAAAATTTTTTAATTTTTAATAATTTTTGGAAAGTGGACGGTGCCACACCCACATTGGTAGGAATATATTTCGTTGAAGCTAATGATATTTTATATATCGACATGTGTTTTACATATCAAATAAAAGATAATTCGATATATCTTTGCATATGTGGACATATCAGTACATCAGACATAGAGGCGGCATTATAAGAAAATTAAAGTAAGGAAGAGTAACGGTATGTGGGGAAGAATAACGGTATGTGGAGTTCGGCAGAGAAAGAAAGACTAATATGTAAGGATAAATGTGGAAGAAGCGCCAAGTATGGTGGAAAAGGATCATAATTTATAAAATCTAGGTAAGTCAGAACAACGTCTGTCGGGTCTGCTAGTATAATATAAAAAAAATAAATGGATGACAGTGCCATGATGATATGCCTCCTGAAAAGTACGTTATCATTAATGTCGAAAAAACCGCCATCTCTAGTTTCTACATATTAAAGCTTAGTAAAAAGCTTTTAGTTTGACGGCATGCTTTGACGTTGCTTTAAGTGAAATGAGATGTATCAGCTTTTTCAACTAAAATTGCAGCTGTCATTTTAACAAAAGCAAACATCAACGCTGATCATTTAATTTTAATATGACAGGCAATTCATGAAAAAAAAAGTTATTAAATATTAACTGTCACGTATCAAAGCGATTAATTGCTCACCCATAACTTTTTATGGCAAACGAAATCAACCAAAAACTTTTAGTACAGTCACAACAAAAATAAGCAAATGATGCATGTGTTGGTTGATAAAGTTAAATAAAAAATAAAAAAAAATTAAAAACCAGAAACAACAACAATGTACAATTAATGTGGCGTCTGCTATTAAAAATTGCATAATTTTTCACAATTTATTGATTATTTTTGGTTTTGTTTGCTTTCATTGTCACTGCGTGCGAACTTTTTATATTTTGAATATTTGATGACTACAGCCAATTCACAACAACGAAGTAGCTGGTGAGCAGTTAGTATTAGTAAATGGCAAAGGGGTTGTAAGCTTTAATTATAGCTCACGCATAAACAAGAATAAATAAATTAGTGGTTCGGTGGATTTTTATTAAAAAAAATTTTATGTAACTTGAATACGATTTATTTAAACAAATAGAAATGATTTATGTTTGAGTGATATACAGATTTTAACTAAATAAAATAGCTGCATTTAAAGTAATTCATTTTTTTTTTTTTTGTTTGCATATTTAAGTATGGTGGATCAGTAATTATGCAATTGAGTAATCGACTTTGCTGCAATTTATTATTTTTTCCAAACCTACCGAAACGTTAAACACAATATAGATTTAGTCATTAAATATTTATGGCGGCAAAAATTAAAAAAATTTAGTAACATATTTTGTAAGTTTTTGTGAGCTCAAGAACAGTTAATAGTAATTCTTAGTCAATTATTATTTTCGATTTTTATGGGAAAATTGCTATTACAGAAAATAAAATTAAATATAATATTTAAAAATACTAATTTATTAAAACTTGCAAAACGCCAAAAAAAATATTTATTAATTTTTTAACAATTTCGCAACAAAAAGAATATCAAACTAATAGCTTTTTTCATCAAAATTAATACATTCAATTCATTGTTTAATTGTATAACTATTTAACATTTTTATGATATAAATAAAAATTAAATTTTATATGAAGAAATGCATCCAATTAAATTCAGTTTAAAACAAGTAAGGAAAGGGCTGTCTTCGGCTGTGACGAAGGCTTTATACCTTTCATGAATGCCAAACCACACTTATCGAAACAATCGATTGTATGGGAGCTATACGTTATGTTGGTCCGATCTGAATCATTTGCACTACACACGTTACAAATATAATATGTACTAAACTTGCAAAATTTTAGGTTCCTAGCTTTTGAATTGCAAGAGTTATGGGCCAAAACCCATTTATCGGAACAATCGATTGTATGGGAGCTATGCCTTGTATCGGTCCGATATTGCTGGTTCCGACAAATGATTAATCCTATGCCAAATGGCGCCTGCTTGCAAAATTTCATCGAGATATCTCTAAAACTGAGGGACTAGTTTGCGTTCAAACAGACGGACGGACGGACGGACGGACGGACGGACGGACGGACAGACGGACATGGCTAAATCAACTCGCCTCATCGCCCTGATCATTTCCGTATACTTAATAGTGGGTCTATCTCTTCTTCTTCTCATACTTACAAACATCGGACCAAAGTTATAATACCATTTCATGTTCATGAAAGGTATAATAAAATTAATTAAATTGGTTAAAAACGTGCTTAATTTTCTACAAACAAATTCGTATTATTCTCGTAGTTTTAACTATATTACATCAAAAATTTATTATGTACTTATTTTTTTCATTCGTATTATTTATCAAGTGGGATGTAATTTTTCACTTAGTTTCTATATTTTTCTTTTTACAAAATACGCACACACGCTTCACAAACTTGATATATGTACATAGTAAATCGAAGCTTTCAATTATTTAGAGAATACTCGCTAAAATTGAAAGTGTCACGTTGTTGTTACAAATGTAACCGGCGAGTAAATAGAAAAACCTTAAGCTTTATACCATGCTTGAATTAATTGAGCAAGCGATTAGTCAGTAGATAAGAAAGCACAAATCTTAATAACGTACAACTTTATCCAGGAAGCGTGTGGGGGGTGTCAACATTTTTTTTTTAATATTGAGGACATCTTTTATCCACAGTTCCTGTAATATATGACTTATTGGGTTCCGAAGGGGAGGGGGCTTGTTTGGCCCGAAAATCCCGAGTGGACTCGCCACTGATTTTTATCTAAATATATTTGGTATATACATATGTACTACATAATATATTATTTTCTTTAAATTTTTATCCAGCTGTTGCAAATTAAGGTATTTTAACGAGGTTGCCACCTATGCACATTTTTCTTAAGCGGTTTTTATTCAGATTAAGTTTAAGAAATTGTTTGGCACTTTTCGGTATCATTTAGGGCTGTGCCTTTATTCGATTAATCGAGTAAGTTGATTAATCAAATTTTCAGTTAATCGATTACTTGATTAATCAAAATTATGAGTAATCAAAACGAGCGTTACTCGAGTATTTTCAAAAATGTTTAATCAAAAACTTATTAATTTACTCATTTTTTTATGTGAGAGTTTGCCATGAAATCGCTGAAAAAAAATTAAAAACCAAACATGCTTCAAAATATTAAAAAATAAAAAAAAATAAGAAAATTTTGAGGTGTTGTCCGATCGCGAATGGGCAAAATGCCGAAGATGGAACAAATGGTTCAAGTATAAAGGAACTTCTGAATTTGTGCCATTTTAATATATGATTAATCATTTTATTCAAAAAACCATTAATCAAAAATTAATTAATTTTCTTTTTGATTAATCAAAATCTTGATTAATTGAGTAAACACCCTTTTTGATTAATCAAAAATCATAATTAATCGATTAATTGAGTAATCGAAATTTTGATTAATCAATTAATCGCACGCCCTTGTATCATTATCAAAATATTTTGAGCTTGTTTGCCGCACTTTTCAGAGTCTTTTCTAAATATTTCGAAATTTTGTTGAGAGAGGTAATTTTTCGATCATTTTGTGGATCAATTCAGGATTGTTGTCGTCTTATTTTCGGGATCATTTAAAATCGTTTTTGGGAGTTTTTTGCTACCTGCAACTGCAAGGGTCCTTTTGGGCATCATTCTAAGATCACTTTTTGGTTGTTTCGGGGATGTTTCGTAATCATTTTGGGACAGCCCCAAAAAGGGCCCAAAAAAATGCAATAAAATTTCCCGAAATAGTGACACAAGCAATCGAGAAATAATTTTTAATTAGCACCAACATTAAAAAAATTTCAGTCACATGTCCCGTGCAGTGTGCTACAATAAATACAAGTATGTTTTAAGGGAGTTGCCACCTATCTGCAATTAAAAAAACAAAAATCAAATGAGATTTTCTTACTTTTTTTTAAAGCATCCATTCTCTTGCTCAGCTACTCTTCCTGCTCAATTTCGTACCCTAGTGGACTGACCTATCTTCTTTACCCTTGGCATTTCATGTTCATGAAAGGTATAAAATGAATGGAATACGGTGAGCCGAATCAAATTGTTGTCATGTGCCTCAAGCAAATTAATTAAAAAATGTAAGCCAAGAAGTTATTTGAAGGTAAATAATAACACGTAAAAGCACGCTCCACCGTATTCTATAATGCATACTTAATTCCAGAGTGTCCAATTACTTCTTACATTTTATAGCTTAGTACGAAGGCGCGTTGCCACCTTTTAACCTCGCCAAGCAACAAAGAGCCACAAGTGTCAGATAAACAAGTTTGTGTGTGTGTGTGTGCGTGTGTATTAACGAAAATTTTAAAAATTAATTTGCTCTTTCAGTTTGGTAAGTTGGCTTTTGTATTCTACTTAGCGCTTTTATAATGAATTAAAGTAAACGTATGAAATTATGTTAAACTGGCCCAATGGATTATATTGTGTTAAATGATGGGCCATAGTTTTGTATTTCAGATGCATCATTAGCCAATATTAAGAATTAAAATGAGAGAGAAGATGAGTTGAGTAGTGAGTATTCCAATTGACGAGTAAATTTTGAATTTCGGAGCAACGAGCCGATCAAACCATTTTCGATCTGAAGAACTAGACGAAAAATTTAAGCTCTTTTCTCACTGACCCTATACCTCTGCTGTGAAGAGAGCTAATAAATCGATGAAGAATTTTCTATCACCTGATAAGCAGTTGCCTTTAAATTTCTGTTCCAAAAAACCAAGTTTAGGAACAGGAAAGTCGCCATTTGTTGTGTCGTGGAGTAGAACTACCATTAACTACGTTACGGCATGTTTCACACGCTCGCAAGAGTTAAGTAGCTGTTACAGGATAGTTCCAACAAATATCTATTGTTCCATAATTATTATGTATTCTTTGTTTTCTTTAACTTTTTTGTTTCTCGCCTATTCGTTTGAACAAATCAACAAATCAAAAGGTCAACTATGTATATATTTAGTTAGAGTCAAAGGTTCATATGTGTATGTTTAGCCCATCATGTGTCACAGAGGGTCAATACTCAATATAATAAAAAAAAACCAAAGGAACCACAGAGCGCTCATTACGAACCGCAACACAAAAAAGCGAAATTGAAATGAAGTCATGAAATGAAATTCTTATTATCTCACAAAATAGCATCAAATCACAAAAACCAAGAAAGAAAACAAAGAGCAAATTGACAACTTTAATGCGAATATGATGTAGCTTAAATACAAATTTACAGGGTCAGTGAGTGGTATATAGTAAAAGGCTAAGCGAAAATAAGAATTATATATCAGTGGATATTTTCATTGCAGACGGTATCCCGGTATGATTTATAAAAGTATTTTCAAGAATTAATTTTTTGTATAACTTTCATGAAAATAGGTCCAGATAACTTGTGGCGCCAAATTCCTTCTCAAATTATCTATGGCTGTGTTCTGTGTATACGAATGCGAGTTCCGTATTGTTCGGTAAAGGACTTTTGGATTCTAAATAATAAAATGCTTTTTGTTTCAGAGCGTTTTCGGTATCTTTTGGAAATGATGATTTGTATAGTCGGAATGCTTTTGGAGAGTTCAATCACGGATCCCTGGGGGTGGTTTTAGGGACCGGGTATAGAAGATGTTTTCGAAATTTCAAATCAAAAAAAAATTGAACGCTCAACCTTCCCAAAATCTCGGATTCGCCACTACTTTTCATCCTTCGAATATTCGTGTCGTATATTTTCTTCATCTCTTAACACACCCTGTATATTTAACTTAATTTACTCCAACACACACAGCAAGTTAATAAAAATGTGATTGTCACCCATCAAATTACAGCGCAACGGTCGAAGCTTCTATGCGCTGATGACAAAATAGATGGTTTGTGCTTTCGTAAGCATATGTTTTCTCTCCCCCTTTGCAGCATACAAAAATATATATGTATGTATTTAATATCGAAACAAAAACAAAGCACAAGGCAAACTTACCACATTCAGTAAAACAAACAAGCATGATAAAACGAAAACGAACAAATTAAGGACTTTTTTATGGAACGTAAATATTTATTTTAGTTTGACCATAAATATGACGCATTGATATACATCTACGTAGGTAGAATTTGTTGGACCCAGCGACTCATTGGAGTGGTTCGCAGCAGAACACTACTTCAATGTGAACTCGATATGGGACTCGCAGGTCAAGTGTGTTCCGAAGCAATAGCTGATTAAAGCTTTTTCTGGGATTTTGATTTTGAAGGACTTGCACAGATGTCGCCCTGTTCCGATGCAGCGCACATAGTTAAGAGCTTTAGCGAGATTTTTCCCATACATAGCCGAGATGGGTCGCAAAGGAGGATGTGACTTATGCCAGTTCTCATCACTTAGTATGTGTTGAACTGTTCGCATTTAAACCCGAACGATTATGAAAGGCAGAATTAATTTGCTAACCAAACTGGTACTTTTAACTCCTAAAAGTATGCTACAAAAGCTTGAATTGCCACACAACCCTGTGTGTATGCTACACAAATAAAAAATGTACGCTGGTAGCCGCTTGCAGACTAAGGGGACTAATCGCAGGTGGCCCTCTTTGGAGCTTAGTCGCACTATTTTTTGGACGGCACAAATTTACTTGTAATCCCATAAAATGACCATTGGGTTGCTCATGTGGATTATGCCACACGTGTGCTTTCACTTAACACCAGGTGTGTCAGCTGAAGTGAGGAATTGATTGTTTTGTCTGACATACAATATTTTGATAAGCTGAGTAGTAGAGATATATATTTATGATGTGAAGTTATTAAGCTGCACGCTTCTCACCCCCTGTTGAGCATGCTAGAAACGCAAATAGCTTTTCACCTTTGGTATTTTTTGGTTGTGCTAAGCTCGGCTGGTCAGCTATGTAAATTTGTTTTGGCCATTCCCTTTGCTTGAGCTTGAGCAATCAAAGATGATATGTCAAATTGGTGGAATAACTAACTATATATGAGTAGCGTATCTAATATGAATAAGTTTACTAGGATGCCATTTCGTCAAGTTCATAGCGCAAACTTCTTTCCCAGTGCCCGCTCAAAGCAGTATTTGGGAAGAAGTAAAACATTTATTTTTTGAAAATATCTAAGTATGAATCCTTAAAAAATACCTAAGAGGTAGCATTATGAGTGTTTTTAGATAATTTCGAAAATGCAAATAAAAAAAAAACCATGTAAGAAAGTATTAGGCATCATTGCGGGATTGCTTTCGGGATCACGTCAATATAATTTTTTTCGTGTAATTTATAGCAATTTTGCCGAAATAGTCCCTTAAATAACCAAGAAAAGATCCCGAAGAAGTCCCGAAAGACCCAAAAAAAAATCCGTATTCATCCCGAAAAAATGTCGAATTTATGCTGAAAAAGTCGCCCAATGATCCCGAAAAGGTTCCGGCAAATATTTAAAAACAACTCCGAAAAAGTACTGAAATTTTTCCAAAACTTTTGAAATGATCCTTCCAACATTCTTGAATGATACCGAATAGGTCCCGAAATTCATAGGTCTGGTTTTCTGATTCAAAAAGTCATATTTTTCAGCGACTGTGGATAAGAACCCCATGTTCGGTCGAGCTCTAGTAACAACCAATGTGTGGAATGCTTTTCATCTCTAACAACACTCAACACAATTTTCCCATTTCGTAGGCAGACGATATTTTTTTTTATTCAGAATAGGATAAAATTGGTTGAGCCGATTTCGTTTACCACATTGATATACATTGTCATTTAGTCATGTCACAAAATTGTCAAACATAATAGGGTGAATGCGTGAGAGGCATTCGCAGAAAGGTTTGTTCTTTCAAGCACACATGAATTTTGAACCTCAAGGAATGTATGTATGTATGTAAAGTAATGTTTACCGTTTTGTATGACTTATCCCACTGTCAATGAAATTGAAGGCTCTACTTATAAGCTAACACAATACTGATATCTTCACTACAAATAATGAACTCACAATATCGGCTGGGATTGGCATGTTTTGTGGCGAAAAATTTTGTTACTGGAATGCAAAGGAATTTTTTTTTTTTTTTTTTTTTTTTGCAGTATCCAAGACAATTAATCAGCTCAAGGTAGAAGATATTTTCGTAGCTCCAATGTCACAACTCCACTCGGATGTCACATCCAAGTATGTCTGTCGTAGAGTTCAAGAAGTTTAAGTTGAAGGCTGATCTACTGATATGATATCCCTCACCTGACATTACGGCTGAGACGGCCTAGAGAGTTTCATTAGTTATACTTTTGGCAACACTACAAAAACCGTCGGTGGATGTTTTTGTCACTAAAAACAACAACAACAACAGCAAACAAAGTCGAAGTTGAAGATACCTACACAACTGGCATTACTTATCCAGCGCCCCCAACTTCCTCCCACATAAAGTTAAATGTATTTATTATACATTCAATAGCTGCCACAAAAAACTAAACTCCGAAGGCGGGCTCAAGCTCAATTTTTCACAAAATCCTCCCACAGCAACATTTCGGGTGGGCACGCAGTCCAATTGGTAGCAAAGGCAGAACAAATTTCCAAATATACCAACATTTGAATGGGTCTTGTGTGAAAAAATTTCAAAGAGAAAAAGAAAAAACCGCTCCCATGGAAATATTGCAAAATGAACTCACACCCCAAATAAAATGCAATCCAATGCAATAAAATCATGCGCCCAACATGGTGCAAGATAAATTAGGCGAGCGCTAATAAAAATATGCCAAAGAAGAAAACGGCATGTCGCATGTAGTCACCCAACAACACCAACGGCTCGGTTGTCAGCGAAGCGCTGCTAGCATTGCTGTTGCTACGGAAATCTACAAAGTTGAAAGGCGTTCCAAAACTCCGCCCGTCTCTGGTCAGCATTTCATATCGAGTACATACAAAACTGGTTTCTATGCTGCCTGAAATCGGACTGGTTGAAAACCGCTCAGACTTCTATTAGAAAGGAAACTGAATTGTCTAAGCAGCTAGAATCTCCGACGTTTTATTTTCTCTAGTATCGAGTTAAAGAAATCGTTTAAAAGCCGGTCGCTTTCTCTAGAGTTGTTAAAGATTAAAAAAGCTTGGAGAAAATTCCTAGAGAGGACAAAGTAAGTTGAAGCATAAAAGCAAAAGTGATATTATGAGTTCTACCAGAGGATCTGGGGGATGACGGAATGTTGAAAGGACTGGTTGAAATACAGAATGACAAAAACTTTGCAACGAAAGTGGGAGTTGCCGAAGCGTACTCTGGATCGCCTTAAAATCTAAGCAACTGATTTTCCTCTCGAAATTTTGATCAAACCAACGATTTTTTTTTTGACTAGTTTTGATTACCTTTGATTAGATAAGCTAATCGTTACTACTAGCGATTAAATTGTTTTTTAGTTCTAATCAAATCAATAAGTAAGCGATTAATATAACCTACTAATCTTAATTAATCAATTATTCTGCAAAATAAAAGATTCTAATCCGATTACTAATCATTAATCCCGCGCTATGCTCCTAAGTTCCAGAAGCGATTTAAGTAGCAATATTTGACTCCCACATTAAAGCACTTTGAAAGCTTAGAAAAGAAGTGTCGAATAGTTTAGGCCTAAGATAAAGCGAGTGTCATCAAAATCGCTAAATCCTAAATTGAGCTCGAAAATAGTTGAGTAGTTACACACAGGGATCCCACAACCTTGCCAACTTGCTGTTTGTTATTTGTTTAATTTGAAATTTATTTGCTGGCCTTTAACAACAAAACCAACTTTATTTATAACAATTAATTGACCTAAGCCGTTGACCTTTTCAGCCTTATTTACTTCGAACTAATTCGCTTTAGTTTTTTTTTTTTTTCTACATTTTTAGGTCAAAGAAAGTTTAAGTCATATTCACCCTAATATAAGCCTTCGTCTATTTATTTATGCATGCACATTGTTTGTGTTGGCCTTGGTATTAAGCAAACTTTTCTCTAAACTAATTCCAATACAATAAGTAAATTAGCAAGGGTTCTTTCTAAACTAAGTTTTCATTCTTTTTATAAAAAGAAAAGCACACTCCCATACGTACATGCCTACACTCGTATGGTCAGAAAGTGTAGGCATAAGTTATGAAAGTACATATTACGCTGTAAGCTTGCGTGTTATATATATGTATGTATGTATTTATATAAAGGTGGGCTTTAAAATAACCCAGCAAGCAAAGTAAACTTAAATAAAATGTTGAAAAAGCTTTTCAAAATGAATATTAAGCTTACAAAGTTCTGAATTTTTCATTTGTAAAACGTTTGAAAAAAAAAAGGTTTTTTTTTAATTGAAGCGGCACGTTGTTAAAAAGCTTATTAATCTAAGAAAGCTTTTTATAACACTTTTTTCTGAAACTTTATTTAAACCTTATTTTATATATTTCTTGGCTTTGCAATAAAATATATAAATGACAAAGTTGTAATTATAAATTGAATGCTGAAACTTAAACCAATTATTAGCGCATTGGTGAAAAATCTTTTCTGAAAAGAATTGAAAATATTTTAAGTTGAAAATAAAAAAACTGACACATAATTTTTTCTGAATTTTCGTAAGTATTGGCATTTTTCACTTTCAAGTTGTCATTAATTTTTTTGGAGTTTCGAAAAAGTTTACTTTAGGCTTTGAAATAAATTGAAAATCAAAAAGCTTACATATTTCAAAAGCTTGAAATTATCTATTTCATTTAGTTAAAAATTCAAAGATATACTTTTATCCACGTAACTAATGAGTCAGAATATGACTTCACAAAAGGAATCCTAAAAAATTCTGTTAGATTTTAAGAAAGTTATAGTTTATACTCTAATGTACTTAAATTCGGTGGGCACTACATTATTTTCGGGATTAGAATAATGCCAATTTTTTTATAAGTTTTTCCAAATTTTTTTTTTTTTAATAGTTTTAAAATACAGGTACATACCTCTTTAATTTTATTTAAAAAAAAAAAAAAATTAAAAATTAATAAGTATTCGGAAGCAAAAAAGAGTAAAGAACATATACAATTAATTTACCACGATAACTCGATAACAATGATTCCGGAATGATTCCGGGATTTGGGTATTTCTTTTCACATTGTTTGTGGAAGTATGCCCCAAGAGTTCAGTGAAAAGTGTAGAATAAATTTTTGAAAAATTACGAATCCTCTTGAGAAATTATGTTAAAGTGGAATAGGTAACAAATAATTTCTAATTTTTAAAGAACCGTTAAATATTTAGGTACCAAAATGTTCTTATTTTTTTGCAAATTTTAAATGGATCATATTCTTAAAAATAATTTTTATAAAAAAATTTGGTTTTATCAGCGCCAAAAACTTAAAATGAGAAACTACGTCTCCGTTTTATTTCCATTTTTGTTAATAATTCGGGTTTTCCAATCTCGATGCGATTTTGTATGAAAGAAATACTTGAACCTTCTTGACAACTACCTAACCACAATATGCCTTCTGAAGATTGTTACTTGACGATGCGATTGAAAAAACAAGCGCCACTGATTTAAAAATTTCAAAATTCTTTTCGAGTTTGTTGTAAAATTGTATAAAATTATATAAGTTATAGGCTGAAATGCCTTAAGTGTAACGTGAAGCCTTTAACCCCATAACTACCCTAGACAGCCCCCCTTAACTCTACACACAAAAACCACTTTTTCAAAGCCACATTCCATAAAATATGAATATTCGAAGCCAACCAGTTAAAGAGTTTATTTTGTGATTGCCATGTTTATCACTGTCAGCAACCATCCCCCCCCCTCCCCCCCACACACACTTTTACTCGATGCAAAAGAAGTCATCAGTTTATCAGATAATAGTGCTTCTTAGGTTGCTACTTCCACTAGCACGCGCAAAGATGTAATAAAAAATTGCTAAACATAAACGTTTGAAAAATATGAAACAATATTTTACACGTTCACACTTTCTTCTCTCCTGACAGGCTGCCAAGTTTTGCTTGCTGTCAGGCGCTCACCACGTTCTCATCATATGTTGCGTCAACAACAAGAAAAGTGGTGTTTGAATGAAGATGTGAGTGAGAGCATAGTCTGGCAGCAATAGACAACCGGCAACACAAGGGCATATGTGTGTCTTCAAGTGGTTAATGGGTGGGGTAATACATATACATATATGGACACATGTAACGGCATATACTTGTATTAGGGTGGATCCATCAGACTGTTTTACAAATTTCTCTTAAAGTTTCAATGATTTTGACTATTCAACAAAATGGTGCAAATCAACAGAACAATGGATCTCAAATCAAAATCCGATTGGTTATTCAATGGGTATGGGACTCCCTCTTTCTCTATTTGCACCAGTGGTTTCAGATGATAACATCAAACTCTTGTTTTCCTTTAATATGGGTAGCACTATCTACTCCAAACTTTGTTTTTGCAACATGCTAGCAAGGAGAATAGTCGCGATGGTTCCATAGGGCTACTGAGTTGCAGCGCAACAACTCTTGTTCTGAGAACATGTGACCCTCAACAACATCGACACACAGTCGATGAACTCCTCTGGTGGCTCTCATGAGGTGAATACGGCAATTCAGGCGCCAGCTCTAAAGCTACCTTTACAGAATAAACCCTGACATGCCTCTCTCCCCATAACAGCAACCATCTGTTCACTTGTTTGACAGCGTAAACTCTTTAGTGACTATTGCACATGATCCCAACCACTATTTTTGTAGCTCCATCCTAATATGCATCATCCATAACATATCTAGCAATATTGCTGCAATACCATTTCACTGGCATCTTTCAACTTTTTAGTTATTATTAGAGCTTCGTTAAACTACTTATTCCTTGAAATACGAGCATATTATCGATTTCATTTCTAGTTCACTTAAGGCTTGCTTTTTCCCACAAATATTTATATTAATACAGTCTACTCGTTCGCATACTTTTCTTCCTCTTTTTTTTTCTACTTGAGATATTTATAAATATTTCATTGGCATAAAATGGATTTGAAAACTTTTCGACATTTAAGCTGAAAAAGAGATAAATATTGTTAGCAATGTGAGCAATGGCAACAATTGGTTTTGTAGTGGACGTATCCAATAACGATTGATTGAGATTTTTGCAAAAGTATTATTATAACTTCCAAGTAAAAATGCAATAAACATTCTTGTGAAGGTAATTGAGAGTGGTGATTTCTTGTATTTGCTGCAATGGATATAGCCAATTGAGTATAGTGAGAGGGGTATGTTGGGGGCATTACGCCCAAAACCGATTTTTGAGTTGACCAGTGACTAGTAAATTTAGAGACCAATTGGACAAAATAGGGAAATTCATAAAAACTAGCAAATTAATTATAGTAGCAGTGGAGAATAATGCAAAAAAAATTTCATTTCATTTAAAAATTCTATGGATTTGATATGGTTTCAGACTAACACAGAACATTATTTTGTTTTATTAATATTTTGTTGTTGGTTTTTACGGGTTGTTAATTTACAAATTTTTGTAAGTTTTATGAGCTCAAGACCAGTTGATAATAATTCTTAGTCAATTATTATTTTCAGATTTTTTTTTTATTAAAAATTGATAATTCGAGAAAAGTTGCAAAATTTGGATGATTACATGTTTCAAAGTTTCTCCACTATCATCAGATACTTTTTATTTATAATAATAGTAATAAATAAAAACAAAATATTACTAACTTTTGATTAGAATCAAAATTGACTACAAATATTTTATGCGAAAACTAAGTGTTTTCAAGTAAAGTGTGTACATAGTTTTACCTATTTGTTTTGCAACTATTTACAATAGTTTGTATTACAGTTCTTATAATCGATTGTAATAATCGAAACACAACATTGATAATTCGTCCATTAGATTCTATGACTTAAATAAAAAACGATTAAAGTAAAAATTCTTCATTGATTTGAGCACACAATGTGAAAACCTATCTACAGGTTTACATTTTTGGTATCCTCTCACTAAAGATTTCTGGAATATCAGATGTTTCGGTATGGAAAAGACAGTCCATAGAATAAAACTTTTTCAAAATACAATAGTACTAGTAATTCGACCACCTTAAATGAGTTTAACTTATTAAACCCTCTGTTCTGTTGAATCAAAGACTCTCACCACTACCATCAGCGACATCTACAACCCAGTAAATAAAGTCTTTGATTCACAATTGAAGTAGAAATAGATTTTTTTGTGTAAATAAAAACACTGCTGTAAATAATATATGGTTTCGCATTATTTATTAATATTTTCTCGAAATAGGAGTAGAATATTTGGAACAAACACAAAAAGACCTTACAGAAATAATATATATGATATGTATGTAGATTTGAGCTCGAATTAAGAAAACATAAAATTAAAGGCCGAAAACAAATACAGTTTAAAAAAGTGAGATATTATTTTAAAAATGTACTACATAAATTGGATGATAGTAAGTTCTAAAAATTGTTTTCTTTCACCGGTAATTCTTTGCTGGATTTCTAGGCAATATAAAAAGTTTTGGGTCAAACCAAATTCACAACCGATGTTTCCAATATATTAAAAACTACTTTGTCTCTAAATATAAAAATAAAATACTATATTCCTCCAAATACCTACCCAAATATAGTTTAGTAATCCATAAATAACAAAAGTTCTCATTTCGCTTCACGTTCTTAAGATTTTATTTTTAGGCTGCCGCATATATTTTTGCAATTTCATTTTCTTTATGACGCGTTACATTTGCAACTAACGAAACATTTTATTGCACATCATCAATCAGTTTGTCACTCTTGTCATGGCTCTATGTTCGCTTTTTTTTGTTGATGTGCGTTGTCTTGACGAAAGCAAAAGTAAAATGGAAAAAAAAATTTAATGAGCATCATTTGTGTTTGGACGAATACTTAACGTCTCTCTTCATTATGACGCTTAGTTTTGTTGCTTTTAATTCCTTTTCGTGATGGATTTTTTTTGCAGGATTTTTTTCGCTTCTCTTTGTGTCTTAACTTTGATGGAAAGTTATGCCGAACAATAAGGTTCACGGCGGCCGTGGTTCGTTGTATTGAAAGTGGACGACGCCTAGAACTAGCTCCATTGGCGCTCGAGAAGGTTTAGAAGTTTAGACTCGTACCTCGAATCTTCAGATTGTCGATTGTCGATTTTAGTGCATCTTAAGACAGTCATACTCAAACGCGGGCATATTCCAAACCCCTCACGCGCCAGTAGAAACCATAAACGCAAACTTTTATATGAGCTCCTTTTCATAGAAACATTTGTGAGTATAGAGAGCCGATGGAGCAGCAGACTACGACACATGTCTGGGTGGCTGTGGTTGAAAACTGTTTTCTATAATTCAGGCAGATTTCCTAGTGTCTAAGCTTTGAGGGAGCGAGTAGGTTTTTTTATTTTTGTTGAGATTTTTTATTATTTTAATTGTTTTAGAGAGTTGGTCGAGGGTGTACAGAGTATTAAATTAAATTATTAAATTAGTATTAAATTATTTGTTCTATATAGAACTGGGAGGGTGCAGGGCACCTGTTACACCTTGTATTTATTAATTGAGTCAACCACTGTTGGCTCTGAGACATTGTACGGGATTGGTTTCCTCAATTTCATTGTGAAAAACCCCATTTAGGTTATGCAGCCATAAACTATATCTTCAGAATATTTCATAAGCTGGTTGCGAATTATAAAAAGGTTTGCGCAAATGAAATAAACGACAGAAATTGCTAAAGTCGCTTAAACACCTAGTACAATTTTCTTGACTAAAGGCCACAGTCTAAAGGCCAGTCCTTGACGTCTAGGAACCAGCAATCGATTACACTTATTTTTTCGCCGATTTTATAAATTCAACTCTCTCCCATTCCATTTCACAAGAGTGCTCGACTATACCAGCACGCCTGCTCAGGCTACTTTTTCATCATGTTCCCTTCATGCTCCAGTCATATATCCGAAATTGCATGATCCAGTAGTGATGGATTATATCAGGGACGGAAAATAAAAGTTATTTTTTTTTTCGATCACATAAAAGTCCGTGGGTAAAGCAATAAAAGTTATATTTGTCCTTATATTTTTTAAGGCCAGAATATAAGTCCGAACCAAAATCGACTAAACTTGCAATCCTCGTTCACATGATAAGAAATTCATTAGATTTAGATTGGCGGGTTGGTAGATTTTCGCTCGGACTTTTATTCTGTCCTCAAAAAAAATAAGGACAAAGATAACTTTTATTGCTGGCGAGAATAAATAAAAGTCCGAATTGTCCGATTATTTTTGTCCGGATAAGAATAAAAGTCCAGAAATAACTTTTTTATTTGGACTTTTATTTTAAAAGGAAATAAAGTCCACGTCCCTGGATTACATTTTTCGGCCATTACTTAAGTGATTTGAACTGTTCATTACAAACACAACAAAATAAATTTGATTGAAGTCTGTAATTTCTTGAAATTTTTTGGTAGAATTTCATATTTCTCAAGTAACTAGTATTATTTGAAATTCTTTTATACACATTCGCTAACTTTTCAATTGGATGTGTTTTTTAGAAATATTTTATTTTCAATAGCGTGCCACTTATCTTTACATGAATAGTTCGTACTCGTATGACAACGGACTGAAGAGGATGTCACTTGCAGGCCGCTTGCGTGCAGCTATCGGGTACAATATCAATGCCAGTCCATTTTCTCATTCTGCTCAATGGATGAGGAATTTGTATGCTTTATAAGAGAGAGCCTTAAGGTTTTTGCGGCATTATAGCCTTTGTTGTTGGTTTTTTGTTGTCGTTAAGTGGCTTTACTCCTCATGTGCGGCATGGTTTTTAATTTATTAGCCTTTAGCTTCCAATTTTTTTGCTTGTTTGTCTGTAGCTTTTGACTGCTTTAGCTCATTGAATGTGCTGCATGTGTATGTGTGTATGTATGTGTGTCTGTAGTGTAAGTAATATCGCTTGCTAATATTAATTTTCGTTGATTCGAGTTTCGTTATTCCCTGTACGCCGTTTCATTGATATTCGCTAGTTAAGCGCATATTGCATGTCATGGTGCTGCGGTAATTCGCGGAGTGTTTTTTTTTTTTTTTTTTTTTTTTGTGTTTGGCCACTGATATTATCTGCTGCTCTCTGGTGTGAACATGAAAAGAGCAAAGATATTTGCACATTGAACGTGGATGGGTGTCAACATTCGGTACGCAAGTCGAGTGCTCTAATTGAAGCTAATAACATTTGACAACTCCAATTAATACTAATAATGGAGCTATTGTTGCGCGAAGCCCTAAGAAGTGTTTCAAGCTCAAGTCTGAACCCATGACATGTTTACGTTTGGTGGTATGTAGGTAGGTGTGTGTGGTTGAAGGCAGTTCTTTTTTTTTCTATATTAAACTAAATTGAAAGGGATTAAAATTTTAAAATGAATGAGTGTATGCAATTATTTCTTTCGTTTATTTAATTTCTTTTGCACTTTTTGTAATTCGCAACCACCTCATGAAATTTTATACATATGTAGTTTATGTTTGCAAACACACATTAGGGTTATTCTATTTTCTCCACCAACCACAGAGATAGTATACCAGTGAACAACTATTTGTGGTATTCAAAGGTTCCCACTCTGTTGAAATTATTACCAAGAAACTGTTTCTTCAAGAGGTTTTGAAGATTAAAAAACATGTTACATTCCGTAAACAATAAAGTGGTGGTTTCTTGATCAACCCTATAGCATCCTTAGCATAAAAAAAAACTATTCTGTGGACTAAGAGCCTTAGCGACTAGAATTAGAATTAGAATTTTAGTAGTTTTTTTTTATTTAAATTATTTGTTCTATATAGAACTGGGAGTGTGCAGGGCACCTGTTACACCTTGTATTTATTAACTGACGGCGAGCACTGTTGGGTCTGAGGAATTGCACGGGACTGGCTTTCTCAATTTCGGTTGGAAAAACCCTTTTTTGGGTTAGGCAGTCATAAACTATATATTCCGAATATTTCATAAGCTGGTTGAGTATTATAAAATGGTGTGCAAATGAAATAAACGAAAGCAATTGCTTAATTCGCTTAAACACCTCAAAAGCTACCGAAGCTTTGGTCATAACCCTACTTTAGTTCTCCGAGATGGAGTATTTGATCCAGTTCAGCGCACATCGCCTTCTTAATTGGACCGTATTTCTAATACGAATTCAGATAAGTGTGGGAGTACGCTAATACTCCTTAAGTATGCTTTGGATTATTGTAAGGAGTATTTCTTTTTTTTTTTTGTGGTGCTTTCGTTAAATCATACTAAGTATGTATTTATTTCGGCGTGCTTTCAGTTTAAAATGTTGCTAATATGTTTCCATAAATTTCAGTTAAATACTTTTGTTCTCTAAAAAATTGCTAAATTTAACGATTGATTTCACTGATTACCAAAAAAAATGAGTGAATCGTGCCTAAAGTCGAAAATATGCTGAAAGGCAAATAAAAGCAAAATACTACAATTAACACATCAGAGAGTGTAGCTAAAACGTGCTTCTTGTATTTGCTTTGTCAAATGTAGCATAAACATGCGTTCATTGTATTGACTATCGGCTTTCGATACATACCGCTTGCATTGCTAGACAATATCGGTATTTTCGCTATTTTCACATTTGCGAAGAGAAGTCGTTAAAGTAATAGTAATGTATAAATGAAGTAAGTGATTAATTTAAATTTTTTTAGCGAATTGGCTGCTAAGTTTATCAGATATTTTGTAGCGACCTTCCGTCTAGAACCATAGTAGTCTAGAACATAGGGCGGCAAAGCATACTCATTTGAGTCTTACGCTCTTCATTTCTGTTGCTGTTGAGATCGAAAAAGCAGTTTCGCCACAGTGGTAATAGAACAGAATTTTCATGCCAGACTAGACTCTAGAAGATGACTTGAGAGCGAGACCTTTAGCTGCTCTGAGACAACTCCAGCTTCAGCAAACGAGTACAGTGAGATTGAATCGGATAGTCACTTTTTGAAAGGAATCCCACCTTAAAATTTTCGTAAAAATTCAAAGACTGACTCTAGTCCCACATTCCCGACTGCCGTAATCTTAGCCAAATCATAGATATCACTAACTAATTATAATTAAATTTAATACGGCAGCTAACTAGCATTCCTTCTCTAAGATCAAAATTTCAGAAAAGAACTCCCATCACCAGAGGCAAGTCAGTATCCATGTCTCAGTAGTGTCACAGCAAATTTCTATGCTCCGCTTAATTATATCATGTTTATACCAAAGAAATTCGAATCCGTTTAAAACGAGTTTATTCATACATTTCCAGAACCCTCCAACTGCACTGTTGAGCTCAGAGACTGTTAAAACTGTTGTTGGGGTTAATATGCTAGCATTTATTTGGAGCCAAAATTTATACAGCATTGATACATCTGTGATGTTCCACACTACCTCCTTGCTTTAGCGATTTCTGGTTGGAAGTCGCTTCGGTGATCATTCCAAGTGAACTTCCAGCCTACAAAAAGCTCCTGAAAAGGTCTCTCCTTTGCCTTCCTTTCGCACTGTGATCCAACCAAATGAGATCATCGACTCAATCTTCTCTCGAGATGTTGATAATTTTAAACGGAAATTATCAGACTGTTTTAGTTTGGATATAGGGTTCAACGCTTTGAACATCCGTTAAAGGATGATAGTTCTTGCATAAATTCGCACTACTCGGGAAACCTCAACTTATTTGCTGAGTTCTCCAGCATCTCAAGCTCGTTTATATGCGCTTCTCCTATCTAACCATTTTACTCTCTTTTTCTATAATTTTCCCTGTAAGCCTCTGCCTCTCCTCCACTCTATCTACCTATCTCTCTCTATCCACTTAAACTCTTTATATTTCTGTATTGTTCACTTTGCTTCTCTTCTCAGTCTTGTGAACTAGTTAAACTCGTTTCTCTCTTGCCTCTGGGTTTATCTACCTTTTTGTTTCCTGCTCTCATCTACCATCCCATTTCTCCTTCTGTATCCACACCTTCTCTTTCCACTGCTACTCCCGAATTGTTTTCTCTTCACCTTTGTTCCCCACCTGCCTCTTTCTACTGCGCTCCTCTGTATTATCCTAGAAATTTTTTTTTTTTTTTCTTTAATTGCTTATTGCAGTTGTCATCAGATTTAATTAAATACTCGTATTAAACTATCAAATGCACATAAAAGTGTAAGCAAATGACCAGATAAGATTGCAAACGTCAGTGGAGCGTAATCAAATTCAAACGAACGAACGTCAACAACCGTTCCTAATAAACCATGGCTTTTATAATAAACAAATTCCAATAAATTATGTTGGTTAAAATAAATTGTTGATAAATATGAGTAACAATGTGATGAGCTATAATTGAAATGAGTGTGAAGAGTCCTTGTCCAAATTTATTTGAATGGAATTCCAACAAGTTTTGAAGTGAATGTTAATGAGTACCTACTATATATTCGTACATCCGACCGATGTGACAAGTGTCCGAGTACATTTATACACATACATGAGACAGGGACAAAATAAATATTTTTTTATTTTTTTGTTAAATTATATGGACTGCGAAATATTTGAATCGGAGCAAATGATTTTAGTTTTTATGTACATAAATCAACAAAAGTGTTGGAGTAAAAAAGTTTAGATACATCAATACAGCTTTTTAGGAGCTGGTGAATAATTTAAAAAAGCCTTGGCACAATTTTTTTTTATAAATTTACAAGACTAGAAATGAGTTCAAAGCCAAGCAAAATATTTTTGAATACGTTTTTTTTAATTTAATTTGAAATTTATTATGTAAGGCTTTTATTAAGGTTTTTATTACGCTTTTGTTTTATTTAAGTTTAATTAATTATAAAGTTTTTATCAGCGTAGCACAGAAAAAATATATTTTTTATTTTTTATGAGCAGTCTAATTTCCATGCAGATAATTGCGAAAATTACTATGTATACATTTATTTGTGGGTAAATTAATATATGCAAATAGGTTTAGGACCGCATTAGACTTAGATATAATATATTTTTTTTTGTTCAAAAAATTTCAATTCGCTACACCGGAAACTCGGTTCTTCGATAAAAATCAATCACACACGCTTCAAGAATGAGAGAAATGTTTTTAAACTAGTTCAATAAATTGTGCATATAAATCAAAATTTTTAAATTAATCCCAATTTTTTATTTAATTAATCAAAACCATAAACAAAAGTAATCATAATGATTGATGCTTATTAAAAAAAAAATCAAAAATAATTCGAAGCATTTTACTTTTTTTAATTAAAAACAATCATATGATTGAATGCAATCAAGTAACTAAAATTAAACAAAGAATTGAAATAATTTAAAAAATTTAATTATTAAATTTAATCGTTTGAATGTTTTAAATTATTTAATTTTTTTCCATTATGATGATATTAGATTACATTTTTGAAGACCGCTTTCTATAAAATTTCATTCATGGTTGTCAAGTTGTCAAAACGAAAATCAAAATTTGTTACACTGTGTAATTTAAACAATTTGATGCTATTTAAAAGTTTAATCACTAACCAATGCGGTGAGTCTGTGGGAAAATCAAGAGAACGTATGTATGTACATATGTTTTTCTATTAACACTGCGCTTCAATAAAAAAGGCTGAACCGATTCCCCAAAGTCTGATAATTTTGGAGCTTGCAAATGTCTCTAAGTGACGCTACCCACATAACCTGTAAACTTTGTTTTGGACATCATTTTTGATTAGTTCCAAGCCATCATATTCAGCTTATTGCTATCTGTCGCACCAGCATTTCTGAAATACTTCATTAGTGAAAGATTGTGGCAGCTCTTCCTAGGGAACCCCTTCCACAGAGATGTATCCCATCTGCAGCTTTCGAAAGCACTTACATAGAACTACTCACTGTACAATCTTCTCATATGCAGTTTTGACTTCACTGGATATTTGAAGGGCTGAAACCCGTAGTAAAAATTTCTCCCTTTTTCAAGCGATCATTTTAAAATTTGTAATCCGCTTCGCAAAACCCTTTTTAAACATTTTAGTTCGTAAACTTTCAATTGTCGCCTATTGTATGATTACTTAAATATGTAGAAATGAACCCGCATTGTATGATATGTGAATAAATTTATGGTATTCATCAAATCATTATTATTCATTATATAAATGTCACAGATGCCGGGCGCATGCTTACATATGTACATATGTATGTCAACATACATCCAAACTCACATATGTACTCCATTTATGGTTGTAAATATTCATAAGCTTGTTTAAAGCGTGGAACCGAACATTAGAACTATGCGGCTATGCAGACCGCACGCGCTCAGTGGTTGGCTGCCGCAAGCAATTCAATTTATTTCAATTGCTGCAATTTCCTACAGCAACATCCAATGCAACGGTAGCAGCTACTGTTATAGCAACAATGTACATATATATGCAATTTATATGCAGTAGCCATAGCATACAGACCAAAGCAAAAGCAACAATACTAACTTTTAATGACGACAGAGCGAATGCCAAAAACTAATGAGAACAATAGAAGCAGCAACACAAAGCTTTTGAAATACCATTTAATACAATATCTGTATACATCAATGTGCCGCAGCACTCAGCATTTTATTATTATTATTATTATTATAAATTATTTTTTTAGTTTCATTTTATTTTATCTTATTTATTTTATTTTATTTTATTTTACTTTGTTTTATTTTATTTTATTTTATTTTATTTTATTTTATTTTATTTTATTTTATTTTATTTTATTTTATTTTATTTTATTTTATTTTATTTTATTTTATTTTATTTTATTTTATTTTATTTTATTTTATTTTATTTTATTTTATTTTATTTTATTTTATTTTATTTTATTTTATTTTATTTTATTTTATTTTATTTTATTTTATTTTATTTTATTTTATTTTATTTTATTTTATTTTATTTTATTTTATTTTAATTTTATTTTATTTTATTTTATTTTATTTTATTTTATTTTATTTTAATTTTATTTTATTTTATTTTATTTTGTTTTATTTTATTTTATTTTATTTTATTTTATTTTATTTTATTTTATTTTATTTTATTTTATTTTATTTTATTTTATTTTATTTTATTTTATTTTATTTTATTTTATTTTGTTTTATTTTATTTTATTTTATTTTATTTTAATTTATTTTATTTTATTTTATTTTATTTTATTTTATTTTATTTTATTTTATTTTATTTTATTTTATTTTATTTTATTTTATTTTATTTTATGTTATTTTATTTTATTTTATTTTATTTTATTTTATTTTATTTTATTTTATTTTATTTTATTTTATTTTATTTTATTTTATTTTATTTTATTTTATTTTATTTTATTTTATTTTATTTTATTTTACTTTATTTTATTTTATTTTATTTTATTTTATTTTATTTTATTTTAATTTATTTTATTTTATTTTTTTTTAGTTTTTTTTATTTTTGATTTTGTTCACTTGTTCCAATATGTCATGATATTCAAGTTGTACTTAGGATATGTTCATATTAGTTTGTTTTGCAATGCCATACTTAGTTTGACCCCAGGGTGGCTATAAGTTCATAGCGAGCCGAGCTAAATGCAGCAAGCCAGCATGCAAAACTAGTACTCCTTTTGACATTGTCAGCTTGAGCTTCAATTAAAGCAGCCCAACACGTATAGAACACATCCATATATGTAGTATGGTTTCATACGTATGAAGAATTTTGATGGAATATTTGTATGCAAGTTTGATAAAATATGCAAAAGTGTTTAGCGAAAAGTAATAAGTTGCATCTGTTCATCACTCATTTTAATGCAAACTAAAACTTTTGTTACGAAAGCTCTGCAGAAATAGTTTCAAGAGCAGCCGTGGGCAATTTGCAAGCTAAGCTTTCATTATTTGACTCGCATTTATGGCCTTGAATTTCGACAAATTGATGGGATGTTAGTTATCTCTATACAGCTGACATAAAATTTAATAAGGTGAACGTTTTCATTGTGGATCCGTTCAGGGTGACCATAAAAGCTTAGTGTGTACACGATGTAGGGAGCTCAGTCAATGCTTCCTCTTTGATGTTTGTGGGCGATTTTTGGGTATTCTAAGGTCACTCGAATTGGCAGATAATATTAGGCCTTTTTCAACAAAACTTCATTCACAAATTTATTTCTTTTCTTCTATCTACTATATTTAGCAGCGTCTAATTCGTTCCATTTTCTCTTTATCAGTCCCCCCCTCCCTCACAATTGAATTTATCTTTGCCTCTTCCTCCTTCTTTTTCCTTTCCTTGTCCCAATTATAGTCATTCATGTATGTATGTATAAAAGCTCAATAGAAAATATTAGTTAGGCCGAACAAACAATTTCGGGTATACTATATCTATTTTAGTTATGAACCTATCTTTTCTTCTTTCTGTACTGTTCCTCTTTCTTCGATTCCCCTATTATCAACTATTCTTATGCATTTTGTTTCCTCTTGCTATTCGTATGAACATGTATTTCTCTCCCGATTCTTCTTCTCTACATTTTTCTATTTCTTGGCCTCTTGTTCTTGGCGTTATCTTCCTATTTAACCTTTGCCTCTTTGTTTTGCTCTCTTGGTTTTTCTTTTTCTACTCTTCCATGCTCTCCGTGCTCTTATTTTTTGTTCTTAGTACAAACCCTTGTCTTACTTCCTTCCTTATTAAACTCTTTCTTAAACTCTCCACCTTTTCCTTCTTGTTTATCTTCCTATTCCTGTTCCTCACCCTCTTCTCTTTACCTCTTTTATTATTCTTTTTTCTTATTTTCCCATATCTTTTCTTGTTCATTTAATTAGACATCTTTCAAGTCCTCCCCGTCCTTTTCTTAGTCTTTCTGTTGGTGCTGCTTCTCCTTTTCCTCTCCTAGTTCCTGTTGCTCTTAATCTTCCTGTTTATTTTCCTATGTTTATTCCTATTCCGGTTCTTTATTCCTGTATTGTGTTCCTGTATTTTTTCTCTTTCCGTTCTTCTTACTTTTTTGTTCGTGTTCTACTATATCCCATACTTTTCATTTACCTAAATATTAATTTCTTTCTAACATAAAATGAGACACTCGTACCTAATGTGGATTTCCTTGTCCTCAGTGAGACAGAGGCAAGCTACAGAAAGGTTAGAAAAGCTCCGGGTATTTTTAATAGTTAGTCCGCTACACAGGAGTATTGTTTGATGTCGGTAGAAATGCCAGATAAGAATTGAGTAGGAAAATCTCGAAAACAGAAATCAATGTTCGATATTTATTTCAGTCCACGTATTTCAACGCGGTGATGTCATGATGAGAATGTGTTGTTGTAGTTATTTGAAGCATATGTTATAGATACAAACTTATATCTATATTTTTCAAAAAGCTATCATTGCTGTTGTGTCCAAACATTTTAGGAGGGTGGTTACAATGAGTTGCACCTGTATTTTTTTTATAATTAATAGCGGAAGTGTCATTAATAGGTAAACACTGGCACAACACGAACCCATATTCTACACAATATGTTAAATAGATTTACATTAGACGGAGCAGAAAAAGGTATGGTATATACTAAGTTCGTCATACGTCATATGTGTGAGTGCATAGGTTATTCATGTTTAAATATTCTGACAAGATGTGATGAAGTAGCTCAGCTGAGAAGTTTCGTGGTTTCAGCTAATTAACGCATTGCAAGTCTCCAAATATCTGTTAGAATCATTCAATGGATTTTATCTGCGAATTATGGTGTATTTACTTTTTTGTGCTTGTACGACTACATCGGAACTCAGTAAAATATTGAATGAATTTTATTTTGGAACATTTCATTTAATTTTGTTTTTTTGAGGTTAAAGAATAATATTTAAAAAAGAATATATGTATGTATCTTCATATCTACATATACTTTCTGAGTGCTGAATTATAACTCACTTCAAGGTGTTCTTCATGCTTCATTTCCCTGCGTTTAAACAATAGGAGGGCGATACATTTATTTAACCACCTTCACTATAAGTACGAGCATATATATGTCTATACGTTTTTATGTGTGGGTTAATGTATGTAAATATGTATATTAAACTGGCACGAGAAATCAAAAATTGAGGTTTAAAAACTAATACCTTGGTATTATGGCCCGCATGAATAAATTTAAACACCAACAAAAAATTTTTAGAAAATGCTGGCCTTTTATGCATGAGACCCAATGTATCTGAATTGCGAAAAATTATTCCAAAAGTTTTTAATATTAATTTTTAAAGGCACAGCATTGGCAGTTTACCTTTCTAAGAACTATTCTCATTTTTGGTTTGAGATTCTCCAGAAAGTCAAATTCCGCCGAACAAAATTTATGTCAGGCTGCTTTCAACGAGTGATCAATCTATTAACGTTGGTATGGTTATTGATTTCACCTGCTTTTGTTAACAAGCTAAAAAAACAAAACAATAAAAAAAAAATCAAGAACATTTTCTACTATTTTGTTCAACTTTTCTAGCGTGAAAAAGTAGTACATCCCCATTTTCCTCTCTTTTTTTTGCTATGGTTGTTTGAAATTTCATATATGTACACACATAAGTATTTGTATTCAAATGCGAATATATTTTCAAAAAATTACAGTTACTAATTTGGGGAATTTAATATTAAAATGTCACCACCACTTTGGTGGACGCATACGAGTAGTAATCCTCTTACGCAGCAACTCGCTGTAGTGCATTAAAAAGACTTATTGGTTAGCCTCGTTTTAATTTTGACATGTTTGGATGGCTAATTTTAATTTGTTCTGTCAGTTGGTGGCACCAGCAAATACATAGTATGTATTACATAAGTATTAGGCTGATTTGCATTTAATTAATAGTCAGTGACATTGCTATCTTCAATATATAATGCTTTCACTTACATATCGGTTGCTGGTTCGAACTTCAATTGATAAACAACGCTCTATTAAAAAGTGATTTACTTTTATTAGAGTGGCTGGTTGACAGGAACTGTACTGAGAAACTCAAACAGGAACTCCGAAGGCGAAAGCATAGAAACCATCAACGAACTTCTGAAGCGTCATTGCCAAACAGAAAAATTAAGAAATTCATATAAAAACAACAAACTTATGAAAATCACATTTCATCATTTTATTTTATTTTATTTTATTTTATTTTATTTTATTTTATTTTATTTTATTTCATTTTATTTTATTTTATTTTATTTTATTTTATTTTATTTTACTTTATTTTATTTTATTTTATTTTATTTTATTTTATTTTATTTTATTTTATTTTATTTTATTTTATTTTATTTTATTTTATTTTATTTTATTTTATTTTATTTTATTTTGTTTTATTTTGTTTTATTTTATTTTATTTTATTTTATTTTATTTTATTTTATTTTATTTTATTTTATTTTATTTTATTGCTCAACCACCACTTTTAAACTAATAAAAATCTACTTTCTATCTAACCAATTCTTATTTGGTGCTTTGATCTACTTTTGTCAATATGTCTCACTAGTGACTGAGTTGCCTGCAGGAAATACATGTGCATACCAAAACCAAGCAAACATTCATACATATATTTATAGACTCATACATATACATACACACATACATTCATATGTGGAGCACAACATTTTATTTATTTTCATATCCGTAAAGACCCGATTGAATAAACATGTAAATATGTGCGTGTGTGCGTGTGCTATATGTATGCTCAATAAAAATTAAAAACAATATACAGCATGCAACATGCAACATACAACATGCAACAGAGCTAACATGTGGCACGCTTTTGGCATTTTATTGCCAAGCGTTTATTTGTTTGTTAACGGGTACAGATAAACATTAGTATTGATATTTGTACAAACATGAATATGAATTTATAACGATCTCAGCATTCCCTTTTTCAGAATGCACGCAAGGTTTAGAAAAGAAAATTTTGTGATTTTGAAGGGAATAATTTTGAAATGCTGTGCAAAATTTTAAAATATGAAGCGGATTTTTAAAAAAATTTCAAATATACAAAATTCGGCTAACACAAGCACACAGTAGCACATCAAGCCTTCAAATTCTGATTTATAAAATTTTAGTTTTTAAAATGCGGTTGAGTTTTTAAAATTTCAAATTTTAAAATTTATTTACTTACGACTTTGTAAAACTTTAAAATTTCTAGCTTGTTGTACTAGAACTTGATAAGCTATGAACTAAATTTTTGATTTCACAATTTAAATTTTAAAATATTTTAAAGATTTCAAAACTTTTTTTTTAGTTTCGGATTCAGATTTATACGACCTGTTCATTAGAATTCTATGTGCAAAATATTAAAATTCAAATGGTAGTAAAAAAAATAGTAAAACAAGTTTAATCCGATTGTGCTATTACTATGAAATAAATACTTACTAATAAATAAATATTCCAAACTTTTTCCTTAAATTTGGGTCGGGTAACGTCTGCCGGGTCCTTCTGGTTATTTCTATAAAATTGTTAATTTTTTCTTTTTTTTGTTGCATTGGCCGCCCTTTAATCTCACAACTCGACAAAGCTTTCTTTGCTTGTCTAAGAATTTGAAATCAAGTTAAAAATTGGGCAAAAAATCTATCCTCTTGTTATTTTATTCAAAACTCGCTCAGTGCTTAAGAAAAAAAATCGTCCCTTTTTAACTAAATACATACGTGAAGAAATTAGAACTAATCATACAATTTAGAAAGAAGTGCGACCTGAAGCTTTTCGAGGTGTTCTTTGATTCCGCACCGATAACTATGATCACAAAAAAATTTAAAATATTACCGAAGCTCAATTGCCACCAAAGTAATACGCAAAAAGCTTTCAAAATTACATAAACGTGAAAGCTTTTTTCACCACACTTCCAATCGCCAACACTCATCATAAAATTTCACACATTGTTAATAAATCAAACAAATAAACAAACACACGTAAAGAGCATTCAAATTATTAAGTAGGAAGTTACCAAATTGAGTCAGCTTATTCACCTAGTGAACTACTAGGGCTGAGTACCATTTGCACCACTTGTAGTCAAAAGTTTATTTCAGTAGTTGTGAATAAATTTATCACTCAATTCACTAAATTACCCACCAAAAAAAATGTGCACCTTTTTAGAAGTCTGATTAGACTTAAAACACGAAAGCTGAAACTTTACAAAAGCTCAGTTGTATTTTACATTTCTTATAACAATACTTAATTCGGGGAAATTTTCTCAAAAGTATCGATTTCTCTCGACGCTACTAAGGTATAAATTTGTACTAAATCGACCACTAGAAAATCGCGACCCTATTAAGCTGCGGCTTTCGTTCTGATATGCCGCCCACGATCCACTATAAAAAAGCATACCTTCTCTCTCTTTCTGATAGGCTACCTAACCCATAATGCAATTTGTATAAAATTAGCTTACTTAGCTGCTAAGGTCTGGTCTAATATCTTCTAATGAAGGGGGTGGACAGACCCTTTTGACCAGTTGCAATTTTAAGAGCTCCGCCAAGATTGGCAAGAAACTCGGAAGTCGAAAGCAGATGAGATAGCCGTTAAAGTACTTCACAAAAAAGCTCTCCTAAGTTAATCTCATCACATCTCTGACATTATTTCTTGCTGGGATCGTACGTTAGCTTATCGGCTGCATCGCTCTTATCTCTATTCATACATACATATGCTATCCGAATGAGCGGAATTTTTCATTATCAATGTACTGTAGGGTAGGTACTTACGAGTGCACACTTGTGCGTCGGAAATCGAAATTAATATCTTTGTATGAGTTACATACATACATGCAACTGAAGGAGCCCGTAGGAAATGTAGCGGCAGTAATGCATTTTCGCTGTTCGGTCGTTCGTTCAGTGTTGGCAAAATTCAGCAGGGTAAACGATTTCTTACCATCTCGTAGCTGTAATTCTCAACCATTTATTGCTTTTTATGCTTTAGTAGATTAGTTTGCGCATGAGAAGAATCTGAGAAGCTGAGTTGCATCGTTTCAGTTCCTTCGGTCCCTTGTTAGAGCTTCTAAAACTTTAAGGTGCGGACGAGTCAAGCTCACTTGTTGGCATTAAATGTGATCTTCCTAATACCTAAGAAATTTAATTAAGAAGCTCCAACCCAGCAAACAAAACCAAATCTGCTCATGGAGTTTCGAGAAAATCGCACCACCCATGACTGTATTCACAGAAAGATTTCGGGACCGACTTGAACATCTTTATTGTTACTAATTATGGATCTTTTTTGTTAATGGTTAATAAACCGATTTTCGAAAAACATTGCCCCCTAAGTGCGGGATGAAAAATTGCTTAAGCTATGTATGTACAAACTACAACTTGAAAACACTTAGTCCGGAATAAGTAAATTTTGATTCTAGTAACACTGAACCTATGCGATAACTGTTTATTATTAAAACTTGCAGTTTAAGCAATAGTTTGTTGTATTTTTTATTCTTCGGAACAAATGATTTACGTCTCTAAATGAGACTAGCGGAAAAAATATAACTTTTATTTTTAACAAATTTTTTTTTTTTTTTTTTAATTATTATTGTTTTTTATAATGGAAGGTTTTTGTTCGAGTAGAAAATGAATTTTAGAGACAACCGTCAAAGTTTATCTTATTAATTCATTTCGGAAGCTGCAAAAATTTCTTTATCAGAGACATTCTGCACGTTCTGCTAACCAATCGGCTTACAGAACGATGGGGTAAATCTTCCTATTAGTCAATTTTATTTAATAAGTTATTTTTCGTATCAAAAATTGATTTTCTAAGAATTATTATCAACTGGTCTTGAGCTCATAAAATTTGCAAAAATATGTAAAAACCAACAAAAAAATAAAAAAAAAATTATAAATCAATGGATTTGTCCGTAGTCGTCGTCAATTACTAAAAAAAAAACAGCAACCCCAATTAGTATATAAAGGCACCTTTTCTGAAAGTTCTTACTGGGTATCTAAAGTGAGCGCTATATGTCTATGCGTTGTACACTTCATGCAAAATACATCGATACGTAAACAAATCTGTCAGCGTGCGTTCTTAATAGCAGCGCAATATTCAATTAAAGTTGCGATGCAACTGACAGCCGCCTCGATTGATGTTATTTCCATCAAGCTAAGGCTCACACGCACATACACATATGTATGTATGGCTTGTATCTATGAACGAACAAACAAATTTTCATAAATAAAAAACAACAAAAAAGTTGAATTACCTTGCCCACACTTCAGCACAACATGCACGCTGTCTGTCCGTCCGTCTCTGTGTGCTAAGTTTTTAGCCGCTGTCTGCCATCGTCAAGTTTGTCAACGCCACGGCTGAGTGGAGTTGCAAGGTGTTAAGTTGTTGCTGTTGTTTTTTATTAGTTTTTGGTCTCGCTGATGGAATTGCGCTATTTGTCGACTTTGGTTATTTCGAATTTTCTAAAAGACAAATTGTTTGCTCCCCCTCCCTCATACAGACAAAAGTTTTTCAAAGTGAGTGAATGTTTTGGCCCCACAATTTTTTTTTTTTTTGGTAAACTGTTGTGTGTGTGCTTGTTGTTTTGGTTCGTTGCGTAAGATAGACGCTGATTGGATATTTTATAAAAATGTGTTTTTAATGTACATAAATAATTTTGAGGGTGTTTGACAGTCACTAAAATGTCTCAACAAATTACTTTAGTTGGCCGTCGTCGTGGTTTTCAAATTTGGACTAATCATCAACATGTGTTCGTTCGTTCATTGTGTGTGTTAGTGTATGTGGTGGCAGATGAGAGTGATAAGAGTGTGGTTGTTGTAGCATCTCGCCAAAGTGGTGCCGCAGTAAAATTGCGCACCAGTCTCCAAAAGGGACAGTCTTGAGCTATCCACTTCATGACGCGTTCCAGTTCAGAACTATCCAAAAGCCAAACGACGTAGGACTGTCCGAATGAGAACCGGTTCAGGACGGTTGCGGAGTTCTTCTTCAACCCTGATTGGTTGCACTCAGCGTCTTAAATGTCGCCACCGCATTCTTAATACTGACTAGGCTGGCTTAGGTTAGCTTAAAAGAAGCTATAACAGATGGACATCCTACATAAATTATTTGCCATCTCCTGGACTCTTCCAAAACCCCATCAACTCTCCTATCCGGCTTTGACCCATCCGTAAAAACCATACCACTACCTAAAAAAGATTTTGTTGAGCTTAGCTTAATCGGGCGTTGAAGCTTCCATCTTCTGTCCTTTCAAATTTTTAATATCTTATTAGCTCACAAATAAATTGGCTACATACATATCGAATTTCTTATTTCGATTGTTGTATGTATGATTTCTAACCACCTGCAACATTATATTTGCCTGTACTCATGAGCTAAACAATTTTGTATAATGCTTGTTAAATGAGCTAACAAACGTGCAATAAATTACCAGCTATGCTTTTAATTAATTCTAACAGCAGAAATATTTTGTTCTCATTCGCTGTCAGTGAAATACAGACACGAATCAACTTGCTATTGCTCCTATTTTAAGACTTATGTTAAGGAATTAACATAAATGTTACCAGCGCATTTGTCGCTCTGTTAAGTTTTCTCACTGAGAATTAGAGAAAAGTGGCGTTAGCGTGGGAGTACACACGTATGGGAATGTGAGTGTGTGCATATTTATAACAGCCCAGAAATCATTTTCAACAGAAATGTACAAAAAATGTATTAAATCCCCGAAATGTTAAGCTTTGGGGGATGTGAACAAATGAGCATGCGGCGAAATGTTAAATTTAACAGATGTACAACTCACCACTTTCAAATACGGTTTACGCTTGGTTTTCGTGTGTACATAAACGAAGATTTTTAAGCAGAGCGCCTTGTTGCTACTACAATTTTTTTTTTACTTGGAATTTTTATTAAAAAAAAAGTCATAGAGGATCACTTGATCCTTACCCCAAAAGGAAGTATTTCAGTATATCAAAATCTACAAACTGTTAATCTAAGGAAACATTTTTTGGTGTATTTGGACGAACATAGTATACCGTATGACCTGGGAGAAGAAACAAGGGAGTTCAAGTAATCCTCCCCCTCTTTTTTCACCTCATTCGAGGCCTCACACTGAACCTAACTCAGACAGAGGCGGCTTTGGGCTTTAATACACTCATCGTTGAATTGCCTAGCCTTGCTAACATTTGGCATCACAGCAAGAACTATAAACCTCAGACTAAGCAGAATTTATAATGTTAAAGTAAATTTTAAGTGGGCGTGGTAAACGCCATATTTAAACACGCAATATCGTATTTGCCACCGTAAGGGCCGCTAGCCGCTTACCGAAGTTTAATTGACGTATTTTGTACGCTTAGCTGTCAAAATAATCACCGATTAGGCTGAACCGGCTTTTATGAAAGTGGCCCTTAGTATCCTTATTAATTTTTCGGTTAGTTATATACAGTAGATCCTAGTAGTCTGAAAACTCATACCAAGTACTTGTAAGCTTAAATAAAAAAATCAGTTGATAACCACACCCTGATTCTTTATATACCTATAGTAAAAGGTTCCTCAAAAGGGTGGAACTCCATCAAAGCAGGTTTCATAGTTTTTAGTGTCCATTTACGAACACATTTCATATAGGCATAGATCTAACTTTTGTTCTTAAAGCTCATAGCTGAGTACTCGTATGCAATCTTCGGTTACACCCGAATGTATACTGCCTTACTCGTTAAATTCAACACTATTAAAAGCAAAAACAAAAAACGAAACACAAAAACACACTAGACGCAACAATTAAAGGACATGCATACTTATACATATATGGTTAAGGACATCGTAGTGCTTTCAAGTATCTAATGTTGTTCATTTTGGCAAAAGCTCCTTCGTATCCGTATAATGACGATATTTAATTCAAAACAATATCATTACAGTGGCAAAAGGGATGTTATTTTATAAACACACACCTTTTCAACCAAATAATGACAGCTTGACATAATTTTCATAATTTTTGCGGTAATAATTTCAACATCAACATAATTTACTTGCACACTTCAACGTACAACAGTAACAACAACAACAACAATAACAACAAACAACAACAACGACAATACGCTAAGTACATTCAGCTTGCTACTACACCAACACGGTCTGCTGGAGGTTGGTGGCGATACAACAAAAACTCAATGTGACAGTTGGTGTTAAGAGTAAGCGAACAATAGGAAGGGCTTAAAACAGAAATTAAAACAGAAACCCAAAACCAAGGAGAAAGAGAAAAACAAAAAAAAAAAAAAACAACAAAAAAACAACAAAAACGGTAGTGTAACAAATAACTTGGCGGGACAATTCTTTACAAGTGTGCGGATATTATGTAAGTGTCGCTTTGTAATTATGCAAAATGTCAACAACACAATGCAGCGATTGCAAGGTTTTATTTTTTTGTTTTTATTTTTATTTTTGAAAAAAATAAAATTATTTTGCTGCTGCTACAGTTCAGCTGAACCACGTCAAAGGCGGTGACGGCGCCACTTACGCTTGACCGCAACCGCATACTTGAAAAGCAAATAGTGGACGTACATACATACCTGTCTCCTCCCTTGTCGGGGGTGTGCAACTGTGCTTTTATGAGCACCTACGAAGTATTTATTTTGCAGTATATATTTGCACATTTTCTTGTGGAAATGTTTTTGTTTTTTTTTTTTGTGAAGTTAAGGTTGCTTGCCAAAGCTTTATTCTGTGTAGGAGCAGTAACAATAAACGGAGACAGCTGTTCGTATCCAAAAGCGCTCAGATGTGATATTACGAGGGCGGGGGGTCATGGAGAAGAGCGCATACCAGACGAGGTCGTATCCCGAGGTCGTATTACAGAAATTAAGGCGGTTGACAAAAAAAAGCGGGGATCAACGATGACCAATGTGCTCGGTAAGCTCTTGAGATCACAGATACGCCGTATAAACTAGGCTATTTATAGTCGAGATTGATTAAAGTCCTGTTCAAGTACCGATCTATATCAAGCAAAGAATTTTATTTATGTATTGGTTCAAGCACACCGGAACTCTATTAGAAGGCTTACAAAGAGTTTTTTAGAAAACTTCAGAAATGGAATCATTATTAAGCCAACTGAATGACGAGCTGTATGAACTTTAAGCAGACGACGACAGAGCTTAGCGAATTAAAAAGGACGTTGTGCGAATGAACAAACATGCTCCATCCCAGAAGGTATACTTAGGAAGGAGGAGTAGGGAGACCAACACTTGGATTGAAGAACTAAGTAGATTCAGCGTGTCTCGACTTTACTCGATTATCGTATTGGCGAAGTGGCTACCCGTATGATTTTTTTGATGCCAGCGGAGCTTTTTTATCTTTACTTAACTACTGCTAGGCTGCGGCTTGAAAACTCTGGTGGAGCTTTGTACTGTGACTAGGGTTATGTGGATGGGCATGGTGGAGTTGTTATTACTAATAGTAAATGATCATTCAAGCAACTCGCGAGTCAGTTTTTCGTTGCGCCAAATGAGGTCAATTGCGGATGCCACGGGATCGCAAATCAGTCATATGTTATAGAGCTCCGAAAAGACCACACTTGGCTGGCTCATAATAGTGCGGTTGGCTGTAAAGGTAGACGGATATCAGCTCAACTAGAGCCACAGTAGGAAAGTTTAATTCGTGTGAGTACCTCAGCTTCCGAGAAAGTCTCTAACTGCTTACTAAAGTTCATGGTTATACAGCCCAAAACTTTGCCTAACGAAATAATCAACTGAGGAGACCCTTTTAATAGTAATCACAATGTATTAGAAAACGTCTAAAACCGGGTTGAGCTGACCCACATTGATATGGCTCATATTGTATGTTTGTTTGATGAAAATATCACAGCTTCACGAGCGTAGCTTTGCAAAGCCATAAAATCTAAAAGCCAACCCTAGTAACCTACATATACATATGTATGCATTTAATACTAACACGCCTTCACATAACACAAAGAAATTATTTATTTGGCATGATAAAAAATACATTATGAGCAGCAGCAAAAATTTCCAAAAAAAGCCAAAAAAAAAAAGTTCATCCCACAATATGGCCCTACCAACTCCAAGGCTGTAGTCCTCGCTACGCTCAACAACTCAAGCGCCACATTTTTTTTTTTTTTTTTTTTTTTTGAAGTTGTCTCCATCCCCACACTTCAACTGTGAATATTAAGTTCGCATCTTTCTTTGTGTTGGCTTGCTTTGCGTTGGTTAATGCCATCTTTTTTATTAAATTTTTGAGCTTCTAGCTTCCCTTGCTGCCGCCGCCGACCGCTGTCTGGTGGTGACTTTATGGTAAATTAATTTGGTAGCTTCGTGCTCAGACAACAACGACTTGAACGACTGTTGCCATGATGAACAAGCCAACAGAGGTGTGGCACTCTTGCGATTTCTGACTGCTGACTGCTGACTGCTGACGCTTGACGGTTGACTGTTGCTGGCTTCCGCTTCTGGACAGCCATGTGCTATGGATGCATATCAATAACGGTAGAAGAAACAGAAGCTAAAGTAAAAGCAGTAGTCATCAGTATAATAAAGTTAGTGAAGATGCCAGTGGCAACTGTAAATGTAGCAACAACAACAACAGCAGCTGTTGCTCATCAACCACAAAACGTCGTTTCGTGTCCTAGTAGTGAAAGCCCATAAGGCAATGCCATCTGTAGCAGGTAATTAATGTTAAATTGGTTCAAGTTAAATATGCGATATTAAGTACAATATTTCCGCAACTCTTATACATATAATATACATGTATATAAAGATTCCACATGACTTCGTTTTCGTTCTGCAATGGATAGTATGAAGGACATCAAGTTGGATTGCGATTAGGGTTGTTGCGAATTCAAAAACTTTCATCATCAGTATTTGCGACTATGGAATAAGGATGTGATGAGTTATGTTATTTTGAATCTTGTGTAAGCATGTATGCATTAAAGTTGGACAAGGTACATAAGCTCGAACTCCACTACTTGTTCTAGTTTGAGTAATGCCTGCCTTTAGCTGCCTGCACTCTGACCGGTCAATTCGAAGATAGCTTCGCTTTGGCTTGTTCTCAACTCATACCAGTGGAGCTTGGAATGAGTGATGACAGACGTCCGATATTTCAAAGTTGCTTTTAGTAATGTTGTTGTTGTTAAGTGTGCTACGGCTTCTCATATGGGGATGTCAATTAAGGGGCCGCAGGCTTAAATAGGCTTGAACCGAAGTAGCTTTGTTGTTAGAAGAGTAAGTTCAATTGAATAGGTAAAGAGATGTTTAGTATCAAAAGGGGAGGTATTTCTTGTACTGAGGTTTGGCCTAACCAAGTAGCATATTACAACATCTAGAACGAAGTTGTGCTAAACTTCCTCGGAAGAACACACCCCTCTGCAGCTATTTCGGGGTTTACAGGCTGCGATCAAAGGGATCCGTCAACTAACTCAATGTGGAGGGTCATTTAGAACCCCCTATGGTTAGCGAGATCTAACGGCAAGGTAACTTGGTGCCATATTTCATCATGGTGCTGGCAGGGGTGCTTCCTTATGCCTCTATGAGACGGGTCTTTAACCAAGAGGTGACAGTTTGTATGACAAAAGCTAAAGCTTCGCTAAAAGCTTTCTGCTCAACAGTTCCGCGTGCTCACGAGCATTGTCCATTAGAGTCTGTGGCTGGGGTTGAGACTTAGATGGCATAAGAAGACATAGCGTGGCAGCAATTTTTTTTCACTATCTCAGAAACTTATACTCAACTGGAAATCGAAGCAGAGAGCTCCTAACACACCGACAGTCCGAGGTTCGTATTAAGTAAGACCTGTAGCTCTTCGGTAGCGGAAGCGATTTGCATAACCTTGCTAAGCCCATTGATGCTAGATTTTACTGCAATGTTCTTGTCAGCCTTTTGGTGAGCTATGAGCATCAGATCAGCGATCGAGTTGCACGTGACTACCTTTGATGTAACTAATTGCCAGCAATTATCACGTCAAAAATACGACTAACAGGCTGCCGTACTACCGAATATGAACAAGAATTGAGTTGGGCGGGAAGTATGTACATACGGGTATATATGTATGTATGTATGTATGTACCTACGTATGTTTGTTTGTGTTTATGCATTTGAATGTGATATTTATTTACATAACTCTCAGTATCCTTATTTACATTGTGGCATCTGCCCAAAAGGCGCAACGGTAAATCAATAAACCAAGTTAACATTGTCTAAACTCTGCCTTTTCAACATTTGGTCATATAAACATGCATACATACATACATATGTATGTACATAAGTATAGAACATATGTTGTTGTGTAAATATTTAATACTTTACACATTTTCACACTTATCTGTTGGGCAAATAAATTTCAGCAAAATATCCAACACATTAACCTGGCACATTTCACCTTTACAAAACACACGACTGCACTTTTGATACGTCCGGTAAATAGGTATGTGTATAAGCATACAGAGGGAGTCATAAGTACTCGTATGTACAGGGATGAGTGAAGATTTTGAGTGAAATTTTAAATAGTTTTTTTTTTTTTTTTTTTTTGGTAGAGAGTTTCAATGAAAGAATAATCGAATTTGTGGTTGGTTTTTGGCGTAGAAAATGCTTTCTATGTACTACCGTACTTCGAAAATTTTTTAAGAAAAGCTTTTAAGTAATTATACTATATATACACATGTGATAGAGGTTTTTTAAATAAACCCAAATGATTCCAACAATGTCCCAAAATGATAACAAAATTGTTCCAAAAATGTCCTAAAATGATCCCCAAAATATCTCTGAAAATGATCCCACAAATGTCCCGAAATGGTCCCAAAATGATTCCAAAAATGTCAAAAAATTATTCTAAAAATGTCCCAAAATTGCCCTACAAATTTCTGAAGATCATCCAAAAAATGTCCCGAAATGATGCCAAAATTGTTCCAAAATTATCCCAAAATTGTTTGAAAATTATCCCAAAAATGTTCCGAATTGTCCCAAACTTATCCCAAAAATTGTCTTTGTCCCAAAAATGTTCCTAAATAATCCCAAAAATGTCCCGAAAAAAGATCTCAAAAATGTTTCAAAGTGATTTCAAAAATGTCGCAACATGATCGCAAAATTATTCCGAAATGATCCCAAAATGATTCCAAAAATGTCCCGAAATGATCCCAAAAATGTCCTAAAATTATCCCAAAATGATTCCAAAAATGTCCCAAACTTATCCCAAAATTGTTCCACAATGATCCCAAAAATGTCTTAAAATGATCCCAAAAATGTCCCAAAATTATCCCAAAATTGTCTGAAAATGATCCCAAAAATGACCCGAATGATAAAAAATTGTTCCAAAATGATCCCAAAAATGTGGAAAAAATTAATTAGGTTTTGGTAACAAGAAACTCCCAGGATTTTTGGAATTTTTTCAATCGCGGCACTTTCGGCACCTGAAACCACGGGACTCACATTCCGAGTTTCTGATCTTGCGAGATTAAAGCTTAGAACTATCGGTCAAAATATCTACATCTGCTTTATTCAGCTTTTCTCATACAAAATAGAGACCTTTTCAAAAAAAAAAAATCATAAATTAAGTGAGGCATTTGATTTTGAGAAATATCATCCAAGCTCAACTCTCTCATATTCAACACTTAGAACAACTTTCAACTGAATGGACCCTAAAAAGAAAGACAGACATCTAAACGATCAAAGTATAATCGTATTCAGCAGTCCCAGTACTTTCGAACCACTCTGTATGCATTCATACATCCATATAACCTTTCATATTTATCTACATATGAGAGGGTTACTATAAGAACATAGAGGGTTTGTAGGATATGTGTACACGACTATACCTATAATCTATATTCACATATATATGTACATATATGTAGGTCGCTGGCAAGCATTGTAAATCACCATAAATCAACATACTACATACATACATACATATAAAGCAACATAAAGCCTGCGCCCGTCTAATCTTTGGCAACTGCAAAGGTCTCCAGACTACTAACTGTCTCTAAAATGCTGACTACAAACCTTGCTATTGGCAGAGACTGACAAACAAGCAGCACGGATGTAAAGACAGGCAGCTGAGCAACCGTAGCATGTCACGTACTTGTGTTTATCCTTTTTCACCTTGCCACAAACATAGCACGACACAAACATACACATACATATGACATACATACATATACTCGTATGTACAGTTCATGTCCTTGTCTGTTAGTCTTTTGTCCGTTTGTATGGTTGTATGCGCGAACATGAAGTTGCATGCCGCCAAGACAAACAACGCCTGTCAGCATATCAAAGACGAAAAGGGTGGCTCATTGCCTCAATAAACTCGCATAGGAAATGTATTTGTGAATGTGTGCATGAGGGTGTAATGTCTATAATACCTGATCCTTTCAATTTCTTTTGCGTGCGTTTGTGTTCAGAAGTCACGAAATGAGTTTGGTCATGAATCACCGGCTTCTTACACGTTGGCGTTTACGAGGGTGAACATGTGGGGTCAGCGAAACCCTACCATAAACGAAATGAGTACTTCAGGTTTTTAATTAGAATGTTTGTTTCCTATTTTTGCTTTGGTCCACTGTTTTATTTGTTGTTGTTGTTGTAGCGATACTTCATACATATGAATGCAGGGCCACCATGTTTCACATATTGGTAGCTATCTCCGAAACTGGTGGAGTTATCGAAATAACGCATGCCTTAAACTTTAAATGAGATGTCAAGTAATGCAACGCTGAAGGTAACGTTCAATTCTTTTACAAAGTTTTGGGGTGATGTGCGCACAAATATACAAACAGACAGACAAAAATTCTAAAAACTATTAATTCGGATATTATTGGCTTAATAATGATCGCTGCTATCGATTTTTCTTGAAAATCTGCAATGTAGAGACAAGGACCTGTGACAATTTTTTTATAGATAGAGATGTGCAATTCTGTAATCGATTTATGAGAAGTCGATTTTTACCATTTAGTATAGATAATTTAAAAAAAAATCGATTGAAATGAAAGGCGATTATTTAATCATAAACCTGAGATCTGTTGAGAATGAAACAATTTTTATTGAAGTAAAAAAAAAACTGCAGAAAAACAAAAAAAATTTCTTATTGGATTAACAATAAAATTTTCGTCTCACTTCAGCATTAGATCAAGAAATCAAATAATTCAAGCAAGCTATATTTTTGTTGTACAGCAAACTTTTCTATTGTCTATGTCAGGATGTATAGGAGAAAGCTCAAGAAAGCTCTAGCATGCCTGTAATTCAACGGAACACAGTGCTTTAAGTCTCAATGGAAGATCTTATTATTTGAAATATTTTTAAAAGGACACCCTTTCTCAGAATTTGTTTTAAAAAATGCCCTATTTGAGATTTTTTTTATAATTCCAACTTGCAAAATTTTTTCAATTCCCCACTAGCTCAGAGAGAGTTTTGAAAATAAAATTTTTGCAAAAAACTTAATACATTTTCAACTCAGATAAGACGTTTTTTAGGCAAATGCTGTGATAGGACGTTGTTTGAAAACATTTTAAGATTAGGCGTTCTTCAACCAAATTTTGATTATTTGAAAATTAATTTTTTTTTCTTTACACTCACAAGTTTCCCCCCCCCCCCCCCCCAAACTTATAGGAAGCATTACTGCGCCACTGGAATATTCCCTTTTATTTAAAAATATTTATTTGTTGTTAACAAGAAATTATTTGATTGTGTCTGATTAGTTGCAATTGGTGTTGCTGTCAATACAAACACAAACACATAGCTTTAACCAATCTAATACAAGGGAGTGCTATTAAATTGTTACATTTTGCAAAATAATAATCCCAAAGCTGATAAGCATTCTAACTACGAGTACACTCCTAAAAATTTCCTTTGTGTCTGCGTCAATCAAACTAACCAAATGTGGGTGGGTACGCAAAAGTGTGCAGTGAAAATATTTGTTTAAAACTTTTTCGAAACTTTTCACTTTTACTATCGCATTTAAGTGTCAGTAAAAAAAGTTGTACTCGTAGATACTTTTTAACTGTAATTACTGTCCATTGAATCACGTGAGAAAGTTCTTTCAACTGATAGCTGCTGCACCTTTTTTATGTTTCATCAAACTTGTTGGCAATAGCTTTTGCAGACATGCTCGTAAATTTCATTTTGGATTGAGTGTGTGAGATTAGATTTGATGAGCTTTGGGTATACCAAGAATGTTCACCAAAGAGCAGTTAAAATGTAATAGACATGAGATGAAATCGTGTAGGAACGTAGAGAATTAGATATAAATGAAATATGGGCGAAATTTTAAGTTCAATTTTTGTGAAGTGTGAAGTCAACGAGGCGAGTTAACTAGCATAGGTTAAATTTATATGTTACGAGTTTTAAAATGAGCTTTTTACAGAAAAAACTGGTTGAATTTTTAAATTAGTTCTAAATTTTTTAATATTTTATCTAAATGATTTGAGGCTGAGTGAAGTAATCGGCTCATAAGTGTCATTTCAGTATGCCTTCAGAACTCGTTATTCTAAAATCTGTATATATAATTTATACAAAACCCATGCTAAGAAGACGTCGAAGTCATTTCTTGTGGTTTCAAGTCAAACCCGCCGGAAGTTACACAAGACTTTAATTTTTTGGGAACAAGAGTCTACAACAAAAATAATAATGACATATTGCTATGTTGGACCTAGTTAAGAACTGAAAATAACAATAATGTGAGCGCTCTTTTTTTACGACTAGAGCAAGCGAGACTGTACAGTTAAGATCGAATGATTTGTTTAGTATAAATGATAAAAGAAATGCTGAAGATGGCTCTTCACTCGCTGAAGAAGCTGTTTAGTGAAGGAAGTCAGATTATGTAAATCGAGCATAGTAAGAGTAGGCTCCCGTTAAGATGAATAATGTGACCTAGTGTTAATTATCACCAACGTGCTTTAATGAGTAGTCACCGACGTAAAGTTTATATAATTTGGAGAAGGAAACCATACTTTGAGCCGAAGCTGGACTGAAGGCAACCTTTTTTTTTAAAGAACGAAGCCGAAATAACTTTTAGAAACGAACGAAACTAAAATAATTTTGAATAATTAAAGCAAAACCCTTTGGAAAATGAAACTTGAAACCGCCAGAAATATTTTTTAAAAGCGTCGGCAAATACTTTTGAAAGCGAATAAAAACTAGGATCCAAAAATTGAATAAAGCTAAACTAATTTTCATAATTTCGTTGGCAAAAGTATAAATAAACAAAATTCTTAACAGGAAACTAACAAATAAGAATAAAGGTTTGAAGTACGAAATCCGAAGCCCCCTCGAGGTGTAGTTAATTTTGAAGAACAAAGAGAACCCCGTTACATTAGCTTTTGTAAAAACATTCTACATACATACATACATACATATTTGTGTTCCAAAAATTCAATAATCCATGAACTCAACGAAAAAACGAAAGGAAACCCGACTTCGATGCCCTTTTGAGGTACGAAATCATAACCCGAAATCGGAATGAATACGTTTTAATTTGAAGAACGAAACTAAAACCGAAGTCTAAACTAACGAGTGCTACTTAACTTGGAAGAATGAAGGGCAAACCAAAACAAAAAGCACAACGAATTAAAACTTTTTTTTTTTGATGCAAGTTCGAATTCGGTATTGATTTCTAGCGAGTCCATAATCCCGGGATCCTATGCTGTTTGAGGTACCGAAAATCCCGAAAATCCCGAAACTGTAAACAATTTCAGATATATAAAATAATTTATACATTTTTTTTTTTCGATATAAATTGTGTGAAAAAATCAAATGCTCCGAATTGTAAAATAAGATCCCGAAAATCACGAGAAGGTCAAAATCGAAACAATTGGCATGCCTACTTCTTACATATTTCCCTAAAAAAGTTCTCAAGTTTGCTTAAACAAAGCCTCTTTTAAGGGAAGTGGTATTTATACTTAATCATGCATAAATTCAAAAAAGTTTTTAAAATAAAGAAAACAAAAACAAAAGATCAAACTTTTTTCTTATTTCTCACATTTCTTTGAATAAAACCATAGATATTTTGTAAATGCATTTGCATTAATGAGTCATAAATATTACGCATACCTCTTTATTAGGTTCCTTTGTATATTTGTATGTGCATATATATGTATTTTGCATATACAAGGTAACTTAATTATCTACAATAATATCTGTAAATCTAAACTCAGTCGCAAAAGGCACAAACAAAAAGATATGAGAAACGCACGTGGCTGCACAAAACCATTAAGGTAAATCGCGCTCCCGTGACCATATCGAATTTGTTTTTGTTTTTCTTTACTTTTTATTTACATAAATATTTAGTTTTTTTTTTTTTTTTTTTTTTTTATTGCCCGCACTCACCAGTACTTGAAACCACTTTGACCGCACTCGATGTGGCAAATAAATTAAATTACCATTATTATCGCTTTAAACAACAAAACTGGGGTTGCGCTTGCAGGGAACAAAGGTCGCGCTACTTGAGTATGAGCGCTTAAGTGAATGAGCTCAAAAAAAAAAAGTATTTGATGTGAGTCAACCCTTTTTTGATTTGTCCTTTAAATACACGAGCATTTGCAAACCAATTCGCTAGTTAGCTTAATTTATATATTTTGCATTAGTTGCGGTAAAGACAAAGAGATATGGAGACTGTAACGTAAAATACCCAACAAGCGTTTTGTTTGCTGTGCAAAGAGTTACATTGGTGCGATCGTATTTAGAGGCTGATGTCATAATTGTTAAGTTTTGACCGAAGTCAGATTTCTAGGAAAACTATACGGCGCTAACAGTGGAACTAAAGTTAGAAGAGATATTCAAGGAGACTCGTCTTTACTCGTTTCATTTAATTTTATTTTGAATTAATTTAATTTAGTTTAACTTAATTTAATTTAATTTAATTTAATTTAATTTAATTTAATTTAATTTAATTTAATTTAATTTAATTTAATTTAATTTAATTTAATTTAATTTAATTTAATTTAATTTAATTTAATTTAATTTAATTTAATTTAATTTAATTTAATTTAATTTAATTTAATTTAATTTAATTTAATTTAATTTAATTTAATTTAATTTAATTTAATTTAATTTAATTTAATTTAATTTAATTTAATTTAATTTAATTTAATTTAATTTAATTTAATTTAATTTAATTTAATTTAATTTAATTTAATTTAATTTAATTTAATTTAATTTAATTTAATTTAATTTAATTTAATTTAATTTAATTTAATTTAATTTAATTTAATTTAATTTAATTTAATTTAATTTAATTTAATTTAATTTAATTTAATTTAATTTAATTTAATTTAATTTAATTTAATTTAATTTAATTTAATTTAATTTAATTTAATTTAATTTAATTTAATTTAATTTAATTTAATTTAATTTAATTTAATTTAATTTAGTTTAATTTAATTTAATTTAATTTAATTTTAATATATTTTATTTTATTTTATTTTATTTTATTTTATTTTTTTTGTTTTATTTTATTTTACTTTATTTTATTTTATTTTAGTTTATTTTATTTTATTTTATTTTATTTTATTTTATTTTATTTTATTTTGTTTTATTTTATTTTATTTTCTTTTATTTTATTTTATTTTATTTTATTTTATTTTATTTTATTTTATTTTATTTTGTTTTATTTTATTTTATTTTATTTTATTTTATTTTATTTTAGTTTATTACTTAGAACTCCATAACCAAAACCAAAAAAGTTAAATTTTTTATTTGTTTTTTTCCCCAATCCTATTGTAGAATTTGTGATAAATTAATCGAATAAAACGTTTCTGAGCTCAGTTTTCCTGTTTCATGGGTTAAATTCTTTCTACAGCTGAGCTGATTACGCCATGACAGCCGCTTAATAGCGCGCAACTTTTGCCTTCGTAACTCCATGCCTTATGTATTTTCCTTACATTTTCCATTAGCTCCTTTTTTCGTTTTCATTTGGGCACACTTCAGTTATGCACGACAACGAACTTTTGCCAATTGAAGTGGTCAAAAGAGATTTCTGCCTTAAAGTATTCCATATTTATGCTCTCATTTCATTTTTAACACCATTTGGTAATTTTGCAGTTAAAACTCTTTATGCTGTGTATTCATTCATTATCACTCAGTCTTTGGCGTTTTCGTCAGTGTTGCGTCAATACTCACAATGTCCTTCATATCGGTAGCGCAGGCATACCCAAGCACACCCCACTACACCTTCTTAATCGACAATCATTCACGCTCGCGTGCTCTCCTTCGCACGGCATACAAAAGTCCCATTTTCACTTCAGTAAATGCTTGCAATATTTTTTTGTTTGGGCGGTCGTTTCTCGCCATGCCTTCTTACTTGTGGTTGGCCATTTCCAATTGAAATACAAGTGGCCAATTCATTTTAATTTCAATTTTCTGATGTTGGCGTAGTAACTGGGTGCTTCTGGATTCACTGCCATGGTTTTACATCAATGCACATTAATGTAGTCGAGATAAGTGCTAGCTACTTTTTCTTAATTTTTGTCCATTTTTTTTGTAAAGTTAAGTGTTTTGCCGTTTCTTTTCTTTTATGATTGAGATGAAAATGAATTGGCGTAAACCGATTGCAAAGGCTAATTGTTGGCTGTAGAAGTCGAATGTTGGACGAAGTTAGTTAGTACTTTTGTATGTATTTAAGTTTCTTAGCTGGTTTAAAGTGATAACAAATTTTTAAAAACTTTTTTTCCATTCCAATAAACATGAAAAATTAGGCTATCGATGAAGCGGATGAAAAAGACTTAACTTTTTTTTTGCCAAAAAGCTGTAAAATAAAAAGCTTAGAACTCGACTTAATTCAGCTGATCATATTTCACAAAATACTTATATTAATATTATTGACCATTTTGTATACATCATTTCGAGCACAGAAAAAATTAGTCAAAGCTGTTTGTTTTTCATTATTAAAAATTCTTAGAAAATTACACTGTGTAACAAGTTTAAAAAATTTTAAAAACTTTTTTCGATTGTTATACACTTTACAGATTGTTGAAAAAAGTGCTCAATGGAGCACTCAGAAGAAAAGTAATGGAGTACTCTGAGATAAACAAAAGCAACCACCGAAATCGCCAGCTAAAATGGACCACATTTTGTATATCAAGGAGGATAAGCGCAGGAGTACTCGTATACTCCACCTTTTCCTTTGGGAAGTTTCATTTCTTTTCAAGTCTGCTCCTTGACCACTCAGACTACAATTTATAATAAGATTTAAGAAAAATCTTTAACAAAATTCAAATTGGATTTAAATCTTTGACGATTAAATTTCACATCATAGACGCATTTATTTTAATTAATTTATATAGAGCACATGTCAACGCTAAATTGTTTTTATGGAACAGCAACACAGACCAATACATTTATCTGCACCAGCAGTGGACAAAAGGCCACCCAGTAAACAATTTTAAAAATAAAGAAAGTGAAATGAATGTTTCTCTCTGTTTTATTTATAGGCGTCTACAAGACTCGGATGATCTTTATGAAATTTTCATAGACGATTATGGTATTGAATCTCCCAACAGCATATGATATATCTAATTTTAAAAAAGTGGGCGGTGTCATACCCCATACTATAATTTCAAATCTTCATAACTCTGAATATAGTCCATTTTCACACAAAAAATATGTGGATATAGGTTCAGTTAAGATTTACACAACTTATAAAAATTGTGAGTGCCACGCCCATATAATTTTTTGCGTTGTTTGTCTTCTATGACTTTCAAACTACATCACCAATTTTTATGAAAGTCCCGCAGTGGTTTCTGGGAGCCGTCAAATTTTTTCACATTTCCGATATCAATATTAAATAGCTTTAAATTTTTTTAAATTGTTTGCTGGGTATACATTTTTCATTTGTGCTGCAGTACTTGTGTGGCATTGTTGCTAATTTTTATTTTGTATGATATTTTCTATTTCCTACTCTCAGTGATTAAATGTTCTCTCTTTACGAGTATTTACATATTCACAGCCAGTATATTCAATCTAAAACAGCATTGATTTATTAGATTTGGTACCAACAATTGTAAGCAATAAAGTTTGCAAGCGTTTAACATGAGCAACAAATTGCTATTTTATTGAAATTTATAGCGATGGCATTATTTTGCTACAATGCAATAAACATACATACATACATACATACATGCATATGTACATACATATTTGTATGCAAATCACTCGCAGTGTTTAAGAGTTTTTAATAAATTCAATACTATACATACGTTTTAGTTATTATACCTCTAATAAAAAAGCAGCCAATCATTTCCAAGTAACCAATATTAAATAGATTTCTTTGGTTTATTTCATTTGCATTGCTTGCTATTGTAATTCTCAACCAGCTTATGAAAAATTACAAAGATATAAAATAGATAATGCCAATGCAGCGTTAATACCTCAGAGTCACAAGTTCTCGCACCTTATTAACGTACAAGTGGTTAAAGTGCCCCGCACCCCCCTTTTTACAAGAAAAAACTATTTAAATAACCTTTGGAGTGAGACGTTCGTCTCGGCCTGAGTCAAATAATGAGAGAACATCAAAAAATATAATTAATTAAACTCCCCACTATCTGTAAAGCTTAGATGAACTTTAAGAATTAAGAGTAAGATTCTTTTCTATATACATATATGAAAACTTTTCCTCGAACCTGTCGTGAGTTTTGGTAACTTCCACACACCTATTTTCAATGCTCCAGCTTTCTCAATAAGTTAGTGAATCTAAATCTCTTTAATATTTGGTACCGACCTTGTTATTTATAAATGACTAGGAGAGCCCGTAGATCTTGTTCTCTTCAGATACTGACTGATAGAAATTGAACTTTTTCCTCTTTTATTTTTTTTTTCTTCTTCTAATTTGGGCTTTTCCTCACCCATATTCGTTTTCTCTTATTAATCCTCTTCATTCTCCTATACCACCTCTCGGTTTCCCTTCCCATTCCTCTGCCTTTTGCCCTTTCAGCTTCTATTATCGTCCTTAATCACCGACCAGACTATCTAGAAAACGGCTGAACCGAGTTGGATGAAGTTCGATATGTAGATAGGGTACCACATTTTAGAAATTTTAATTAGGTGTTGCCACTTAGGTTACTTTTACGGGACTGCCACCTATCAGCATTTTTTTTAAATAAAGCGAAATATGACAATATTTTTTTTTACCAATAAGGTCTGTATGTGCTTATTGTTCGATGTGCTTGTAAAATCAATTTTTTTCAAAATCTTCAATGGTGGTGAGTACAAAATTATATACCTATACAAATAACCCGGAATTTCTTACCAGCTTTTGAGTATTTTAGTCAATCTATATAATTTATAAAAACCAAATAAAATTGTTTTGGCCCATAAGTTAGATGCCTCGGGTAACCACACCAATGACTTTCAACACATGTTAGTCTAAACAACAACCAGTAGAAATACTATTTCCCACCACAATTTAGCCAAAACACGAACCACTGCCAACAATCAAACTATTCAAAAATATGCCACATGAAAAATTTAATTCTTTAGTGCATAGGGGGTATATACATATAGAGGGGGCGTGGCGTCCAACAAAATGTAAAAATTTGAATATCTCCAAAGCAGAGTAGTAATATTTGACTGAAAAAAACACAAAAACAATATGGCATCAGCTGAGAGAAATAAATAATATTTTTTAGAATTCTTGTCTGTATGTTTGAGCGCGCATCACACAAAAACTGCTAAATAAAATCGCTTGGTACTTTTAGGTTGTATTACTAGACTTTCAAATTAAAAGCTAAGATCTTATAAGTTTCGATAACTCAACCAGTTTCGAAAATAGCGACCGAAAAGTGACCAAAAATTTGTTTAGTGCAATATGGGTCTCAAACGAAAGGTAATAGTGAGTGCTGCAATAAGCGCTGTAATTAAGTTAAATATCTTAACAAGTATGGCATGTAGTGACTAAATTGTTACACCTTTTGAGAAATTGCTTACAGCAAGTATTTAGCTATCTTACTTACTTTTACCTGGTTTACAGGGTACATAACGCCAACAGAATTTTTTCTACTTTCTAACGCATGTTTTTTTTTCTTTCGTTTTTTTTTTTTACATCTTTCCACTTTTGTGTTCATTTCATCCTTTCATTGCAATATATCAAAGGAAAAGTTATTATGTCATGATATGGTTGGTCGCTTTACCTTTGGTGCGATATGCGTAGCTATCATTCATCATTCAAACAAGAAAAATTATCACCGTTTTTTTTTCCCCCCATATCTATTTTGTAATTCGTATCAATGTTAGCTAGCGTATAATGGCATACGAGTGAAATATTGTGAATAACTGTTTTCATAATAAAATGTCTGCGAAATCTTGTAAAATTAATGATGAACAGAAAAAGAGACTTCAAACAAAGAAATTTACGAGTTCGAAACTATTTCAGGTAATGGAAGCGTAAACTAATTTGACAGCTTGTCTTGACGTCCAAAGATTTACATTAGTCAAAAAAAAACTGTTATTTGCTTTAAAAATTATAGCGTTAAAGCAATAACTTGAAGAGAGCTTTTAAGCTCCTACGCTGAAAGTTGTTAATAGTCGTTAGCAGGAAGATCTCTGAGTAGCTTCCAAGGGCTTCAAGCTTAAAGCTTTGGAGTGTCTGCTTGATCTGTATATAAGTGATAGAGATCTGCGGAGATTACCGGTGCAACCTTCTAGGTCATATTACTCCTCCTTCCTAAAGGAAGAAGAAGATGCGCCATGAAATCCATACCCTTAACATTCATGTCTACTTATTAATCGAAGATTCGCTCCTATTTTTTGTTACATTTCTATAAACGTAGTCTTAGAAGAAGTGGGCATCATCCTCAGTGTTTAACCCATTCTCCGCCATACTTTCGAAAGCATAACTTTAAACATTTCAAACCAACTTCCTTTCCCACATCACGTGTCGGATCAAAGCTTTGCAGAAAATTGCACCAAAAAAACATTTAAAAGTAGATTTAAGTCGCATTAGCTTATGCAACAGCTGGCCAAACCAATTAAGTGGAAAATTTCACACACTTCAAAAGTTGGTGCATAGTCAAAAGCAAATACTTTAAGCTTTTATTAGAAATCGATAGTCAAAGAAATTTTGCAGAAGTTCAAATTTTTTTTTTTGTTTTTTTGCTAATATTAAACGGGGTTTAAAAAACTTTAATGATTTGTTTAAATGTTTTTATGTTTTAGTCGAACGTCGGCTAACTGTCAGTAAAATAACAAGAAGAAGAAGATTAGCGCAAGAAAATTTTTTGTTTCATTTTTTTGTACCAGTTTGGGTTTGTATGCCCAGTCCAATATTCATCTATAAATAAGACGTCTTTTTGCTAGCCTTATCGCTCTTTCTGCCACGTTAACACATATTTAACTTCAATGTGACCATTTGTTTGAAATAGATACTAAAATTATTTTTTTAAATACTTAAAATTAATTTATATCGCAATTAATACCGTTAACTATTTTACTGTTTATTATTGCAATAAAATTTATGTAATAGCATTTTACTCACAAATGACGAAATCGAATTTCAAAAATTTTACTTCATTAACGCAATTCATTTATTTATATTTAATTTGTTGTGAAATTGTTTCATGAAAAATTTATGTTACACGCCATGTTGTTTGTCAAAATCAATTATTTCGATTGTCATTGGCGTACAAAATAAAGTTTACAGAAATTTGATAAGCTTACAAAATTAATTTTTGCCATTTATGCATAAATATTTGATTGACTTTTAATTGGCAATTAATTTGTTTATTTTTTTTGTTTTTTTTTTTTTACAAATTTGCAACATTTTCTATGAAATTTGCCAAAAATTAAAGGACGGAATAGAATAGTAAATGTTATATCGAAAAAATTAAGACAATCGAAAAGTGTTAGAGTTCGGTTACAACTTCAGTATTTTTGATCCAATAAAAATTTAATTTAAAATTTGATTAGAGGGCTTGAGAGACAAATATATAAGTGGCCAATGTGATATCACAAACTTTTAAATAACCATCAAAGCCACCCATATAAGCTTATGAACTTACTCCAAGCTTATGAACTCCACATTTCAATAAACAAAATATGCAATGTAAATAAAACAAATAAAATTTGATAAAAAAATTAAAATAACACATTTGATATATGTATGTACATAATCAAAATTTTGATTAATCATAATTTCGATTACTCAATTAATAGATTAATTATGATTTCTGATTAATAAAAAAGGGTATTCACTCGATTAATCAAGATTTTGGATAATCAAAAAGAAAATTAATAATTTAATCGCCTTTTTGATTAATCGTTTTTTGAATAAAATTATTAATCATATATTAAAACGGCAAAAATTTTGAATTTCCTTGACACTTCAACAATTTGTTGCATCTTAGGCATTTTGCCCATGCGCGATCGGGCAACACCTCAAAATTTTCTTAAATTTTTTTATTTTTTAATATTTTGAAGTACGTTTGGTTTTTAATTTTTTTTATTTTCAACTATTTCAAGGCAAACTTTCACACAAGAATATGAGTAAATTAATCAGTTTTTGATTAACGATTTATGAAAATAATTTTGATTAATCAAGTAAACGATTAACTGAAAATTTGATTAATCAACTTACTCGATTAATCGAATAAAGGCACAGCCCTAAATTTAAGTGTATTTTATAAGTTACTAGTTAATTTAAAAGCAACAAGTTACTATAGCAATTTTGGATTATTGCAACATTATTCAGAAATTTTATTAGCTATTTTTGTGAAACATATAGATATGTATGTATGTATGTAAATGACGAGTATCCCTGTAAAAAACGTTGGAGCATGGGAGTACTCCAAAACTTATCCTCATTCATACAAAAAGGTGGCCCAATTTATGTGGCCATGTCCGGTGATTGGATCACCTTATCCATGTCAGAGCACACCGCTGAATAATCTATGGAACACCTTCGTGAGAGTACTTTGAAAATGCTGCCAAAAGATTACTCTATAGAGTACTCTACAGTAAAGCGAGCGAGGGAGAATGTCAAGCCCTGTGCGCAAAAAAGACGTAAGAGCCAAAAAGTAAATTGTTCAGGAGACGGTTTTTTTTGAATATCTTTGCATCCAGTACATATATTGTCATGAAATTTGGTGAGTAACTTTATTTGGCTCTCATTTATATAATGCAAAAATATAGTTTTAATATTCGTAGCATAAGGGTAGTTTTTGGCTCATACGTCTTTTTTGCCTGCACAAAATAAAGCTACTTTCTGATGATTTGGCTGTTACGTCAAACATTTTTTTCAACAAATGTTAATTTTTTTTATTTAACACTTCAGATTACTTATATATTTAAATATACATATACATATTTAAAAAAAAATCGCAATAAAATGCAAAGCAAATTAGTATTTAACCAATTATTCACATTAATTTCAAAAAAAAACTAGTAAGGAAGTCTAAGTTCGGGTGTAACCGAACATTAAATACCTAGTAGTGATCTGTTGCGTTATCCCAATTAACTCAGGTCTATTTTAATACCTGAAAAGGTGGTATAAAAAAACTGATTGTTTTCGATTAAAAACACTTCTGTTGTAAGTGGTAAATTAAATTATCACTAATTAACAAAATATAGGTATGAAATAAAAAAAAGGTATGAAAATAAAAAAAATTAATAAAAAAAAAGGCAATAGGGAGTTAACTACTTTCCCGTAAATCTTGCTTGTTTGTCATTCGATTTGCATAATTTTTGGCAGGAGTATACTACATACTATTGGGAAGCATCTCACTAACTTTCATTGAAATACCTTCTTGAAATTTCAAGCAATCGCTTTTGAAAATAACAGACCTTTTTTGCTGAAAAGTGGGCGGCGCCACGCCTACTTCAACAAAATCCACAAAATTTTTTTGCAGTTTAGTTTTTCTTAAAAAGGTTATTAAGTGTGTAAAATCTTATATATATAACTTATACAGTTATGGAAATATCGCGATTTTAATTTTACAAAGAAATTTTTCAAAACTGTGTTCAAAAAGTGGGCGTGTCCGTTCACCGATTTTGTTTATTTTTACAGCAAAGAGTTACCTTTATATGTTGAACACTTTCTGTAAATATCGTTTCAATTAGTCAATTTTTACCGGAGTTATGGCATGGAAAGTTTTATGGAATAATCCCCCATAAAGGGGCGGGGCCACGCCCATTTTCCAAAAATTTTGTGTTTTCGACTTTCTTTGCCCACGAACACTTAAAAGGTGAAATAGAAATGATATACAGCTAGTTTAAGCAAAGTTATAGCATATTCAATATATCTATGATCCTTTTCAAAATCTTTCGTATAAAATTGGGCGTGGACCTAACCCGATTTCGATAATTTTTTTTCGAAATTTTGCCTGTATTAATATAAATATGTGTGCTGAATTTCACTTTGCTATCTTGAGCGGTTTTCGATTTATGATTAATAATATTTCCAAATTTGACTTAATCAAAAGTGGGCGGTACCACGCCCTATTTTAAAAATTTCTTCAAAAATGTATTTTTTGCCTTAACGCTAAAGTGCGCACCAAATATTATCCTTATAGGTGTATTATGTACTGAATAACCACTCTTTTTGTATTTTCGAAAATATTATATATATAGAAAGTGGGCGTGGCTTTTAACCGATTTTGCCTATTTTCAATAGCGCTCCGAGATAAGTGAAAAGGAACCTACATACCAAATTTCATTGAGATATCTCAAGATTTACTCAAGTTATCGTGTTCACAGACGGACGGACGGACAGACGGACGGACGGACGGACATGGCTCAATCAATTTCTCTTTTCCTCCTGAGCATTTTGATATATATAAGTCAATATCTATCTCGATTCGTTTATGCCGTTACATACTACCGTTAGGCGAATGAAGTTAATATACCTTGTGTGCGAAGCACTACTAGGTATAAAAAAGACGTATCAGCCACTGCTTGCTCACTAAAAACTTGAAACAAACAAAAATGGCACTTACGGCTAAATTGCTTTTGCTCTAAATTCGTAACGGTGCTTTTTATGGCGCTGAAACTTTGAGGGATGGTGCGTGTGATGATAAATTATCAATTTTTATAAAAAAACCGAAATCGAAAATCATGGCTCTTACGTCTTTTTTGCGCATAGGGCTCGATGTGTTCTTTTTGAGGACCACCTACTCCCTCTCTCGCTTTGCTGTTGAATACTCCATAGAGTAATCCAATAGGAGTATTTTGGGAGTACTCTCATATAGGTGGTCTATAGAGTATTCAAAAGCAAAGAAATTGAGTACTCCGAGTCGGATTTCGGTTTTTTGCAGGGTATTAATAGCCAACCCTGCTGTGTAATTCAGCTGTTGGGTTTGCTAGTTACAATAAGCGAACACAGGACAATGCTTCGAATATTAATGATATGTAATTAATCCGACTCATAGTTAGTTGCACGTATTAAGGTATTTAAGTACCTCGAGCTAGAAGCATTCAATGCATTAGTCCACATGTCTTATTCATCACTTTTAGTGGTAAATAATAGAAGGCTTTCGATATCAATGCGCATTTTGCCTTGTTGTAACTGTGAAGCTATATGTTTACAGTGCAGAAATTATTCTATGAAATATATCTTATACATATATTATTACTGATTTGTTTTTTGGTTTCTGCTCATAATCGGAATCAATATTATTAAGTGAGGTGTCGTCTTAAAAGTTGGGATTAGCTCTACATGCAAAATCATGTATTGCCTGGATTAGTGCTTTTGGTGGATTGTATTTTATAAAAATAAATTTTTGCTACGCGATTGTGAACATAAAGAGCAAGTTCAGCGCCTAAAAGTATGCAACTACCGACTCGCGCAACGCCTTCCGTTGGCTCAGTTATTAGAGGATTGCTCTATCAGTGCGCCACCTAGCGGAATCTTATATTCAACTAATCAAGATGGGGTCGTCTATTGAGCTATGTGATAAATTTCAACCCCTAACTCCCCAGAAAATTTAATAACTCTACCACTGCTCTCACAGAAATACCTTCTAGGCCGGAGCATCTTCATTCATTCATTCACGAAACATGGTCGCTGGGTTCGTTTCACTTCTTCGGTACTCGCCGTCACCAACACGTCTAAAGGTCCAATAATCCCTCGAAGAACATTTCTCTCGAATACCCCCAGAGTCACTTCATCATATGCTGTCAGTGTCTAAGATTTTGCTCCATGATACAGAACGGGTACGATAATGACCATTAGTGCTATTTTAGTTCGGCGAGAGAGGACTTTATTTTCGATTGCCCACTCAGTTCGAAGCAGCATTTCTTGCAAGAGTAATTTTCCATTCGATTTTCATCCCAAAAACCCTACCAACTTTGCACTTCAACTTGCCTTGGCACACAATCCTTGTAGCTTTTGCTCTCAGCACTCTTCAACGCACAGCTCATGCATGTCGTAGAGTTGACTTTTGCTCTCAGGGTAGAGTAGGTATGAGTCATAATTCAATGTCGTTCTGTTGGGAATGAACCTTTTTTCAATGTTCAGCTTTCTTTGGATTTTTTGCTGTACCATTTTTAAGCAGCGATCCCTGTTGATGTTAGGTCCTCCAAATATCCGTCTATCGAAATAAGATAGATCTATTTGCGTCTACTGGTACTGGGTATGATCATGTTTCGGGAGATGTCGATCATCCTTAGTCTAACTTTTTTCCATGTTTTCGAAATTTTTCCGGCGATCCATCCTAATATTGACATACTATGTATATTGTACATACATACGCATAATTTTACTATAATGAGTTTTGTTCGACATTGACAAAAGCAAATTTGCATATAAATGCTGCATTACATAAATTAGTTGTTTCGTCTGCAGCTGTCAACGCACTGCATGCTGTTAACTATACGCAACGGATACAAATACAGATGTACATTATCCTTAGATGTATGTCCTTTGTATATAAATACATATGTACATTTGCCATATTTCCTCAATTTGAGCTTTTGACACAAATTTAAGCAGAAATATTTGTTGTTATTTTGTTTGTTTGCCTACTTCCTGCTAATTTTACAGCTTCATATGGTTAAATTGTACATTAGACTGTGCCAAAATTTTGCACACAGGTATAAACGAATCGAGATAGATATTGTCGTATTTAGGTGTATCACAAATGGTCAGAAGGAAAAGAGAAATTGATTGAGCCATGTCCGTCGGTCCGTCTGTGAGCATTATGTCTTGAGTAAATTTTGAGATAATTCATTAAAACTTTGTATGCAAGTTTATTGTCACTCATCACCAAGCGCTTTTTAAAATTAAAAATTTGATGATAGCCACGCCCACTTTCCATATACATATACATACAACATTTTCGAAAATACAAAAAAATTTTTATACAAAAAAATTTTTTAATAACGTATTAGAATAGAACTTGCTGTGTACATTAACATTGAGGCAGAAAATAAAATGTTTAATAAATTGAAAATGGGAGTGGCACCGCCCACTTTAGATTAAGTCAAATTGAGAAATTATTTGAATCATAAATCAAAACCCTTCGAGTTATCAAAATATATCACTCAGCAAACAGGTCTCCAAGAACAGAAGAAATGTTATGGGGTAAAAATGGGCGAAGCCGGTTATGGTTTCCGCCCACTTTTATATGAATGATTTTTAAACGGATCATAGATATGTTTAATAGGCAATAACTTTGGGAAAAAAGGTTTTTGTAATTTCTATTTCACTTGCAATGTGTCTGTGAACAAAAAATTTGAAATATATAAATTTTCGAAAATGGGCGTGGCACAGCCTCAGTAATTTTTTATGCCAAAACTTCGGAAAAAATTGATTTGCCGAAAGGAAATTGTACAAAAATGTTAAATATATAATGGTAATTTAGTATTGTAAAAATGGGCGAAATCGAATCTGATCGGACCACGCCCACTTTTTTTTACATACATACATAGCTCTTAAACATAACCCTTAGATCTCTAAAAGTTAAAACATTTTTATCACTGTGAATAATAATATTAATAAAATTTTCAGCAAAAAATATATAAAAAAATTTAGCCCAGCCTAATGCACATATCTATGGGAAGTAATTTTGCCTAAATACATACGTTTGTTAGTTATAACTAGTTGAGTATTGCCAATTTTGCAACTGCTGTGCAGTTTGTTTAAGTTGTCGGTTAGCCCAGGTGACAGACTCACACAAAGCAACGCATGAATCATATAAATGCATATTAGCTAGCTACCCAACACACCCAAACGCTAGAGAATAATTTTACAAACTTTTTTGAAAAATCGAAACGGTTTACATTTAATTGCATTTAAAAAGAATTTTTTCTAAATTTAACTAATTTTTCAGAAATTTTTTCGTTTCTATAAATTTAAATTTTGTATGGAAGAGAATTAAAAGATTCTAGAAATTCAGGAACATTTTCAAACGAGTTCTGACTTCTAAGAGCTCTGCCAAAAAATTTGCAGATTTTTCTGGCCGTTTTTTCTTTTTCACTTTTATTTAATTTAGCTGAACTTTGTGTGCTCTTCGAAATTTCTATTTACGTGAATTCTGTTACAGAGTTCGCTATATTTTAGATGAAAAATTCTACTAATTTCACTACTATTTTATTAAACACAACTGTATATATTAGGGCGGGTCGATTTAAAAATCGCTCATTGCTCTGTGAAAATCGTATTCTAGGGATCAAAATAGGAAATTTTGCCGAAGGAACCATACCACTAAAGCGAATTCTGATATCCCCCAATTTGGGCCGAGCTTTAGGGTAGGTATCATTTGTAGTCCTAAGAGAACATCAGAATTAGTTTTAGAGGTATGATTCCTTCGGAAAAGTTTCTTATTTTGATCCCTAGAATACGATTTTCACATAGCAATGGGCGACTTTTTTGCCTCCCCACAAATCGACCCGGCCTAGTATATGTATATACTAGCTCAAGACTAATTCATAATAAACTCAAATAAATGCTTCTCAATGAGGTGAATCATTTTTTTTCATTCAATATAATAAAGCTTCAAATAGTTTCCTTTGAAATCAATCATCTAAACTTGGTCTCAAGCTCTTTTGCCGTTCACTTAACAGATGGTCTGTTGGGTATACCCCATTTGGTACACTTGATGTCTATTAGTTTGCCCGTTCCTGATAGATATATACCTGCCTACATGTGAATGTATACATATATGTATATTTGTTGTTCTAAAATGTTGTTAATGAAGTGTATGCGCAGGTGTTCACATCCGCCATTTGTAGACTTAATAATATTGTATAAAAGGATTAAAATGACCAAATTATTCGATTTTAACTGGATTTCAACGTACATTTATGAATTCAAATGTGTGTATGTATTGGTGAATTGCCAACAAATACAACTCATACTTAACACTAATTGCATTCAAATCATTAGTAAATATGTACTTAAATTTCTATGTACACTAGCGGCTGACTCATTATATACTAGATGCAGACATCAAGGGACTAAAGAAAGTTCGGTAAGTAACATTGAAAAAAAAAAATTTTAATAAAAAAACGTTCCCCTCTGGGAATGCCAAAAATGATAAATTATTTTAGTATTTTTTATACATTTTTACCCCACACAAGCGAAAAAAGTGTTTTAACAACAAACTTACTGAAATAAAAATTGAGTTTGAAAAATTTTGAAATTTTTTTAAAAAACTTTTTGAAGTATTTATTTATATCATGGAAGCACATTGTCCATAATTAAATTTGATAATTCCTTATGTTTTTTTTTTTTTACTATTTTTATTAGACTTAGTCTATTCACTAAATTAAATTTAACTATTTACAAATAAAAATAAAAGTTTGCCGCTTTGACCTCTGTTTTTTACCTTCAACAATAAGCTTTTTTTCAAACATTTTTTTTTACAATTTTAGTTGTAGAAAATTTAAAATTTTTCAAAATCGAAAAGCAAAAATCAAACTCAAAACCAGTTGGTAATAATTCTTAGTCATTTAATATTTTCAATTTTTAAGGAAAAATTGGTCTTTAGAATAAAAATGCAAAGATATCTTTAAAGTTAGCCATTAAATTTTAAATTGTTTTTTTTTTTTTTATAATAACTCCGTTGTATGTACAGATATTCTGAAATTTTCACACAGATTTTTTTTTTTGCTAAATTTAAAACATTGAATTTTTATAAAACTACTCAAACTTCAACACAAATTTAAAAAAAAACTTTTCAAAAAATTTAAAAAACTTTAACAATAATTTTTATAATTTTAGTGGAACTTAGAAACAAACAGTTATTTAATACAAAAACTTTACAAAGTTAGAAAAAAATTAAAACTAAAAAACTAACTTAAAAAAAAGATATTTTTCTAATTTAAGTGGAATGCAGCAATAAAATTTTTTTACAAAAAATTTACTAAGTTAAAGAAAACTTAAAAAAAAATTTCTCTCTAAATTTTTCCTGTTCAATTCAAACAAAAAAAAACTTTTAATAATTAATAAAAATTATTAAGAAACCCAAAAACAACAATAATTTTTCGCTGCAGAAAAAATTATTAATAGATCTATAGCTCGTACCGAACCAGGATACTAAAAAACTTATATATAAATATTTTCCTAATTTTAGTTGAACGAAGAAGCAAACACATATTTACAAAAAGTTAAAAAAAAGAACTAAAAAAAAAATGTAGAAAAATTTAATGACATTTTTGATCCACATTTCACAAGGACTAAAAAAATTTCAATTGAGTAAGATTTTGTTACACTAGGTGAACTCAACTAAATTATTATTTAAAAAAAGTTACATACATACATACATATGTATATTCAACAAAACCTTTTTTTTAAATTTTAGATAAGTGCGAAAAAATGTTACTACCTTAACTTAATCGCTAGCTTTAGATTTTACGATTTCAAGAAAACAAACTTAATTTTTTTTTTTTTTCATATATTTTTTTTTTAATTTAAATCCAGTTTCAGATATATTGAGGAAAAAAATTTACAAAACATGAAAAATAATTAAAAATGGGGATTTTTAAATTTTAATTTTTATAATTGTTAGAAGGCATTACAAAATTTCTTAAATGATACACTAAAATTTGCAGAATCATGTTTGACATATACCATCTATTGCTGGAACAATTGTTGGTCCCCATAAAACGTCCACAAGCAGGATTTGCACTTCAATTAGGTGCATTAGATGAGTATTTAAAGCTCACGTTTTTGATAGTTTAAATTATTTACTCTAATTTGCGGCATTAAAATTTCACCTCCTTAAATGCTTGATGGTTTCATAAACATTAAACAGCACAGTGCAATGACAGCTGGCCAGTAGCAGAATTTATGGATGCAGAGTTCGTATTTGTAAAAATGAAATATTTGTCGGTCTATGGAGAATGATAATGAAAATAGACTTGAGCGGAATACACTAACTCTTAATGGGCATTGGAATGCGTTGAACTGTTGTCCTCTAAAATTGAATTAAAAATATTTGGCGAGTTTTGTATGCCGATGGATACAGTGGAAGAGAATACGCAACTTGGCTTTAAAATACTCACCATACTTTACCATTGAATAATTCAAAAATTGTGACATCAAAAGAGCTCCTCGAACCCGGTGCAGTTTCGCTACTACAACCACCCACCCACCCAAGCAACCATTTTATGGAAGCTTTAAAAAATTCAACTCTCTTCCATTTTTTGTTTTCATACAAAACTGTGCCACACATTATATCTGATTAAAAATAATATTTATTTAATAAAAAACCAAAAAAAAAAGTATTAATAAACAAATACACTCGCATAAAGGTGCGCGCAGATAAGCCCTTCAACTGACAATCAATGCGTAACTTACCGCTAATTGACAGCTGATGACAGCCAAAACGTTGTTGATAGTTGTATCAATTTACAACAAATATACAATTTCAATAACAACAATGAAGCAACAGCTTGTTAACGGTTAACAATCGCATAACGCTCGACAGTAATTACAAAATGTCGGATTGCAACAATTCGCTGATATGACAATCAACTGAAATGTTAAGCAAACAAACATATTAATGAAATATGTACATTTCACATGCATGGGCATACTGCAGTGTGGTTTGGAAAATATTATTTAATTTTTGAAATTGTGAGTTTAGTTTAATTGGAAAATGTGGAAAAAATTGGCCGTAACCGATAAAGTTTCATCGTTAAAGCTCCACCTGCTACCGAGGAACGCGAACAGCCAAGGGAGAGGCAAAGTCAAACTAACTATCTTAGGACTGTCCAAGGGCTTGAGCTAGGACTGGTGGTGTCGCCAAAGGGTATAGCTCAGGGATAGTCCTCAGCTAGTCCAATTTTTAGCGGGGTAGGCAATCGAATAAATCCTGAATTTTTACGATGATTGAAAAAAAACAAAAAAAAAATTAAAAAAAACACTAAAAAATAAAAATTACATAAAAATATATAAAAAAAATTAAAAGCAATCGAATAACAAATAATTGATTATTTTTAATTTTTTTGTTTTTTTTTGACATTTTTTTTTTTTTTTTTGATTAATATTGATGTTTGCAAAGATCGTAAAAATTCATAATTTTTTTTAGACTATTTTTTATTTAATTTAATTTTTTTTGATTACTTTATTTATTTATATTTATTTATTTTTTAATTAATTGGAAAATAATCATTTATAATTTAAAGTAATCATAATCAATCATTAAATAGATTCCCAGGAAAATAAACAATCAAAGCGGTAATCATTGTGATAAGTAATCATTATTTAATAGATCTGTTTACAACAGCGTTAAATAAATTTTTAATTTTACTAAATCAAAGTAATGGTTAAACATTTTTTTTTAAGAATTATTACATACTCTCCACCAAAGCTGTTAAGTAATGATTAGTAATCATAATAATTAGTAATTAGATTTTTTTTTGAAACTAGAGTAATGCTTATATTACGATTATTTTCCCATTCGCACGATTACTAATTGATTACGATTACAGATAATCGAAAAATATTCAAGATTAATAAAAATTAAAATCAGAAATAATAAAATGTAATAGAAAAATAATTTGACTACTTTCGAGGATTACTTTTGATTATTTTTGATTATTATTTTTTTATTTTGCGAGCTAAATCCTATTTTATTTCAAGCTGAAGTTAGTTAGTTAGGTAGTTCGAAAAATATTAGCAGGAAGCTACAACTGACGTGCGAGTCAAAGCACGAGCTCACCTACGCGTTAGCTGTACTTGTAATTGCACTTGTGCGAAATAAACGACTACAGCAGAGTAATTCATCAAGCATTACTAGTTACACGTATTTGTTTTCTTGAATTTATTTCAAAATATAAATGCACAATGGACATCTATGTTTGATGGATGGTTTAATAGTAGCATTGTTGTATCATATAACACATGAATAAATAGCGATAGTTAGTATCGTTATGTAATACATTTCATATCATGTCATAATTTCAAATTTGATACATTTATTTGTACTAGAAACATAGCACTTTACTTATAAAAACGCCATGTACATATGTATGTATCTCTGCATTGAATGATGTCTGCTTTTGTTTACGCATATTGTATAAACAATTTTTTGTTGGTTTTGAAGCTACTATCGGATCAACATAATTTTTGTTAATTAATTTAATTTTTTTTTTTTTTTGTGAATTTAGCAGTAAAGTAGCAAATAATAAATTTATGATATCTTTTATCTACATAGATGCCTACATATTCGTACATATCTCTATAAGAGAGCTGGAAGTAATGTGATTGTAAATTTAACCACTAAGCTAATGCAAATACTTGAATTCAATGATTTCCGGGCATAATTTTTTAGATAATTTAATTTTATGACTATGGCGTTCAACTTGAGATCATCAGAGCATTCTTCAATTCCACCTCCTCCTGGAAAGTTGAGGGCAATTGACTGCATTTTTCAGGAATAAACCCTGGTTAGATTGCTACAAAGCTGGTGAATCTGACGAGCTCGAAACTAAGTCTCTTCTGTTATCACAATGACTCACCTCACATATCGACTGCTGAGTGGAAGCTCACTTAAATTTTTTTTTCAAAAACCGACCTATCTTAGAACTTGTTTGACGAACAACCTATCTAAAAATAAATATCCAAATCCCTCCATCTGTACGAAAATTTCATACATTTTTAGCTGAGATAGAGCGTTTTTGAAAAAAATTCTGAGATAGGTCGTTTATTAAGAATATTTTGAAATAGGATAATTTTCAACTCAGCAGTATATATCTTAGAAGGCGACAGACGTGACAAGAAATCGAGGTATGGAGCCTTTCCCAGCTTTGTCTTCTATACTATACACTGCTATAACTCTCTGTCAAGTATAAAACGGAGGTACTGGACCCTGCCGGACAACACCAATTGCACTCCTTCAATAGAGCATTTGTCTTATTAAGAGATCTGGTATTCATTCCTGCTAGATTTCCAGAACAACTAATACTAACTTCACTCTGACAAGTCTTGTGCAAAGGCCACCGCTTCGAAATTTAGTTCGCTTGAGTACAGTACCGAGAGGCTTGACACATCACAGAGAAACTAGCACTTCTTGCAACAATATCAATGAGGTCCAAACTTTAAGAAACCACAACTTCCGTGGGCACGCTTAGGAACCATTGGATTTCCATTCTTTCAAATTCTGATTTTACTGCTCAATTGGAATTCAATTTTATTTCCTGTTTTACTTCTCGTTGTTGCATCTATTTTGGTGCTAATTGCTGCTCACACAAATAACAAACGACACCGTTATTGATTATAGCTCGTCAACGCTTGTCATGCCCACATTCAAACGCCAACAGTGCTAGGTAACCGTGTAATACAATCCATTACGTCAAACGGAAGTTAGGAAATGAGCGAATAACTAACTCAGCGACTGGTGTGCAAGAGATTAGCATTCGTGTGCAGCTCCCTTGGCGTCAAGCATCAAATCAGCTTTGACAATAGCACGCCAACAACGTTATGTGGTGGGAAGCATGGCGATGACAAAAACAAATATATGTACATACAATAACAGTTATCTGCAATAATATGAAGCAAGCATTGAAATGGCAAAGACCAAATAAAACTGAAAAAATAACAAAAACCATGTAAGGAAATATAACTTCAGTTGAAATGGAACATTAAATACCCAGAAATTGCGAAAAAGTGGGCGGTACCGCTTGGCGAATTTGGGTGTTTGATAAACCTAGTATCAAGATGGGTCATGCTATTATTCAAGGTGCTGAAGTTGTAGGTATGAGAAGAAGGAGAGATAGACCCACGAATAAGTATACCGAAATGATCAGGGAGCTGAGTTGATTTAGCCATGTCCGTCTGGCTGTTTGAACGCAAACTAGTTTCTCAGTGTTAGAGATATATCCATGAAATTTTTCATGGCGGCGCCATTTTGTATTAAATTAATCTTTTGTCGGAACCAATGGAATCGCACAAATAAAACGGTCCAAAATAAATAAGAATAAAAAATACATAGTTTTCGTTATCTAAATTTTGTGAGCTTAGAGTTCACACTTCTTTACCAGCCATCGTGATTAGGCGATCAGTTATAATAGTTAGCTTCCAAAGTCACAACTGGGTATACAAGTAACAAACAAGTGACGCAAAATAACAGAGTAATATGATGGCGTTAGTGTGAAGCATCAAGCAGAGCGTAAGTCATTAATTAAAATCGCCATGCAAGTTTGACAACCGGAAGGATGAATTGGAGTAGAGTGGAAATCTTGGAAAAGGTTAAAGCATAATAAAAATAAAATTGTTTGTTCAGCATCGATAAGCAATTCTAAGGTAAGGAGACAATACATACATACAATAAAGCATGCTTAAACACATACATACGTAAATGTATATTAGAGATGCCAATTCTTTGGAATTTTACAATACCGTGATTTTTGGGATCTGATTTTAATAATCACGGGATGCGGAAATTTGTTATTTAACAGCAAATTAAAATTAAAAAGGTGTAGAAATTATTTGAAATATATAGAAAACAGCTGAAATTATTAGTTGTTTAGCAAATTTTATTTTGGTAAGTCTTATGTCCGTGCGAAATTCTGCTGATTTTTGACATTTTTTTTTTTTTTTTTTTTTTTTTGAAGTGCTTCATTGTCCTCAAGTCCCGAGAAAAAAAAATTGCCGAAAATCAGCAGAATTTCTCACGGACTTAAGACTTACACCTTATGATACTCAAATTGCAAGGGCTACAAATCTGCTACTCAAAAAAAATTCTAAAACTCTGAGAAAAAACTTAAAAATTTCCATGAAAATTTGTCGCAATTTTGCGAATTTTTCACATACATATTCTTAAAATATAATTTAAAGTTTATGTATTAGATCGTGAAAAACTTAAAGAAAATTAGTTAAAATAAATTTATTGAAGCCAAAAATTGTGAGAGGTGCCACAAAATGGTGTGCACTTATTTATGGGAGTGACTGTACATCCAGTTCTGTGAAAATTTTATTCAATTCCATGACATAGTTTTTGAGTGATGCGCGATCAAACATATATGTAAAAACAATTTTTTTTTTTTTTTTTTTTTTTTTTCAAATCAGTGCATAAATTAATTTTGTTCTTCTTCCTGTAAAGTGCAGTGTATAATTATTTTATTACTTGCCCAAGTTTCTAATCCCGAAAATTCCGGGATTGTTTGAAAAAAAATTCCATCCCTAGCATATGAAACTTTGTTTAATATAACTGTCATGTGCCAAGCGCAATGTAGCAGCTCAAATGCCTGAATGTTGAAGAGTTGAAAGCAGAGTGTGAATACCCATTGCGAAAGGTCCCCCAAATGTGCGAATAATTTTCACTATATAATCTCTGTTCAAATACGCCAGCCAATTCCTTATTTTGCTGAATTAACCGTTTGAAGGTATTTAATATGCACTGCGCCTATTCAATTGCAATAAAATCTTTTCTTTCTTTTTTTCGGTATCTCCAATTGACTTTCTGTGATTTTATGGCCAACCAGATAAATACCTTTTCTGAATAAGCAAAATTTTCAGCACATTTGTTAGCTGAGTAAAGCGGCTGAAAAGGTAAATTGCTTGCCAATTTATATTCACAAATACATGCATATGTATGTATGTATATGTACATATGTATGTATGTACGATTTGCTTGTGAATGCGTTTATTACTTTTTCTTTTCATTGCAAATTGGTTTCGGTGATATGAAATGTTTTTCATAAAGGACTTGGTAATAGTTGGAAGTATTTTGAGATACCGGAGGTTATCATACATATCCATATAAATTCATATTTAGTTGAGTTGTAGTAGTAAGCTTAAATATTTTATATGTTAAAGAGTTCCACTTGTTACGTCTGCTTGCTAAGTGGCGCCAATTCGAAATTCCGAAGGATACTTATTGGCTTGGTACTCGGCGGACTGCGTTAAGAATAACTTCTGGACCAGAAAGTGTTTATTCTAGAAGATTTTAGACTCGAAGTCGCCAATGCACAGAGGTCCAAAAATCTTTCCAAAAGCCTTTAGCACGGATAATCCTAGGGATCCCCCTTATATATACACAGAAAAATTCAGAAATAAAATTTTTCGAAAAAATTTTTTTTAAAAATCATTTTTCAGAAACCAAAAGTCAGAAATAAAAATTCAGAAACCCTTTTTCAGAAACCAAAAATTCAGAAACACATTTACGGTCATTAACCCACTCGTTACCAACATTTTTATTTTTATAACTATATTATGAAAGATTTTTTGGATAAATTTGAATGGGTTGTGCTACACTTAATTGGTAAATACTTAAAATTATAACCCATGAGCGGACATACGTTAACCCATTGACGACTTCAATTTTCTTTTAACTCTGAAATCAAATTTTTCACATCAAAATAGTTTGAAATAGGCTTACGTAGTTAATTTTAAGCGTTTTAACCCTTGAAACGTCATGCCTTAACCCATTGGTGTCCTACATTTTTATTTTTATAATTTCTAAATAATTTTTTATGTGAAAAAATAAATTGCTCTACACTTCAATAGTAAATATTTGAAGTTTTAAATGCACGCATTAACCCCTTGACGCCCTTAACTATTTTATTAATAACGAAATAAAAGGATTCACCACAGAGTAGAATTTCATTATTCTCTAAATTCTGAAATTTTTTTTTATGTTAAATCTGTTACTACACACTTAAAAATTAAATGTTTACATTGTTAACCCATATTTGGGTCATGTGTTAACCCATTAAATGCCTTTATTTTTTTTTTTTTAATTCTAAAATAATTTTTTTGCCGATATGTTAACAAGTAAGTTACAACGCAAGTAATTAACCCTTTGGTGACCAACTTTTTTTTTTCTTTGGAATTCAAAATTAAATTCTTTAAACAGAAGTTGCTATAAATATTTGTAAAGAGCAAATGTGTAAGGTTCTTTGGCAAAGTAGTAAAGCAAAAAGAATCATTGCTTCGTGAAACGTGTTTTTCACTTTTTTCAAAGCATAAAAATTTAAAAAGTGAAATTCAGATCTAAAAATTAAGAATTTATTCCTAAGAATAATTTATTTTTGCTTTCATGCGCAAGAGAGTTAACACTAAAACAGAAATTTAAAATACAAAAATAAAATTGCACATAATTGTGTTTAAATGTATGTATGTAGTCTATATCTACTTCACGTAACATTACAACAGCCATTCATAGGCACATATGTATGTACATGTGCAAGTTGTTGTGTATACTTTTATTGCAGACTGTTATAGCCATTCGTATGTATTTCAAATTGTTAAGATTTCTCCATTCAAACTTGCTTAGAAATGCATTAAAATTTTAGTTTTTAATCAGGCAAACGAGACGAACGAAGAGGCAAAAAACATAGCAATAAAACAAAACTGAATTTACAAGTGCAGTAAATTATAATGAAACCTTGGCCGTTAATATTAAAAATACTCATACATACACATAAAATAAAAGAAAATAAAAGCTGAAAAACAAAAAGCAAGAAATAAATGTAATTTTGTTGGCGGTCAATAGAAAATTTCGAAAACTTCATAAGCAAAAAGAAGGCAAATAAATTGTGTAAACAAATTACGGAAGATGGTGGTCGGTTGTCGGTGGTTTTATATTTCTCGGGGACAAATAAATATGTAAATAAATATGTGTTTGAATATACAACTTTCAATATTTATTAGACTGGGCGAAAATAATTGTATTCAAATTAGTTTTTGGAGTTACGAAACGTATTTTTTGTTCGGTTGCTGTAGGAATTTCAGACCTTAAAAGCACATTTTTATTCCTAACCATGAAAGAAGGATGAATAAAATAAGAATTTGAAAGTTTTTTGTTACCCCCTTTTCCATCAACAACCTAAGGAAACATTGATTTAAGCAGCTTGAAAGAAACACGCAACATCGCCTATGAGTTAGACAGATGCGCTTACAAATCAACGCCCGTACTCTGTAGTTCTATTCGATCAAAATATTGTTCGATTTCGAGTGCTTCGCAAGCTGCAATTTTTCCAGTAAAAGCATGCATTGTTCGAGCTCCATTCTGTTCACTTCCGATTCGTTTTATCCTCCTTTTGATCGTAGAAAATTTAGTACTCACTATTTTGAAAACATTCCATTCGACAACAATTTAGCTAACGAAAATCCACACAAAAGTATTTCTTATGATTTTAAAGAAATTATTTTTTTTTTATGAAAAAATATTTTGAGGAAGTGATGCGAATATTGAATAAAGTAAATTCGAACGAAGTACGTGTATTAGAATTGCTTTTTGCATTCGAGTAGAACAGCCTTTCGAATAAAAATGCAGAGTAAGGCTCGGAAGTGCGCGAGCCCGATTCTCCGTAAGATCTTCTGAAATAGTAAAAACTAAACGAATTGGAGAGAAATGGTGGCTGTTTTCGAAATAGTACTTTAACTCTAGCCTGTATATATCAGTTGCTTTAAAATAAAATGTTTTCTTTAAGACTCAAAAAAAATAATTGCATAATAAATTCATTCAGCTGGTCTTGAGCTCGTATAAACTTACAAATAATGTAAAATGGAAAACCATAAACAAAAAAAAATATTTTTTAGCACAGTCTATATGTTTGGTATATATTCTTATATCTTTGTGTATGTGTTAGTATGCGTATTTGTATATAAATTTTGTTAGGTTTTCTCGTAACTTGTTAAGTTATGGCTCTTATTTTGTATGCCTTGTTGCCTTATTACCCACCATGATTGTTCTTGCTACTATTCTACGGTTACTGTTTTTATTGCTGTTGTTTTTTTTTTAATTTATTTTTTTTTTAAATCTGCTATGGCCAAACTTTGCCAATTGAGTTTGAGTGTGAAAATTAAGTTTATTTCGGTGCCAAAGTTTGGCAGCCCCAAAGACAGCACTGCACAAGTAACAACAACAACAATACAAATTACAACAAGTACCAGTGCCAGTACATTTAACAACAACATAACACAGACCTCTACAGTCTCACACCATAAATAGGCCCTGTGCGTCTATGCTTGAATGTTCTCTGCACAGTTTGAAGCTACTTACGGCTCACTGCCATTTATGGCTTCATTTCTAACCAAAAAAAAACACAAAAAAATAAAAATTGAGAGTAAATCAAAACTTAAACATTATATAATGAAGTAGCATGTAAACAAAGCAGACATGTGAAATGAGCCTGGAATGCGTGTACATCACAGACAGTGCTAGAATTTCACTACGATTGTAGTAGATTTACTACGTTTTTTGAATTCCGTACCCAGTTACATCATACTAAGAAAGTCTGAGTTTCGTCAAACACACCCACACATACCCAACAGTTTTTTTGTACCGAGAAGTCTCAGTGCTCCCTTTTAAAATCGACCTTAAGTTCTCGATGTGTTAATAATGGTCTTGAAGTGTAGTTCTTCGTCCCATTCGGGAAGCCGGCTCTGAGATATCGACCAAAATGTGGAGAGAAAAAGAGACGCCAATGTGAAGGCAGAGAGAGAGCGCGCTTGAGAGTGAGAGCCAGAGGATGAGGGAGGAGAAAAAGAAACTGAAAGTTGGAGTAAGCAGTTGGGCGAGTGATCTTGATGAAGAAAGGAGGGAGAGATAGGGTTAGAGAGAGAGAGAGTAGGAGAGCGTAAAGGGGGAATAGAACCAACGAGTTAGGTGATGAGAGGCTATGAGAAATAGATAGGGGGGGGGGGGGGGGGGGGGAGATCCTATCTTTATTGCAGAAGTTATATTAAGAACAGCTTTTCAGTTTCTTGGAAAAGTTTATGAACTGCAGGAAGAAATAACGAGAGCCGAATCTTAATCTGTAATCTTATGAAATTGTTGTTCCCCATCAAAGGCGCTACCGTCAAATACAATAGATTTTGTTGCGTTTTCTCAGGGTCTACAAGTGCCTAGTTGTTCTTACCATTTGCTGTTATCTCGACTGGGAAAATGGGACTAACTTACGGTACATCAAATAAAATTGCCGTAGAATTTATAGCTAGCTCCGATATAGCGTAATATAATTCAATTCTCGAAAGCGGCTATTAATGCCCTTTAGACGATGGTGTGAGTACTTCAATTTCGCCTACCAATGATTTAGTACATTATTATCTGGCAACGCTGGCCTAGTGTTTTTAAAGCTTTAAGCGGCACAGTATACATTTAATATAATAAAAATATAATAAAAATGAATAAAAGAAAAAAAAACAAATTTAATTACTTGACCTGGAAAAAAAACGTTCATAAGCTAAAACAATGTGTTATTCGAAGTCTACTTTTAGGCGTACAACCGAGGATGTGCAAACACTTTTGAGCTTTTTGTAGGTGCGTTGGAGCATGCATTATACAGTCAAAATCTAGATTAACTGTAAGTTGTGTAATTTTTTTTTTATTGTATGCCACTGAAAGTTTGCAAGAGCCAGCAGACAGTAACAAAACCAGCAAAACAACAACAACAAAAATTATTATTATCAACAATGAAATGTGGCAAAATGAACAACGTGGCAGTGCAAAAGCAAAAGTCATTCATTCACTTGGCTTTGCTCATCTTGTCTTGTCTTACTGCAACAACAGCTGCAACAACAATAACAACAACAGCAACACGTGAAAACTTTTCCACTTGAGCAAACATTTTCGTATTAAATCACTTTCATTACTAGCTTGCCATTGTGCTACTTATTGTTATTGTTATTTTTGTTGTTGTTGTTGCATTATTTTTCATTCAACTTGTACAAGTTGTGACTGTTGTTTTTGAACTTTTTCATCTGTTTTCACTATTGCGTTTTTAAGTGCGCTCAACATTCTCCTGACTTCATAAAGATACGCGCTCCGAATTTGTCTGCTCTTGAATGGTAGTTGGTCTTTGATGTTTGCAAATTTTTTTTTTTTTTTTTTTTTCTTTTTCCACTTTTTTTTTTGTTTTTTGAAATTAAGTTAAAGTGTGGCAAGATAAGTTACAATTGTCGAAAAAGTTTTTAATGGCCCAAATAGGTCATCAATATGGGCAAATTTTGTGTGGAAGAGGAGCGAATATTTAAATGAAACAAGCCAAATGGGTTGCCCTTTATTTTTGTAGTTACATGTTCTTGAAGTGAGGTCGATGTTGGAGTGTAACTTGTTGGGGTTGTAGCGATACCGTCACTTTGACTAGCATTTTTCTCAAGCAGTTCCACCGAAACTCCACTCGGTGGAAGGTTGCTTTTCATGCAGTTCTAACTCTTTCACACTAAAAACACTTTTCGATGCAGCGTCTTTGAATAATGAGACCATTCTGGTACATGAGTGCAACTCAAATGAACTAAATCTTGTTTCCGCAATGACACAACCTACGGTACGCTCGAAATATTTTAAAAACTGAGATGATAATAAAGACATGATTATCCTTAAATAATAAATCAGCATTAATGCTGTGTGAAACTTTTCATTAGCTTTAAATAATATTTCGGTTACGTTGAATGAATTATGATTTCTTTATAAAGGGTGTCTTTTTTGGTGTTTCAGCCAATGGTATTTTCTCGTTAGTTTTTTTGCAGTCATTGAAATACATGTTAGGGTGATTCGAATTTTTAATTTTTTATTATATTTATATTATTTTTTGCTTCCCATTTAAGTATAATTTCTATTTTATAATAACAAATAATTTAAAAAATTTTAAAAAATAAAAATGTTAAAAATTATTTTTTCACTTTGTTTTTCATCTTCAAGCTATTTAAAAAAATAAAAATAAATTTAAATTATTTTTTTCACTTTCTTTTCTATCGCCAAGCTATTTAAAAAAAAAATAAAAACATTTAAAAATATTTTTTTTATTCTCCTTTATATCTTCAATCTATAAAAAAAAATTAAAAATATTTTTAACCCACCCTAATACATATGTATATTTATTATTATTTATTTATATTCCAGTTGAAAGTCATTATCCGTATGCTTTTGCAAAATGTATCCTGTTGTGCGCCAAACACATTAATGAACTTTAACCAGCCGACTGAACCATGCAACAGAATTCAATACCAGCCGACCAATGAATATATTTGTATGTATGTGCATTTACAACATTTACGTTAAGCATCATTACATTTAAATGTAAGTATTTCATAAATTTCTCAGTTGTTAAGTATCGAGTTTTCATGATCAGATGAAGCGAAGGACAATAAAAATTGTGGCTGCTGTTTATTTCAGTCTCTTTATCCTGTAGTACAATTAATCAGGATACTTAAATGGCTACAAGCCGGTTTTAAATGTTGCCTGGCCCATTAATAACGCAACAAACTGAGCGAAAGTTGGATGAACATACATATATATTACATGTACTATGTACATATATCTATTAGGAAGGGTCACTTATTTTTCAAAATGGTTCAAATGACTTAACTAACAATTTTCTGATTAATCAAAGCTGCAATTAATGACATTCAAATAAATGAAATTCCGATGACTGCTTGGTAAAAATTAATTTCAGCGCTTTCAAGAATGCAAATTTTAACTAAAATGTGCTGATTAATTGTTTATGATTACTAAATTTTTTGAGTAATCAAATTAATTAGATTATTAATAACATAAATGAGGAACTTAATTTTTTTTAATGTGTTCATTGCGTTTTTTCTCTCGTAAACTAATTAGTCATTTTATGTTCAGGTAGCATTATAGATTAATGGATTAGTCGTACATTCAAAATTAATGCGATTAATCAGGAATTAAATTTTTGTCCATGGCGATTAATTAATTAGTTAGCTTTGGTTTAGTTGGCATGCTAGATTAATTGATTAGTCGCACATCCCCAACTTATGCGATTAGTCAGTAATTTAATTCTTTCTATAAATTTTTTTTTATTGCTCCTTGTCTGACTAATTAATCAATTTAAGCTTAGTTGACATGTTTCATAAATAAATAGATAAATTTATCGTTTTCAATTTAATTGGCATGCTAGATTAATTGATTAGTCATACTTTCCTAATTAATGCTATTAACCAGGAATTAAATTTTTTTATATGTCCATTTCGATTAATTAATTAGTTAACCTAAAATTAGTTGGAATATTCGATTAATATATTAGTCGCACATCTCTAACTAATGCGACTAATCGGGACTTAATTTTTTTTATTATTATTATTTTTTTTGATTGCTCCTTTTTTATTCCATTGCAATTAATAAATAAGTTAGCTTAACTAAATTTCTTCGATAATTTTTTTTTTTTGTTAATTGCTCCTTGTCAATTTAAGCTTAGTTGACATGTTTGATTAACTGATTAATCGCACACTCCTAAATTAAATTACACAAAGTATTGTAATGCACGAAATCCACATTCATGACTACTTAGCTTGATTAATCAGATTGTGATAACACATTTGTCAGTTTAATTAAATTAATAAGATTATTTATAAAACAGTTAAGTTGTCCAATTTAGGTTTAGTTATCATACCACATCGATTGATTAATCGTTCTAATTTTTTTAGTTAATTCTAAATCTCTTCTAAATTTTAAATTTACTTACCCCTTTTTGAGATCCCCTTAATGTATATAGTGCATAGATATATAACATATATGTACATATATGCATTTATTAAAAAACAGCCCAAAAAAAGTCTCCCACAAAAGTGGCAAAATATCCTGATTTCACAAAGCAACAATAACAAAAGTGAAATGAAATAAAAATGTGAAGCACACACACACAAAGCGATAAACATTGGTTCTTTCGTGCGACCTGTGGTTAAAGTTGAATTATTCAACCAAAAAACAAAACAAAAACAACAACAGATCTGTGTGAACGCGAATTGCAATATACCGAGCAGCGGAGGTAATTGCAAATGCAACTCGTTCGCGCTAAAATTCATACACGAAATGCATTTATGTTGCAAGTTGTAAGTATGAGAGTTGTAGTTGCTGTTGCGATATCATACTTACCCGCATTGCGAACCTACTGAATAAATGTTTGTTTAAGAGTGTGATGAATGCATATTTGTAAGTATGTGAGAGTGTGTTTTAAGGTGTATGCCAACCGTTAAACAAATGCCACCGATTAACAGCGTACTACGCATATCCGTTGACTCTACGTTACTATGTGGTCGTCCAATAGGCGCACAGTGGATCAAAATGAGTGGATCACATGGGATTTGGATATACTTCCACTTCGAAAGTTTGTCGATGGAAGCAGAGACAGAGGAAGACCACCACGCCGATGAAGGGTTTAAGTGGAGACCGATTTGCGATTTTTGATCTCGCGGGGTCTCCAATTGCCGTCAGTTGGAGCAACGAAGAAATTACTGGCAAGCTACATATGTTGGACGGTCGAAATCGCTGAGGCGGTTTGTTGGCCATTTAAAGAAGAAGAAGACTGGATAAAGATTGCATGCTAGATTTCGTGATTAAGGACCAGTTGTTCTAGCAGTTCGTCAGCAAACCTTTATCGATTCAAAATGAATTGCATTAAGCTGTACAAGAAGCAAATGTTCTTCTACACGAGAAGACGTTAGAGCTTTTTTGAAGATTTGGTTTAACTCCTGGCCACACTTATAGCGTTCGTCCCTCGCACTTCTGCTCACTTCGTGATCCTACTCTGGATCCAGTGGATCCTCATCCAAGTCGACTTTTCGTTCTCTGAATTTTCTTTGGGCAGAGAATTGCACGATCCCTTGGGTCTCTTCTTCTTGTCCGTCGAGGCTCTAGTCGGAAAGTTACAACTAGTCGGAGCCTTTTTTTTTTAGGCCAAAATTTTCGTTACGATAGGTCGGGGAGATTGCCTTGAGTTGTCCCCTTAAGCCTATGAGACATCATTGAGCCTCAGAAAGTTTATCTCCACTGGGGCATTTGTGTACTGCAGTGTGCGTTCACCCAGCGCCCCTCAGTGGTGTAATTCTTGGCTATCCATAGCTAGTTCAAGAATGGCCGGTTGGATGGTTGTGAGGCTAGCGATCTCTAGAGTTATGGACAGTAGAATGGAAAAAAAAGCTTGCAACTTTTAAATCAAACACTGTACAGCAAACAAACAGGACGCAGGCGTATATCGTTCTTAAGTGCAATGGTATTTATGTATGTATGTATGTATGTAGAGCCATTCTCAGTTTGTATGTGCAAATGTACATCCGTGCAAATGAACGTTTGTTGCATAAAAACGCATTCATCACCGTATCCTTATGGCAGCAATTATGATGACACTTGTATGAATGTTGTTGCACTAACAAACACAATAACACTACCAACAACATGAACGATGAAACGTTTGTCATTGTCAACGAACGTGGAACTGTGTGGTGTGTATGTATGCATGTGTTTATGTGCAATCATGTTGCATTATTTATGCCATCACAAGGAGACATACATACATACATACATACATTCATGCAAACAAACTCACTTAGTGCTGCATATTCGTTCAAACAAACATGGTTTCATTTTGCATATACATACATACATACATATATACCCTGCAGGGAAATCAATAACAGGAGAGATAAATGTCTGGTTCAGAACTAGCCGAAAAATAGTTCGTCTGAGCTTTCGTTCGCAATACGGAATGAGACCTTTATAATCCGTTAGGTGGAGCAGGTATCGAGGTATTTAAAAAATTCTTTAAAACAACTGGAATCTTGTTTAACTTCTCGGCGATCTAATGAAAAATAATAACACTAATGATTCTGAAGAAAATCCAAAATGATCCCGAACTCATTCCGAAAAAGTTCTGAAATCATCCCGAAAATCAAACTTAACTGTTGACGAAAAAGTCCGAACAACAAGCGCGAAAAAGTTCCAAAAGGATTCCGAAATTTTTCTAAAGTGATCACGAAAAAGTCTCGAAATAATCCCGAAATAATCATGGAAAAGCCCCCAAGTAATCTTGAAAGTATCCCCATATGTCCCTGGATATATCCAACTAGTCCCGCCAAAATGCTTTCTAGGAACATACATATCTCTTCGTTTTAGGAGATGAATGGCAAGAATAACATTCCCACATTGATTTGCGAATGCATTTCTTGAGATGAAGAGCAACATATCGTCGCTCGTGTTCGCGAACCTGAACTTGATTGAAAATTTTGAATTCGCATTTGTGAATAAGAACTCATTCGCGATTAAGAACGCAAATCAAGGGAAAGAACCTTCTACGTGTCGTTCATTTTCAAAAACGTATGAATACATATCTCCGCTCGCTTGCGAGAAGCATGAATTCTTATATGTGCTTTTATTCGCGAATGCGAATTCAAAATTTTCTTCAATGTTCAGGTTCGCAAACACGCGAGAACGAGAGTGAATACTTCAGAAGAAATGAACTAAAGAACTACGGAGGTTTATGTCATCCTCTACTAGGAGATCGAAATGTTAAGAGTTTTAAATTTCTTACATGATAAAGGACTACTTTTGGAGTACTCCTTTAGAAGTATGACTGAAAGTAGTAAATACTCTTGCTTTTTGCAGGGGTGCAGAATTGTGTGAATCTGTGTTATTGCTTTTTACATGTGTTCAACGTAACATTTTTTTTTTATGCAACAATTGCAAAATATTCATATAAAAAATATTGTGGAAATGGCAACAACAACGGTAAATCAACCAAATTAAATCTGTCCTGAGCAATACCGAGCAACGGAGACTCGTTTCCGTAAATCGTGTTAAAAAAAATATGATTTTTTCGGTTGAATTTATGCCATTTGGCACATTTACCATTTTAGATTATGCGAGTTTACAACAACACAACGTAGGAAGGCAGCGATAAAATAATAAAACTCGTTAAGCTCTACACAGCATTTACGAGTTTTCACTTGAAATGTCGTTTTGATTAATTTGTAAAGGTAACTTCCGCTGACAAATTGTGTATGTGCAAAATTAAATTAGGAATACTTGAAACAAAATTGAAGAATGTTCAAAAATTAAAACATACATATGAACGTTAAGGAATACACGTGGCGGTGAGACTGAAATGATAGACCGAGAACTGCAAGAAGTTGAGTGTGCAAAATATGAGTACCCGTGGCCAAAGCGATCCCTTTTTTAATTTCACTCGAAATGAGAAACTGAGCCGGTAAGCGTTGACAGCTCAAAGCTTCTCTTCTGACTGGCTTCGTGACATATGTAAGATTGCTTTGGAACACACTTTTGTTCCTCGGAAAGAATGGGATTCATGCTTGTATTTTCCATCTGAGAGAGAGAATAAATCTAAATTGCAATATCACAGGGCGAATATAAAATAGATCGCCTTGAGTTGAGGCGACTTTAGACGACTATTATCTATTAGACATCAATGAAATGTTCAACCTCAGAGGAGACGTAGGTGGAGTTGATTTTCGGGATGGCTTTTCTTTAACTCGACCAACGACTGTAGTTCCATCATTACCCTGTATAACTCCTTACGCGCCTCGCTAAAATATTTATCGTAGCGGCTTTTTACTAGGGTCTGGTGATAATAATAGCTTTTCTGTCGAATCATATTCATCTAATCGCTCAATATGGCCTGGCCATTGGCCACCAGCTCTGGGCTTTAATTGTGTGAACTATGTCGATATCTATGTATATTAAGCTCAAATAGCCCGTCATAAACTCTTTTTCGGTAAACGCCAGTGCTAAATTCTCCGTAAATCTCTCAATTAGCCGTTCTCGATTATTCCACCTCATCACATTTTGTTAAGGTCCAAGTTCTCCACCATACAGCAGTACAGGCTAGGATCTGACGTTGGAACGGAGGCTCGAATATGTCATATTAAATCTTTGCAATTTGGTGTCTCTTAATGGGCTGTCATTTCTGCAAAACTGTTCTGATAAAGTGTTTTTATCAGAGACATATCTATTATAAGAAATATTTATAAAAGTTTTCAAATAATTATTTTATTTCAATAGATATTTTTTTGAGTCTAGAAAAAATTATTAATTTGCAATACAAATTGTTCATAATAATCATTAAAAGTCTTTTAGCATTTTTAAAATAACTATGATCCATAATAATTTTTTTCTAAGTCTTCCAAGACCTTTGTTCTGTAATTTATATTATAAAATTCTCACATTAATAGTTATCTCAAAGAAAGAGGCTTTGAGGACTCAAAAAAATTAAAACTGCTCATAATAATTATTATTATTTTGAAATTACTAAAGTAAAATATTACAATAATAATTATGGCTGACTCAAAAAAATATTTCTTAGTAATAATTATTACCAAAAGATTTTGTATTATATTTGTTGAAATTTCTGTGATTTTTATGCAGGGAAAATTACAAATAATTATTATTTTGGATGTCTGATTTTAGCGCTACTTAAACAAACTCACCCCACTGTTTAGACGCCTAAAACTTAGTAGCGGTAAGTTATACCGTCGTAAGCGGTTACTAAAACAAACGACGAAGATAGGTTCATACCGGATGGTGCTACCGCTGAAATATATAGAGAGCATATTCGAGCGAAAGACTTCTCATATCCGTGACATTAGTCGAACCAACGGGAAGGTACTTGAGAATATACAAAAAAAAAAAGAAGCAAAAAGCCAAAGCTCGGTTTTCGCTTAGGAATGTGACCCTTAATCGGAATAATCGTTTACTTAATCTTATAAATAAAAATGAATGTGTGTCTGTGTGTCTGTGTGTCTGTGTGTCTGTGTGTCCTTTATGGGCGTCCAAAGTACTCAACCGATTTTTATGAAATTTTCACAGTATATTCTTGAGATCATGGGTTAAAGCATAGGCTATATTAATTTTTGGAAAAGTGGGCGGTGCCACGCCCCCAGGCTATATAAAACTACAATTCTTCATAACTCTGAACATATTTGGTCTAAATTAATGATTTCTGGATATGTGTGTCCTTTAGTCAAGATTTATGTAATTTTGGAAAAGTGGGCGGTGCCACGCCCCAAGGCTATATAAAATTTAAATTCTTCATAGCTCTGAACATATTTGGTCTAAATTAATGATTTCTGGATATGTGTGTCCTTTAGTCAAGATTTATGTAATTTTGGAAAAGTGGGCGGTGCCACGCCCACATTTTTTGTGTTTTGTTTGTACTTCAATAATGTCCAAAGTTTATGGTCGATCTCTTTTAAACTTTCAAGATTGGTTAAGAAAATTGTTGTGTACGATTCAGGCTATATCAATTTTTGGAAAAGTAGCCAGTGCCACGCCCCCAGGCTATATAAAATTTAAATTCTTCATAACTCTGAACATATTGGGTCTAAATTAAAGATTTTTGGATATGTGCGTCCTTTAGTCAAGATGTATATAATTTTGGAAAAGTGGGCGGTGCCACGCCCACATTTTTTGTGTTTTGTTTGTACTTCAATAATGTCCAAAGCTTATGGTCGATCTCTTTTAAACTGTCAAGATTGGTTTAGAAGATTGTTGTGTACGATTTAGGCTATATCAATTTTTGGAAAAGTAGGCGGTGCCACGCCCCCAGGCTATATAAAATTTAGATTCTTCATAGCTCTGAACATATTAGGTCTAAATTAAAGATTTTTGGATATGTGTGTCCTTTAGTCAAGATGGATATAATTTGGGAAAAGTGGGCGGTCACACGCCCACATTTTTTGTGTTTTGTTTGTACTTCAATAAGTTCAAAGTTTATGGTCGATCTTCTCTAAATTTCCAGATTGGTTCAGAAGATTGTTGCGCCACGCCCCCAGGCTATATAAAATTTAAATCATCATAACTTTGAATATTTTTGGTCTAAGCTAATGATTTTTGGATATGTGTGTCCCTTGGTCAAGAATTATATAATTTGGGAAATGTGGGCGGTGCCACGCCCACATTTTTTGTATTCAAAGCTTTGTTTGTACTTCAATAATGTCCAAAGTTTATGGTTGATCTGTTTTAAACTTTTCCAATACGTTAAAATCTTCGTTGTGTACGACATACATAGGCTACATTTGTAAATTCTTTGGAAAAGTGGGCAGTTCCAGGACCACAAGCTAAGTAATATTTCAATTCGTTATATCCCTGAATGTATTTGCTTTAGTGACATTTTAACGTTCTTAAATCTTAATCAAAGCACTTAATTTTTTTTCTTTGTTATTGCCGTTCATACATATCCAGAGTATTATAGGTAGATATAGGATATAATTAAATAAGTACTAACTATATGTAGATCTGCTCAGCAGCGCATAATGGTTTTTGTCATACCCATTGAGTTCAAAAGATCCGTTTTTTGAGTTGGACATCCAAAAAATTTATTTGTTTATACCAAAGACTTTAAAGCCAGAAACATTATATATCCTAAAGCACTGCAATAAATGGAATGTTAAAAGTTAAAGAAAAATATTTGAAAATGTATTTCTAGGGAAGTCACTGGTCAGGCAGAACAACGTCTGCCGGGTCTGCTAGTAATTGATATTTGTGTTTCGCGATAAATCGATAATTTAAAAATAATAATCGCTTACAGTAAACATCGATTATTTATTCACAACACTATTTCCTTCATGTACTCCCTTCCCAAAAATTTTGCATTTAAATATTTATTAGAGAGCTTACAACAGTTCTTATTGATAATTTTTTGTCGAAAGCTGGTGTTATCAGCGTAATGTGGCTGCATAATCATCTTGGTATTTAAATATTCCAAATTTGATATAAAAAAAATATTTCTATGTTACAAAATTCGATTTGTTTGTGTAACATTTGCACGTACAACGCATAAATAAACAGAAGATGCCCGAAAGGAACGAAAAGGAGCCGCCAGATGTTCATTCAGCAAATACTGACCCAAAATATATTGGAAGAAAAAAAAAAACAAAAACGCAAAAGAAATCCTTACCAAACAAGCGATCACAAAGATAAAAATATAAAATATTAAGATACAATGGCAGAGGCGAATTGCAGATACTCAAACGCTCTGTGGTGGCATGAAAAATGAAATGAGCCAAACGTGGGGCATACAAATATCGACAAATTGGTTGAAGAGCCCTAAAGGAAATGATAATAGTACATGGTGTAGTAATGTAACTTTGACCTCTGAAGCAGTAATTTATACGAGCGTAAATGGTCTAACGGGTGAGCATTTTAGATGCGCTTGAGATTGAAGATTTCCAACTATACTGGGAGCTACAAAGTGGAGATCCATTGTACTAGCATTGAACCACCCAAGTACTCACTATTGCCCAGGGTTGTAAAAGAATGCATTCATATGCGAATGCAATCAGTTGACATCTTATTCAATGACTCTTAATTTTGAATGCACTCATTGACTCGCTTTTTGACTAAAGAATTGAAAAATGCAGTCTGAAGTCTTTTTGAAGTCACGACTTTGAAGTCATTTAGAGAAGTCATCTACTGACTTAATTTTTTGAGTGAAGTCACTAACTGTTTGCAACAAAAATAGTTTACGATCATGTCTCGTATGCCACAGGTAAATTGACTTCAAATGACTCCAAATAACTTCAATTGACTTCAGTGAGACTTTTTATTCAATGAATGCAATACATGAATAACCAAAAAATTAATGAAAAAAAGAATTCGAAGTCGCAGATTGAAGTCTGAATGGTGACTTCGATAAATCAAATGAAAAATTATTCGCAAAAGAATGCATTCTTTTACATCTCTGCTATTGCCTTTGCTGCCTTCCCAGAACTATTTTCCCTTCATTGACAATAGAGCCGCAGCGCTACCGAAAATAGTCGACAGAGTTTTTCCAAGCCAACTTGCAAGTTTCCTTCAGGGCTATGTCACTCACAAATACAAATAAATATTACTAAAGTGTGTACGCACTCGACCGGGCCAATAGAGCAATATATAAAACAACAAATAATGATAACGATAAAAAAAAAGAAAATCCATTTTCGAATATTCTTCGAGGCGAAAAAGTGTAAATTATACAGATGAGATGAACCAAGAGCAATTGTCCAGAAGACCTATGCCAAATGTGGAAATCTATGCGATAGAAGTATGTATGTATATATTGTATTTGAAACGAATTGGGAGTGGGTTTACTAAAATGTACGAGGGGACTTGATAAATCCGAGGCATATAATAATTGCATTTATTCCACTTTGTCATCCTTCATGCCTTTAACACAGTTGAGATTGTACAAAATATTCAACGGCACGGAATGGACTCTCATCGAGTAGGTCACATCCACACTCAAATCACAATGAAGAAATCTGCCTAGTCACTGGGACCACTAATCGCTTGGTGTCTACACCTAGTCAGAAGTATCTAGTATGCTGACTCGACTAACACCTGTTTATAGTCATTAAGTACTATCTCGATACGACACCTTCCATGGACGCCATATTATCCTGGGCATGTTCATTTAAGCCTAATCTAGTCGCTTGTTTTCCTGATTTCAGACTGTCACCGGAACGTTCCAATTTACAATTAAAATGAAAGCTGTCTTACACTGTCATCTCAAACTGCCCTCGTATGTGTCGCATACTTATTCAAGCGCTCCCAATCTCAAGTGTGCTTACTTTATGTGCGGTTGTGTGGGAGAAGGTTGATATTTCCAACGAAAAGAATAGCACGCAAATTCAAGGCATGTGCTGTATTAACATAACAATCAGTATCAACACACATTCGTCCGTCATAAACGACCATTGCAAACTTGTAAAAACAAACTGGGCATTATAATGCCTAGTAACTAGAATTTTTTTATTGGTTTTGGATCATTTTTGATGTACTTCAGGGCATTTGTTTATTTGTATTTGTTTTTCTCACCCAATTTCTATACCCAGCTGTGCAAAGCTTGATTTGTTGTTATTTTGGCTAACGTGAAGGTATATATAAATATATGTACATATGTATCATGTTATCTTACAAACGAACGTGGATTACCTCAACTAGTACACCTTTCATGAACATGAAATGGTATTATATATTAGAAAGTATGAGAAGAAGAAGAGATAGACCCAGAAAACAGTAAGTACGTATGGGGCCCTTGCAAAGGCTATACGTATTCATGAAAAGTATAAAACCTGCGCCATAGCCGAAGACAGACCCTTCCCTTACTTGTTTTTTTACTAAATTGTTTCCTAAATTTATAGAGTTTGAACGCAAATCTGCTCTCTCAGGCAACAAATCGGAGAAGTACCAACATCTTCATACAAAAAGGGTGGTCTCCAAATTTTTTTTTCGCGAACAGAAGGTCAGCAAAATACGATAACGTGCATAATATCAATGGAATTAATGTCCCTTTTGCAAAGAGAATTAATGTCAAATTATTTTTGAGAATTTACGTCATTGACATTAATGCTCTGGTACCGGCACACAAACGTTGACTACAATTAACGGAAAGTGTATTTCCACACCATAAAATCGGTTTATTCCTCCTCGAAGAGTTGACTAGAGGGAGTGATGAACTTCATCTTCATCTCAACCAGTCTCGGTAACTTCGTTCACAGCAGTTTCGTTGCTGAAACCTGCGAGTTTTTGCTCTATTAACGAGGAGTTACTTAATTTTAGAGAGGAAAAGTGTTCGTGCTTCATTTCGTGTAGAATTCTCTTCAGCTTATTGGTTAACCTTAGATAAAAGCTGTCCAATAAATGCAACGTCTTCCAGCGTTGGTCGGAACTATTAAGCACAAATTGGATGGGAAGCTGGGATGCGATGATAGTTTGAAATTCAATTAAGCAATTACAATCTTATTTCCTCATCGCCGCTGTTCTGACACCACGTCTTATCAGGTCTTGAAATCCGCCTAGTCAATTGTTCAGGCTAAGCGCTCCGCGGAACTAGTTGAGTTTACTATGATTTTTGCAAGCATGGATCCAAATTTTATTCAAGTTTATAAAGTGGTACTATGAATTGAAGTAATGCTCATTTGTCTAGCTATAAGGTGTTCAGATTGATTGCATTAGGCAAACTCTAGGTTTACGAAGAAGTAATTGACAATGTATTTGGAATTTGTTGAAGCATTATCTCTGCCCCTTTATATGTTTTTATTTCTAGCAGCACAAATACTTTCCGGAGGTTTGAGGGTGCGTTGTGGAATGTAACACTCATTTGCCCGATATAAACTCGCTACGCTTCGGTACTCAATTGCGATACATGTCCGACTGTTGCTGGAGTGATTTGGTGTGACCAGCTTTCTAGGGCATATTTTGTAATATCATTCCATATTATCATATACATATGTAAAAGCTGCAAAGACAAAACTTCCAGGGAAATATTCTTGAGTTCATTAAGCTACTCTAGTTGTTTCTAAATATATTTGTATTGCTTTAACTAGGTTCTCTGAATTTCTATGATAACAAAACGAGCCTCAATTGGCACAAAAATCATAATGTTCTAAGACGACTATTTAGAGAATGAGAGTGAAACCATACTATTCACTATCGAAAAACACACGGAAAGTTATCTGATATTCTAAAGTTTCTTCAATTCCTCTAAACAAACAGCTATATGAACCACCTTATAATAGAACAGCTGTATATCAAGCAAGTTACAATATAAAACATTTGTTTACCAAAATAATCAAATGAATATCTCAGAACATTGAAACGGTCATCTATTGGCCTTATGCATACAAAATTACAACAAAAGCGAATCCACACAAAGAGCTCTCTTTTATGTATGCATTTGTGTGTGGGTTTATAGATTTAGGCAAAGTGCTCCACTACACTAATCTCGTGGGAATCAAGCAAATAACAATTGAAGTGAGTGAGTAAAGAACTTGGGGTAGTGTATTTGTTTCACAGAAAAAATTGTTGGTAGAGCTCGAAATATTCTACGCACATTAGACAAAGTGTTTAGATAAGCTTCAAATAAATTGAATGCATGTTTTTGCATATCCACTAACCAGAGAGAAGTTCATAATTGCCAAACACTTTCACTTTAATGTGTGTACCTACACGTTTCCACCCCTTCTCCATGCCTTGTCGGCGTGTATACGCGAGTTGGAGATATTTATTTATTTATTTCCTTCTTCTTTTTTTTTTGCTTGGCTTGTCATTTGTTTTGCCCATTGTCACGATTTGTCCTTACACATTTCTTATTATTATTTTATATTTATTTCCATTTGTTTGAATGTCTTCGGTTTCGGTCTTTTGTCGATATTGTGGCATAAAAATTATTGCCAACAAATAATTCCAATCACGTTCGTTTGATTACATTAACAGAGCTGATAATGGTCAAAATGGATGGCGCACTCCCGGCCAATAAAAATGGAATAAATTGTAGCGCAACGCGTCAAGTGGTTCATGGTAAATATGCAGTACTTAAAAGCTTTGTATGCATTCTAACTGTTATTTGTAAATTGAAAACACGAACACAAGTGGAAATAAAATTGAAATAAATAAGTGCTCAAATAATTTTCCAACAGAGATATACTCGTATTTATTTATGTATTTATTTTTTGTAGATATATTAGTATGGAGTTGTAATGTAAGACCTTTAAGACAGTCTTTTGGCTGTTATAAACACCAAACTAGGGATGTTCAAGCCTACAACTATCTATATATAACGATATTTTTATGATTGCAATAGATAGTCAAAATATTGAGAATTTTTAAGCACACCGCGATAAGCAACACAAGAAATAACTTCTTGAAAAGCTAAACAGTTCTTAGCTGTGGTTTAAGTTCTGATTAGTAGCATTTCCTACAATTACTAGTTAGGCTGTGCGATTAATTGATTAATCATGATTAGTCGCCTATTTGATTAATCAGTTTTTGAAGAAAATCGTTTTTTGAATAAAATGATTAATCATATATTTCAAAGATGGTCTTGAAGTGTTGATTAGGAGCGACATTTCCTACAATTACTAGTTAGGCTGTGCGATTAATTGATTAATCAAAATTTTGATTAATCAGAATTTTAGTTACTCAATTCATCGTTTAATTATGATTTTTGATTAATCAAAAAGGGTATTTAATCGATTAATCAAGATATTAATTAAGCAAAAAAAAAATGTATTGATTAGTCGTCTATTTGCTTAATCGGTTTTTGAAGAAAATCGTTTTTTTGATTAAAATGATTAATCATATATTTCAAAGATGGTTTTGAAGTGTTGATTAGTAGCGACATTTCCTCGAATTACTAGTTAGGCTGTGCGATTAATTGATTAATCAAAATTTTGATTAATCATAATTTTAGTTACTCAATTAATCGATTAATTATGCCTTTTGATTAATCAAAAAGGGTGTTTACTCGATTAATCAAGATAATGATTAATCAAAGAGAAAATTAATTGATTAATCGCCTTTTTGATTTATCGTTTTTTGAATAAAATGATTAATCATATATTTCAACCATTTTTTTGAAGTGTTGATTAGTAGCGACATTTCTTACAATTACTAGTAGGGCTGTGCAATTAATTGGTTAATCAAAGTTTTGATTAATCATAATTTCGATTAATCAATAAATTTTTTTTCCTTTTCAGCTATTTCAAGGCAAACTTTCACACAAGAAAATGAGTAAATTAATCAGCTTATGATTAACCATTTTTGAAAATACTCGAGTAACGCCAGTGATTAATCAAGTAACCGATTAACTGAAAATTTGATTAATCAACTCACTCGATTAATCGAATAAACCCACAGCCCTAATTACTAGTTTATCTTCTACCAAGTCGTCTACCGGACTTGACTTGCGCAATCTTGCATAAAATAAATAAAGAAATTGGGCTAAGCAATATTTGTAATAGTTTGGAAAAGTGGGTGGTGGCACGCCTTCATGTTTTAACATGTTGTTTATCTCTCTTATTGACGCCCAAACTTCATCAACAACCTTTATGATAATTTCACAGTGGGTGTTTTTATAACCGAAATTTTATATTTTTTTCATTCTCATGTGAGAGATACCACGCCCATTTTGAAAACTTTAGTAAAAAAGTGTGCTTAGTCGTCAACCGATTTTCCTCATTTTCTTTGGACATACTCTAAACTTCCATAGGATACCTTATATTGATTTTCGTAGTTCTATCTTACACCGTTCTGAAGTTATTAGCGGTCGAAAATTGCTTGACTCATAAGTAGGCGGTGTCGCACCCATTTTACAAAATTTTATAAAATAATCATAAATAATAACAACAATATGTAAGTACCAAATTATATCATTATACCTGTATCAGCTAATTAGATATGGACAATTGCATATTTCTACCTCATTTGCATATAATTTTTATGGAAAAGTAGGCGTGGCAAAAAATCGATTTCGCTTATTTTCTACACATGCATGTATCACAACAATAGTATGCCTACCGGATTTTGTTTTTCTAATGTAAATGGTTCTGAAATTATTAGCAGTCGAAGTTTAAAAATTTCTTCACTAATATATGGGAGGTGCCATTCCTTAATATATTAAGTATTATATACATATATTAAGCAAATTTCATCTTTCAATCTGCTTTTGTTATAGCATATTTTATATGTTTTTCGAAATTTTCGATATCGAAAAAAGGGGCGTGGTTATGATTCAATTTCACCCATTTCAAATAGCAACCTACCTAATCAACCTGCGTGCCAAATTTCGTTCAAATATCTCAATTTTTACTCAAGTTATGGAACTCCATATCTATCGCCATTATTTTGTACCGTTACAAACCACCGTTATATGACTAAAACTGTAATACCTTTTGTAGTGGTACACGCTGGCTATACAAATGAGGTGTCATTTACTCAACGTGTCCGCAATTAGTGATACCACCATAGGGTGTTGGTGGTAAATTCTTCAAATAAGTTCCAAATACAAGATACATAAGTCTGTTGCTATTTATAGAACTGGATGTTCCTCTCTCTGTTCCATCACAATTTTCTCATGCTGAAAGTGCCACTTTCAAACGTTTAGTCCTTTTGAGCTATGCAATTATTCCGTGATCGAACGTTTTTTAAAAAAAACAATATTGATCAATGCACGAATTTGTTAAAATTATCACCACAAAATTTGCAAAACAATTAATTACACCCAATAAATCTCACATTGGTGCTGGTTTAGGAACGCTTTGCTGCGTTGAATTAAGCCAAAAAGCAATCACGGCGACAGGAAAATGGTGGCATGTAAAAACTTGTTATACAAATTACATAATGAAGATTTCCCATAAACACACCTGAGATATTTTGTAAGATTTTACGGAGACAAAGTGCCTAAATACATATACAAGCATATATGACATGTAAGTGCATACCCTGTAGGAAACTCAGTAATTAGTGACAAGAATTTCTGGTTCACAACTGGAACTAAAGTGCCAAGTAGGACTGGTTCTAGAGTAATTAGATTTACACTAATTGAAGCATCATAAAGCTTTTCTTATTAAATTTGAAATACACAAATTATAGATTTATTTGCTTTTCCGACATGGTTGTTGAAGTTGAAGTTTATTGTGTCGATTTCGATCGAATTTGGCTTTTTGCGAGTTGTCTTCCTTACCACCCTGTCTGCCATTGATAATGAACTAGCAGTGTTTCCTCATGCCCTATCAGCACAACAGTTCAGAGCACGATATTTTTCCTACAGGGTATGTACGTACAACGGTAAGTACCGCAGTATGCCCGTGAATATGTGGAATCTTGGTAAATGAGTAAAATGCAGGCGTAGATTGACGACTTCGTTGTAATGAATGGCTCCTAGCTCAGACGGTAAGCGAAATAAATCATCAAAGTGCGAAAACAGTTATATTCTAATGTGTGTTAGTATTTTCCTCAACTAGCGGTAATTTAGTGCTGTACATACAACAAAGTGTGCGCTTAAATTAGATGTTGTATTTAAGGATACGGAAATACAAATGAGCAGAAAATATATGCGTACATTTATACAAATGTAAATGTACCCAACAAAAGGTTTTTTAACTCATATTTTTAGTGTAGCATTTGTTAAAAAAAATCTTACAAAATTAAATTTGAAATTTGCAAAAGCAAAGTAATGGAAAATAAATGACATAATGACCTTCTTATTGATAAAAATCATATTTTGTAATGACGTCCAAGATTTCGCATACAATAATAGAATTAATCAGTGTCTTTAGAACATAAGAACTTTACCGAGGGTGAAGTAACTTCGGGCTGAATATAGCGAAACTTACTTGTCCAGAATCAACCCCCCAAAATAAAGCTCTTTCCCTTCATATGGTATATCCACTCATCACACTAAACCTCTCTTTAGCTATCCAATTGAGCCTACTCTTCTAATACTACGTTCTCTCTGGTCCAACCCTTTAGAAAAAGTTTGTTTTCTTGGACTTTCGTTACAAAAGCTTGTTGACAATTTTCAGAGTGATCGTGCCAATAAGGGAAAGCTAAGCATTGCTAATTGCTCTAGAGCTGTGAAAAAATTATCGATTATTAATTTAATCGATTGTTTTTGTTTCTTATTTTTTTAATATTTTTTGTAATAGTAAAAATCGATTATATAAGTTTGATATTTTAAATAGATTTGAGAGATAGAGCCATCTGTGCGATGAATGAAAAATTTAATAAATTAATATATTTATTTACTTGTAAAAATCTATGTATGAACAAAAATCGATTGTTTTCTTTAAAAAACGATTTTTAAAGATTGTTGAGAAATCGATTTTTCCCACGCTAGTTCACATCCCTAGGTAACTCTTACTTACATTTTGCAGTATAAATTGACAATGAGGACCAGCTGAGTCCATTGTGCCTAACCACCAGTCCAGGTGTCCATCTGATTGAATTGATTGATTTTAATTATACTCTTTTACATGCCGAAGAGACTTATTCATTCGACTCGTTTTATTATACTCGTTTATATCCTTCTTCGAGAGAAATACTTAGCCATAAATAATTAATTTGTTGTTGTAGCGGTGCCCTGTGTAATCTTCACTTGTATTACCGTCATTGTGATTGAACTTGGCGGTTTTAATATCGTTGAACGAGAGCGAAGTTTCTACTGGAAGAGTCTATCGGCTTTGTCGTACCGGAATGAATCGTATTAAAGGTTCCAAGGGCACTTGCAACATTTTGTGACTTTTTGTATAAAAAAATACATTACTTTTTTGGAATAGAAACAAATTTATTTCTAACCCAATCTATCCAAAAGCTCCGAATAATTATAGCGGATCAAAACCCAGTAAGTCTTGAAACTGATGAAAATTCATCTCATCGGCCAACTAAAGTTTTAAATTTTTCTTTTCGGTTGTAGACGACTGTTTTGACATCTTTCAAATCAAGGCCTAAGGAAATAAACAAATTACTTACATCATTTTTTGTTGGGTATACACCTTATATGTATGTATACTACAAGAATGCTTGTAGCTTTATCTCTAAAAGCATGTAATTTAGATATTCTCGACTTATTTATTTGTTCAACGTCAAAATGCCAATAAACTAACATGTGTAATGTTCTCATAGCTGTTTGAGTTTTTACAAAAAGAAAACAACAAAAAGCGCTGCTTCAATGGTATACAACACTGTTCGATGTCATTGACAAATGACCAAAAGAAGCTTGGTGTTAAGATGAAAATTTATGTTAAGCTATCATTTATAATATAAATCTAAAAAAAAAGAAAGAATTTTGCTATTTACCAAACAAATGTTAATAATAGAGATAATACAGTTGTAACAGAATTTGGTGTAATCAAAGAGATAGAGCGTGAGTATTGTAGGGCTTTGATCGGCTTTGGAGGAACTAGAAAGTAATGCCGAATGAGAGGTGATAGGAAGTTGTCTACTGGAGTGCTTGGAATGATGCGGGAAATGGTGCGGACTTGCAACTCGATGATCTCCCACACTCACTAGTTATCTCCGAAAGTTCCTTTATGAGTCTATTTTTAGTGTCAGAAAAAGTAAGAGGAAGATAAACAGTTACGACCTATTTTTAAGCTGTGAAAAGGGGAGGTAGAGGAAGAGAAACACTAATTCGAAAGTTAGAGAAAAAAAGGAATGTTTATGAAATATTAAAGTGATGACGAAAGCGAAGTTGAGGGAATTAGAAAAAGGAAGAAGAAAAGAGAACAGTACGGGAGCGCAAAATGAGGAGAAATAGTAAAAATTTGTGAGTAGTGTGATGAGGCGCTTAATGACTGAATGACATGTTGACTTCATGAAAACTTTGCAATGTATTAGCTTTTAAGAGGAGATTGCTTTTTGCAATTGTGGTCTCATTGTTTCATTTATTTAAGCGCGCCCTTAAATCCCCCCCGCTATGCGCCAACACTCCCTCTACTACCACACTCTAGGGATTACAAAAATTCTTTGTTTGTAAATCATTTTTTATGCGTTTATTTTTTGTTTAAGTTACTTTATTACATACAACCTTTTCATCAACTCTTTTCATTGCGAAAACATCTTTATGCTGTTAAAATTTCTTTGTTTTTAGTTTTTTGTTTGCTTTGTTTGACTGGTGGATTACAATGATAATTGTCTAAGAAAATAAAACCGCATAAAAGTAACAACTTTATGATTTTGATAGAGTTGTCTTGTCTTGCTGCCAACGCCAACTAACGTCACTACCACCAAGAATATCCTTTACGCTTCACACAGAGCGCATTAATGAATTTGCACAAAAGTTTAAAGCTGAGTTCATTCATAAAATGTAAACTTTTGTATGCTATGAAAAAGTTTCTAACAGTACTAATTTAATGTATGTTTTGGCTAGATAAGTTTTTTTTTTTTTTCTCTTTTCATTTCTAAATGATGTATTTAGTTTGCAATGGAAACTTTGTGAAAAAGGATAACAAGGATATAAATTTATTACCATATTTATGCTTTGTTTATGTGTATGTGAGTTTCATTTTCTGTGCTTTTAATGAATGCGAAATATTAGGGCAATTCTCTTAAACTTGGATACGACTAGTGAAGCACTTAAATCGTCTTAGCTCTGGCAGCTTACACGAAAATCATTTTATTGTGAGGTTTTCATTGCTATCGGGGATTTCGGAGCCTTCTAATGTTGCAGTTAACTTATCAGCGCGCGTTGTTAGGTCAACATTGAGAGCGTAATTTGAAGTTTTTTGTACTAGATCAAAACTTTTTAATTTTCAGCGAAACAACCACTTATAGCAGTCCAAATCTAAAGGCGTCTACGTACAGCCTACTTCCAAGAACACTTATACAAATTTCTGGTATAGCTTCAAATACTCTACTAATCATGGCGCACCACTTCTACGTTGGTGAAAACTTTGATACCAGCAACATTAGAGGCACTTAAAGAAATGCGACAAGTCTTGGGACAGTCCGAGATGGGTGGCAGATTGTGCCACTTCTGATCACTCTATTTAACCTGAACTATTCACATTTGTTTGAGCATGTTCTAGGGAAAGAACAATTGTAAACAATTATACCGGAATGAATACAAGATGACTAATGCACTTTCTACCCAAACTTCTACTTTATACGCCTATAAGTATGCTACAAAAATTTACTTGCACCCCTGTGAGTATGCTACACAAATAAAAATTTGCTTATGTTTAATAAATTGACTGTCGGCATTAATCGTGAATCACTTTAATTAGAGACTATTCACCAGATTTTTTGCAGGGATATTTATGTACACCAAAAAGCTCTTAAAAAAATCTCAGTTGAAGCAATTGTTAAAAAGTAAATCTCTTCAAACAAAATTACCCAATTTTAATCAGGCTATTCTGGTCACCCAAACTATATTTTTGCAGTAGTTTTATTTTCAGATGATTAGTGGGGTGAGATGTTCTTGTAGACATACCTTTGCAATCACAAATTTTGACTAACACCAATGCATATTCATGAAATTTGTATGGGAAAACAACAAGTGCCTAAAAGTATGCAATCTCTAAGCACTCACACCTACACGAAAAAAACAATTTCAACTCTTAGAAAAATTACTCACTTAGGTAGCACTTAGGTATGATTGTTTTGTTTTATTCGATTAAGCGGGTATTCTATTAGTCAGTTCACTTCTCGAATAGTTGGGTATTCGAATAGTTGCGCAACTGATCGAACAGTCACTTCGACTACTGAATTTTATCGAATCGAGTTTCAAAAACAAATATCTTATTGAAATTTCCGTCATTTCGGACTCATAAATGAGCTCATAAGATTGAGATGTGAAAGTTCTCAAATCACATACATTTGTTTTAACAAAGAAAGAAATTCCGTTCACATCGCTATATGGAGTAACTCCTGTTCTTCGTTTAGATTTTTTTTTTTCAGAATTTTAAAATTTATTACAAAATTTCGTAAGATTTTATTAGAACAAAGAAATATTCAAAAATATTTGATGCCATTTATCATCTCATCACTTAGTTTCTAAAATGTTAAATGCGTATGAGTGTTTTACCATAAATTATTTATTGCCTGTCATTGTGAAATTGTGTTAATGTATCAATTACCTATTCTTTCATCCCAACAAAAATGAGGCTCGAATTGCTAAAGCGAGTGGTCCGGGATGAAACCGTATGTTCATATTTAGTATGGTTGGTAGGACACTATACCGGCTAGCTGGTAGGCTAAGTAATTACTTAAGGTAGGTGGATACCCGTACACCTAAGATGTCTATATCTCAAAAACTCTCAGTGTGAATTTATATGTTATATATAATAATCCTATTAAAACCTTAACGCTGACTTGATTACATTTACAAATCTCAAAAAAAAAAACTTCAACTAATTGGATATTCATTAAAAGCCACTAGAAAATATCGCCTCGAGGCTTTTGTTAATGTAAACACGCTCCTGATACACTCACACATACATATGTATATAAATCCTTTTTTATAACTATATACATATTAATATATAATACCGACATTAATCACTTTCAAGTAACCAAATTAATTTGCTATCAATTCCTAATTCACGATGTGCTTTTGTTAATTATCTGTCAAATCAATTAATTACTGTTGAGTCACTTTGTCATTAAAATCAAATTAGAAAACCACATACATAGTTCAAATAGAAGCACATATACTTACTCACACACACACGCAAGCATTTAATTCATGCCTTACCAACTAAAAATGGGTAAAAATCTGGATAAACAGCGAGCCCTGCTAACCAAAAAATATGACTTAAAAGTGGGTAATTTTTTATTTTAAGCGATCTTCACTTTTTAAAAATTTCTAAAAGTCTGCATACTTTTAGGCACTCTTTGTTTTCCATACAAATTCTAGAAATCCCTAACAGCCATGACTAACCTGCGACGTGGTGAAAACTCTGATGGCAACAAAATCACAAATTTTTACTTAACCAAAGCATATTTATGGAAAACAAGAAATGCCTAAAAGTATGCAGGCTTTCAGAAGTCACACCTATGCGGCGAAGCTTTTCACTGTTCAGCCAGGTTTATTACCCAATGGTGGTTGGCAGGGAATATGCTTTGGTGTTTCTATTTAGGAAAAAAAATTTGTAATGATGTTGAAATCCAAGTTTTCACCTCAACAAAAGTGGTTAGCCGTGCTTGGTGGGGTAATTTAATGTTAAAGAGAAAAATGGTTTTTGTTTAATTACAAAATTTTAAAACAAGTGCCTAAAAGTATGCAAGGACCTCAGACCTCGCAGAAAAAGTTTCAAAAATGCTGCTTTAAGCTTAATGTTAATTGCAACAAGATCAAGCAGACGCTACCAATGCTCACAAAACAGCTGAAATAAAAAATAATTATAAAATTTGACAAAACAAAAAAAATTTATAAGAAAAATAATGTGCCATTGGATACTGTATTTAGGCGTCATCCGGTAATCGTGATCTGGAGCCAGATAAAAAAGATTTAAATATAAATGTAACAAAAAGATTTAAGCGAGATAGTTTAGTTTGTCAATTTTTCACTAAGAGATGGTGGGCTAGGACTAATACCTTTGTATATTATTTAAATTATTTCAATTATCATCTAACCATCGTATTCTTGAAACTAATTTCATCATTTTAATCAGCTTCTGTATGAAATTAGAAACAAGCGCGCTGACATCTGCTTCTGAGGTCCACTAATGATCCAAGATACGGCGCTCTATAATCCACCCGATGCCCGCTGTTGTCACTGTTTTCAATACAAAACATACTCGCATATTGTACATTTATGACTACAAAAATTGTACATTTATATGAACAAACATAAATTTATTAACAGAGTCGATATTTACACGCTTTACCACAACATCGATATGCTGCACTGCGACTCTGATTGGATTCATGTGGTTTTGATAGTTGGTGAAACAATTTCGAAAATCACAGAGTACATGATACGCACATACTTATACATTCGCGCAAAAGAACCTCTGCAAAAATTATGCGACTAATCTACAAAGAGAGTGGCCCGAGACTAACCCTTTTCTGCTATAGTGGACTATAAATGATCACAATTAGACACTTATGGATATAGTTAGGAAAAGTGAATTTAAATTTGTGATGGATAATTTTGAGGAAGAAAGAGAATTGTTGCATATTGATCAGTCAAAAATCATAAAGGATACAATTAGTCTCTTCAAAGGCGCAAACAAAACTGATCAGCTCAACCTTCATAGTATATAAAGAGTTGAAAACTATCATTAGTCGCATGCTCCTTTGAGACTCATCCCGTATTTATCTTAGAATAGTCGAATTTAATGCTGGACTGTTATGCATGTTTGTATGAGCGAGATGATTTCAAGAGTTCGTTCATGCAGTTTTAACAAAATGTTCTACGCCGATTAAACTCGTTTAAAGCTGGATATGTTGTTGACAAGATAATATTGCAAGACGGTCGCTTTTAAAAAAGGCGATTTTCGTTGGTCGAAAATTTCGTACAAAGGTAGTTTTACAATTGCCCTGATGACCTATCTTTCTCCATCTTAATTAGGAGGCTGTTTGTTGTTGTCGCAGTACTTAAAAACGTCGGGACTCAGAACTACCGTCAAGTTTTTTTATAGGAAGTACAAGGAAACTAGTTATTCCAAGAATTGCTTTTCAATGAATTGCTTTGATGTATTTGGTGTTCGAAGCCGCTGTTCTGTTATGCAGTTAAAGAGAGACCACCATATGATTGAAAATATTTACCATATCGGCGTATAGTCTGGGATGTTATAATTAAACGTAGTACAATACCATCACTGCATGGAGCCAGATGAACTCGCGTCTCCTTAGGAAGTTATTTAGCAGCACAAGTTGACATGGATGCTGTGTTGTTGTTGCTGAGTCCCGCTCAGTACGCAGTTGTCTACTGACTTAATGGGGTTTACAACAATGATCCTTTTTTTATTAAATGTTAAATTAATTAGACTAAATAATATAAATTCTCTTCAATAGAAAAACACTAAATTTTGCATCCAGTTTTTCCTTTCTGTGACCACTACAGCAATCGCATTCGAGCAAAATGTTTGTTTAATGCGATGTCGTTGCGATATCATATCATATATAAACATCACACGTGATATTGGCAAAACTGAAATAATGCCATAATGGTTTTATTTCAAATTCTATGTGAAAAAAACCATATTGATTAATACGAACCTAGAACAAATTTCGCAATATTAGATTTTGTATAGTAGTTTAAGAAAAGGTATAACTTTTGAAGTACGTTTAGTTGCAATTTTTTATTTTTTTTCTATTTTTCTTCTCTCAATGCCATTTGAAATGCAATGCTATTACATTATTTGATATAAATACCAGCAATTTCAAAATAAATCTAAATATTATTTACATTTAAACGTTTTTCATTAAATATATACATACATATTTATTTGTGTACAAGTATAACCTTATTCCAAGAAGAGATTTTATATTTGCATGGGAATGCTTGTGGCAAACGAACTCATTTTATTGATTATGACACTTTAAAATGTCAATACATTTTTTCCATGTAATAAAACCATAACAGCAATTACATAATAATCAATTAATTGCACGCAAATACCAACACTGCAAATGGCAATCGCATAATTACAAAAACCATCATACCACATAAAATCAGTTGTTGTAAATACATATGTACGCGCTGGGGATGAGGTAGTTTTTTTAGGTTCCTGAAATTTCGGGATTTTTTTGTACAAAGCCTCATTTTCGGGATTTGCAATAATTTTGTTTTAAGATTTAATAATTTTACCAAACGGTCGTGTATGTGTTATTTATATAAGAGTTAAAAGCGGTGGTTACGAGTAACAACTATACCGAAAATCTTAGACAACACAGTTTGATGTTAAGTCGAAAAGTATAACAGTTTGTATAATACTTTGTATTTCGTCTCTAAATAAATTGCTTTCAGTTACAGTTCTTGGTTCGTAAAATATAATACTACTTTAATGACAATTTATATAACAGTTGACGTAGAAAAGTATAACAGTTTGTATAATACTTTGTATTCCAGCTCATACACAGCAACTCTGTCGAATATTATTATATATAACACTTTCTATAACAATATTCATAACGATTTATGTAGAAATTCATTAATCACAATGCGTATAGCAGTTTAAGTATGAGAGTATAACAGTTTGTACAATACTTTTTAATATGCTTTATAATAAAAATTTCTCTAAGTTACGAGTAACAGCTATATCGAAAATTATTTGACAACATAGTTTGATGTAAAGTTAAAAATTATAACAGTTTATAAAGTACTTTGTTTTGCGACTCATAAACAAAATTTCGTAAAAACCAACAACAAATTTTTTTTAGATACGAGTAATAATTCTATCTACAATTAGTATGCAACACAGTTTGTATAACACTCTCTTATAACAGTTTGTCTAAAACCTTACTACGATATCTGTAGAAATTTATGTTTTCATTTATAAAATATATTCCTGAAATTTTTTGTGGAGCTACTTGTTATATATTACACTGATTATATATTAGTATTTAGAAAAGCTCGTGTAAAAATTTCTTTGTTGGTTGCACATGTTTAACAGCAGGTATAATATTTGTAAACATAGAAAAATCCTTAGTATAACAGTTTGTGAAATAATTTTTTAAAGTTTTAATTAAAAAGATTGGCATACAATTTTTTTTAAGAAATATTAGTTTTACTGCCTTTGTATGTAAAAAAATTGTAAGAAATCGAGCTGCAATAAATATCTGTATAACAATTATAGGTTATGTAAAAAGTAAATTTATGGAATATTGTATATTATTTTACTGTTTTCATATTTAATAAAAAGAGTTACATATTAATGAATACAAATCTAAGCATCTAGTATAACTTTTGACTACGTACACATTTTGTATAACAGTTGGAATTTGCACTATATATGTACATACATATATTTGCATGTATGACTGTAATTGCAAGCAATTAGCCGATATGAGCAAATACTTTGATGCATTGCATGTTTCTCCCCGCCCCCCACACACTTCTAAAATGTTGTATTTTCAATCAATTAGTATGCATCAACAGGTCTGTATCAGAATTTAAGTAATAAATATATATTTACATTTCAAATGCCATAAATTAATACTTAATTCAAATCAAATACGCAACAAATAAAAATGTCTATTATAAACACGCGTTGTTCTTCTATTTATTTATTATTGTACAAGTATTTGTATTTTGTATCTATGTAAGCGCTTAGATTTATTTTTAATATCCCTCAAATATTGTTACAACAAATATGCATATTTAATTCATTTATTGATACAATTTATTTAATATTTTCAAACAACTTGATTATATAAACTAACTAAATTTGGGTGCACATTAGAGTGGAGTGTGGAGAGTGAAAAAAAAAATAAAAATATAAATTCTGAACAATTTTAGGGGGTCAAATGTTGTGGTTGTTTCTAGAGTACTAATGAAGAGTCAAATGTTGACAAAAAAATGTTCTTAAAACTTTTTCAATTGAAGTAAAGTGGTGTTGACGTATGTTCCCCGAATAAGCGGTCTGTAGACTAAACAAACCGAATAAAAAAAATAAACCTGTATTCGGCCCCAATACCATTCTCTCTCCTAGTTGTATCGGGTATACTCCTTGAGACCTTCTAATCTAATTCTACCAAAAATAACAAGTCAAATTATCACACACAGCAGACAGCCTGAGAGTAGTCACCTCATAACAATATAGATTGCAATCTCTTCGGTATTTTCAAAACCTTAACTCGACTTAAACTACACTCGCATACTGTCATATTTACGTATGTATGTATATATGTATGTTACCACCTAAATTTGATTTGTTGACCAATTGATTGCCTTGTGGCAAATATTTACCCAAATATTACGAGTGCAATTTAAATGCATGATGTTTATTTAACAAAAAGCAAAAACGAATCATGTTATACTCTATTTAATGCGCCTATAAGTATGCAAAACAAACTCATTCTATTGCTATTTGAATTGACTGAGTGTGTAATTTGAAATTTGTGTATCAGCGCGTTAAATAAGCAAATAAATACATACTATATAAATGAATGTATGTAAACTGTAATTACATACATATGTACATAGTATTGGAAATTGTTAACCGTAAGCCATACGAAATTACTTCTCCCTGTAGGTTGAGGCTTTGAAACTTGTATACTTTTAGGCGCTTGCTGTTTTGCATATAAGTTCCCTAGATGTAAGTAACAATTCGTGTTTTAATGAGTGTTATCACAACACAAAAAAAGTAACCAAAGTTTCCAAATGAATTACAAAAAAACTACAAAAATTATAAAAACGAACACCTTCAGGTTTATTAGAAAAAATTATAAAAAAAAATTTTAAAGAAAAAAGAATTAATAATTTTGCTTAAGAAAAAACGAAAAGGCGGCACTGGTTGGAATCAGAGTTTACACCACAGCAGAGCTGGTTAGCCCACATATGTATGTATATCTTAAGGATAGACTTCCAACGAGTTTTAAGAGACCATTGCTGAAACTGTAGATAGTCATTACATCCGATACAAAATGTTGAGCTTTTTGTTGGTTTTCAATGAATGGAGTGCCTAATAAAATTGAAAGAAGCGTCATCGGTCTCAGTAGATAACCTTCTTTTCGTACTATCGTATATTGGTTTGAACTGGACATCATTTGGTCTGTGATTCGTTTTTTTAAGTGTGGTAACAGAAAATAATTGATTGACTGCCGATTGATCTCTTTATCAAGAGCATCCCAGAGAGAACAAGTGTATTTTAGCTCGTGATCCATCAACAACATCATCAAACCTGGTTGAACGGCCTTGTTTCTCTTATACATATGTATATGTAGGACAACGAGATAGCCGCCGCTGAGCTGGCTCGGTATGGAACAGCTCTTGATGTCGCATATGCGTAGGATAATAATCGATTCAATCTTGTGCAGTCCTGTAGAAGACCAAAGAGTCTGTGGCTCTCGTACTATGATAAACCGTCTTCGACCCCTCTCAAGGTGAATAGAACGGACCTTTTTATTAGGGCGCATGCAACACGTGGATATGGGGTTCAGAATAAAGTTTCTAGAAAATTCATTTATCAGGAACCTATAAGCGATAAATTTTGTTAAGGCCAGGGAGCTTTTAAATTTGTTCTCAATCGTATACGTCCAGTGAAGGGACAAACAGGGATAAGCGCATAATTCATTCACATTAGCTTAACCCGTAAAGGGACCCGCTTCGTCTCCCTCTGTCTGATAAGCATGCTAATGTGCATTTAAGCGTCTAACAGTAATGCTTTCTTCAATATTCGGCTATTTATAAATGGAATTCTTCGGTAGGCATTCGTTAGCCTTCGCTTAAAAGCAATTTCAGTATACAAGATCAAATTTCTTACATTAAAAATCAACATACATAAATCAATTAGAAACTACTCATTTGAAAATCCCTTCTTTCTTTTGCTAATCGCATTTGCGCCAACACTTTAAATTCCAATTCATTTCAACAATCATCAATTTCAAACTAATAACTTTCAATTGCTTAGTCTTAATCACTGCAATGTGCTGGACAGCCCACACTCTAAATCACTTACATTCCTTCTCCAATAATCATCTGTTGGCTGGCTGGCTGGGTGGCTGGCTAAGCAGAATACATTCAATGAAATGCCGCAGCCATGCTGAAGGAGCTTATGAATTGACTTTACGTGACTGAACTGTTTATTGGCACACAAGATCGTTTTGTGCAAGCCGAAGGGAATACATATTTGTACGGCTCACTAAGCACTAAGGAAGGCGGCGCAATATTAGCAGCTTGTTTGGCGTTTGAGCAATTAAATGGCTGTAGCGTTTGTAAATTTTGCACTAGGGATGTTACGGAAGTGAGATTATTGGTGTATCTCTTTTTAAAGGACGGTTTTGGGACATTTTTTTTTTTATTTTCAAACTTGTTGTTAATAAAAAACGTTGCTCTAGAAATACAAAATTTAAGTCAAAGATCATTTTGGAATTTTTTTAGAAATACTTCCGTATTGTTTTAGGAATTAGATTAGGACTACTTCGGGACCATTTCTTAATAATCATTTCATTCTGGTACATTTCAGGAGAATAACTACTAAAAAATAGTCTCATAAACAATACCGAAATAATCTAAAATATCCGCAAAAACAATTTAGAAATGCCACTGAACGAATTTTGTTAAAATGTTTTAAGCACATTTTTGGAAAATATGCCACCTACGAATCGTTATACTCAGCTGACCATAACTCATAGAATGTATTAAATTTATTCGCCTATCATAGGATAGTTCAATGCAATCCCGAACCAAAATCGTATGATATGCCTTATCGCTTAACTGGTTGCATTGCAATTTGGTTTTGAAGTATGTCTTCAGTTAAACTATCCGTCGGAAAGTTTGGTGATTTAAATTATGTTCAAATTTATTACTGAAAACCAGTTAACAAAATTTCAAGGTAAAAAAAAATAAAAAATTCGAGGTAGCAAAAATAATAATAATAATAACAAATAAATAATAAAACAACAGTAAATATTGAACGATATGTTTTCTTTTTCACTCTTTTTTATCTTCTTTTTGATTTGCCTCCTTCCTTTTAATTTACAATTCTACTAGTCTCTCTCTCTGCCTTTTCTTCTATCTTAACAACAGCTTTGTGTTCTTAGTATATCTGTATAACTATTTCTCTCCTTCATTCTCTATAATTATCTCTTGCTCTAACATTAGCTATATACATATTTGCCCAAATCCCTATCTCTAGTTAGTTACACGCTGGGAATTATTATCTCTTAACATCTCTCTCTATAATTATTTCTTATTCTAACTCCAACTGGATGTGTGTCGATATCCCTATCTCTTTCTTTCTCTGCTTTTTTCTTCTATCTTATCTCCAGCTCTTTACTTACCATTAACATCATTGCTCTCCCTAGTTCTTAATTCAATCTCTTTCTCTCACGCTTATACATACATATATGTATGTCTGCTTAAATCTCTATCTCTATCTAGCTCCCAACTCTATACCTACCTATTTGCATCTCTTTCACTAAATCTATTCCTAGCTCTAAATCAATCACACGTTTCAACAAATCGAATTCGAAATCGAATCTCCTTTTCATATCGAATTTTTACATCTCTACTTTCATTTATACTTGTTGAAACAAGTAGTAAAAGCATTATTGCTGCCACAATCAGCAAACAACATGAAAATCACAACCATAAGTAGAATCTGTAGCAACAATAATAAGAGCAATAGCAGCGAGTTAACATACAACAAATCAAGAGGCTGTTGGGGGGGAGTGCTGAAATATGAAAGCAAATCACTATGTCTGGCATTTTGTACGCCTGATTTGGCGGTCAAGTGAGTGAATATGCTGTGTATTTAATTTGTATACCCTCCATTGAACATTTGCAGTCGCATCATTAGCACATACAACAATAAAGTGCTGGAAGCACGCAAACACAATTCTAATAAATATTTGAGAAAGTTTAAAGAAATTAGATATACATATTTTTATACGATTTATAATGATAACTGATTCCTTCCTTCACTCAAATTATATTTTATTTGCCTTATACAAATTCATCTCGCTAGTACCTTATCCCAGTCTTGGCATTCCCCTTCATTGTTCACTCTTCCTCCCACTCTCGAATTCATTTTCTTCGTCCTCTTCTCTTTACCTTCATTGTCCCTTCATTTCGCAACTATGCACACCCTGTATTGGGATGATGAAGTCAATTAAATCTCTAAAGCTCATTGCCATTTACCAGAAAATATTTGGGGTTTTGTGCTCCTTGGGGATCTCTAGGGGCAGGTGCTATATACAGTTTGATAGTCCATCTAGTTGGCAACTTCCAAAATCTGACCCAAATACGAGATAGGCACTGAAAGCCTTAACAGGAGTGAGTTAAGAGAGTACCGGCGTGTACCGTGTTCATATCCGGAAAAAGATTTCCACTTCAAACCTTCGAGAAGTATGTGTTTAGCTTGAAACAACAACAATGACATGGGCTATAACAGATCAGTTATGGACTTCATATACAAAACGACAGTGGAATGAGTCGCTTCAGATCTTCTGATTCACGCTGAGTCTTCTTAGTGAAGAGGCGTCTGGAATACAAAGGCATAGCTGATGAGTTCTTTCGAAGCTTTTCAATAAAAAACTTTTTGGAGCTGTTTGAGCTCAACTTGGTTGCTACTATGTCAAAATAGTCCACCTCACGCCATCTCAACTCAACCAAAACTCACCCAGCCTCACCCTAAACTCGCTTAGCTTGAGTTTTGCGCCTTAGTATAGCTGCCGAAATGCATAAAATGAAAAACAAAGATAACTGTACTATCTTCTAATGACATTTCAACTTTCACACTCTATCTCTCTCTCTCTCTTCCACTTTATTTTTATATCTTAACTTTTATAATTAAATTAAACTTAAATTTAAAATAGATGATTTCATTTTCTTTCAAATGCTCTCAAAACAACAACAACCACAACGACTGCAACTAAACAACTAAACTGAAATCGTGATGAATGCATGAAAGTATGAAAGCAATGATTTTCATTCAAGACACTGATTACTTGTCTGCAACTGCTAACCAACAGTGCACGCCTGCTCTCAGTTGAGATTTTTTAGTTTTCTTAAGATGTCCTGCTTTGAAAGTCCTTTGTTATTTGGTATGCCTCAGTTAACTTAAGCAAGCAAATAAAAATAATAACAACAAAACAAGCAAAAGTAAACAAAGAAACAGAAATTAAATCGGTTGGAAGGTGATGATATATAATCAGTTGTGACTGAGAGAGCTATATAGATAGGTGGAGAGATATGACTTCTGATTTCGGTTTGAACAAAAATAACTGGTGGAGAGAGGTTGAAAGCTAATGGGAGCGGCATAGTAAAAGGGAAAGAGTTAGTGCAAAGAAAAGGGGAGAAGTAAGTAAATGGTAAAAAGATAGGGGAAGAAAAAAGTTAAATAGATATGGATATGGAAAGTGCTGACGGCGAGCAGGAATAGGAAAGAAAGTATTGAAAGAGAAATTTAAAGCTAACAGAATGTGTGCAAGGGAAAGGAAGAAGTGGGGAAAAAACTCAAGATAAAGAGAGGAAGAGGGACCAGAACGGCTTAGAGGCTTAGAATATACCCATAGTAGGCATATCGGTCGTAAGAGACGACTAATATACACCAAAGGTAATAACGTGCAACTGAATGGTTGATCTACGGCAGAGATGTAAAAGAATGCATTCTATTGCGAATAATTATTCACTTGATTTATCGTAAAATGATTGCAGCCAATTTTTTAATTCGTTGACTGGGACTTCAAAAATGAAATCACCATTCAGACTTCATTCTGCGACTTCAAATTCCTTTTTTCATTCATTTTTTGGTTATTCATGTATTGCATTCATTGAATAAAAAGTCTCACTGAAGTCAATTGAAGTCAGTTGGAGACATATGGTGTCATTTGAAGTCAATTTACCTGAGACATGATCGTAAACTATTTTTGTTGCAAATAGTTAGTGACTTAACTCAAAAAATGCAGTCAGTAAGTGACTTCTCTAAATGACTTCAAAGTCGTGACTTCAAAAAGACTTCAGACTTCATTTTTTCATTCTTTAGTCAAAAAGCGAGTCTATGAGTGCATTCGAAATTTGGAGTCATTTAATAAGATTTTAACTGATTGCATTCGCATATGAATGCATTCTTTTACAACCCTGATCTACTGATATGACGCCTCTGACCTCTCATTAAACATCTTTTCCTTCTGTAAGCGATGACATGACCTAGCAGGTTGCCGTAGTCATACCAAATCGACACCACGATAGTCATGCAGTTGGGTATCACCGCAAAAGAGTACCGGCCAGGGACTATCGATTCGACATCACTACCTCAAAACTAAACTAGTACAGTTGAGTATAAAATGTATGCACACATATACTCACACACGTCAAACAACAACAACAACTATCTAAGTTTGCAAATATCAACAGCAAAATTGGCTGACTTCCTTTCTTCATAATGCAACTGTTGCTGCTCTCGCTGCTGCTGCAAAATGCTAAAAGCAACCGCAAGGCAAATACAAACTGAAAAATGTCTGCTGAAATGCAGCAAATCCTTAAGATCTGCTTAGAAAATAATGCAAAACAACACAGATACTTGTATAATAAACTCGTAAGTCGAAAGGTGTGTTTGTATGTGCGTTAGCACCCTGCAGCTAAACACCGATGTAGCCAGAAAATTGACTAGAGACTGGACAGCTGGAGTGTTTTTTTAGCCGGGGCCGATTTAAGTTGAATATGAACAATTTCTTCAAATGTCATGGAATATCCAGACAACAATAAAAACTTAATATTGTGCAGCGTTATAGTTAAGGTGCTTCTCTTCGAGCTATCGGTGTTTGGAAACTCAATCATGGACAGCGTCTAAGAAATGTGGAGATGAACATAAGGTGTTCTTTAGAAAAGTGCTCCAAAAATTCTATGGTCTGATTTGCGATTCGACAGGCAAGATTTTCGCTGAGAAGCCTTTTAAAGCCTTTAGTATAGCCAAGTCTGTGGTAGTTCATATTTCAAGCCAACGTTGGTCATCTGGTCTTCTAAGTTTCTGAGCGAGAGTCAAATTTTTCTGGAAAACCGATGTTACATATATATATTAGTTATAACCTCAGCTCTACTCCCTTTGCCAATTCATCTCTAGATTCCCCCAACCTTGTGCTAGACAGTCAATCTAGTGCTACCTGCTAAGAGCTGGGCTCTGAATCATAGAATGATGATGTAGCATCCTACTTGAAATAGGTTTTATCGTAGATATTCTCTAACAAACTCCTCTTGACTTCAGCCGGAAATATGGCGGCATAGTTTCCAATTGATATCGCTTATTTGTAATTGTTTCCCTACTGTAAGAGACGAGGAGGGACCTGGTATTTCTGCTGATAATAACGTATACAGGAGATGTGTCTTCTTGTAGGGAGTTCCGTTTTGGGGCTTAGAATATACCCCCAGTAACGTATGCCCTAAATTCTTTTTTCGGCTGCAACCACCACAAATTTCTTCGAGCGTTTCAATGTGGCTCTTCTAGGTTTCCTGAATACCTTTTTTTGATCAATAATGATATCTCATGTCATATTTAATTTTGTATGGTATGAAGGCCACACCTGAAACGTTCCACTCATGTTTTGGTTATGGAAGTAAGATCGGAAATTTTACAAGAAGTATGGGAAATATGTATGTTAAGCTACTCTGCAAAAGGTACGGCATTTGCGACCCTTTTTGTTGTTTTTGTTCCACACATTCTCTGAAAGATCTAGAATTTAGGGACTGTATTTTTCCGCTCCGCATATGGAAACTATCTCAATTGCCCCCGGGAGTGATTTTTGGTGATCCAGTCGAATATTAGCTGCCTCTAATTGGTCCTCATAAAGTGGTGAAAGATACCAAAAACTGATTAGCTACTGAAATGCGATTATTTCTGGGCTAGTTGGCGCTTACTTCGTTTCACTGTAAGGTCTTCGTACAAGTACCTATTAATGTTTGTATTTCTTCACATTCGCATTTCTATTTATATTTGTATTTCTGCTATTGTTATTGTGTTTATCATTGTTTTGTAGTGGTTGTTGTTGTTGCTATTATCATTGTCATTGTCATTGCTTTAGTCATTTTGGTTTATTTCAATTCTTGTTTATTTGTGATTTTACTTTTTTAGTTGTTGTTGACATAATATGTTGTTGGTATTGTTGCTGCTATTGTTGTTGTCCACTGCTGCTCTATTTAAGTTGTCAACATTTGCTCCTTGACACGAGTGCATGAGTGCGCCGCCACACAATAAATGACACAACAGCCACTGAAAATCAACTGAGTTGAAGAATCTGTCAGACATCTTGTCACGCCGTCTCTGACAGGGAAGTGGCCAGCAAAGATGCAGCATACTCGTACAAATTGCAAGTGTATTAGTTACTAAACACATAAACTTATGCTAGTTTGTATTGCAATGTATGTATGTGTGTTTGTGTGTGTGTTGGCTTTTTCGCATGAATGTTGCAGCAATTTGCAATTGTACGAGAATGAAATTTTGTTGCAACAGCTGGTCCACTTCAGTGCGAGAGGACAATCAGTTTTCGCAGACAAACACACCAACACACACGTACATACACACTTACACATGCACTTTACATAACGATGCTAGATACGACAGTATTTGCTCATTTGAAAAGCAAATAATTATAATTAATAGCTTTTGTGAGTCATCCTTATAATTAATTTCTGTCAGTTGGCAGCTGACTGTACGGTTTGATAGAAATGGAAGGAATTGTGAAATGAAATGATCAAATATGAATTTCCTCTATGTACATAAATGAACGTGCACTTGCTTGTGTGCTAAATAATTTGTATATAATTTGTTGCAAATCCATATCTTAAAACCTTCAGATAATATCCTGCTCCCCTAAGAATTGCAAATTTTTTCCAGAGCACAAATTTATGGCATATCCTTTGCTTTTACTTTTACTTTTACTTTTACTTTTACTTTTACTTTTACTTTTACTTTTACTTTTACTTTTACTTTTACTTTTACTTTTACTTTTACTTTCAACAAAAAAAGTTCATCCCAAACCAAACTTTGCATAGCTACCTAAGAAGTTAACTCCAATAAATTCATGCTTTTTCATTGAAACACCTCGGCGACGAAGGCATAGGATACCTTACACACATGTTCAATCTTTCCCTGTCATTCCTGAAAGATGGAGACAGGCAAAGGTGGTCCCACTACCAAAGCCTGGCAAGCCAGCTGCCGTAGGGGAGTCATATCGCCCGATACTAACCATCTTTTTGTCTGCTCAACCGAGCCTACTCTTCTAACACCCATATCCCTCTGGTCCACCCCTTTCGAAGCCGCTAGGTTTCTAGGACTTCCGTTAGAAGAGTTTGATGACATTACCGGGTAAGATACTGACTACCTAGGTAGGCCTAAGTAGCGCTACAACAACAACAACAACAACCCCCTGGAGTCGATGGCTGTATTGCATACATACCAGGAGCGTATCTACCTGGGCGATTTCTAGTCCCTCCTCCTTCGGCATCCAAAAAACTAATATTTTTCAGGAACTGTGGATAAAGGATTTCCTAGAAAATTCATAAAAACGATAGAAACCCTAACCCTTTTTAAAAAACCTGGATGCGCCACTGATACATCCGTTATCCATTTTAAAGCTTTAAAGCTAAAAAAAAACAATCTACGACCACATTTTTTTGAGTATTTGCTAAGACCTTGTGGGTCAACTAAAACGTATACGACCCCATGTGACCTCGCATTTTACTCACAATCTGTTAAAGCTAAAAGAGGAAAGAAAAAAAAAACATCGAAAAAAGTTGGCATCCCTCGCTAGAGTGGTTGTCATATATATGAATGAATATTTGTTTGTATGTATGTATGTGTGTACGCAGAAATATCAACAGCAATAAAAGCCAGTCAACAACAATGATTTTCCAGCTAAACTAGAAGTGGCTGCAGTAACAACATCAACGTCAACAGCTCCTTCTAATAAAATGAAAGTCGGGCAGTGTTGAACGCTGAGCACAATGAAGATTGAGATATCGAGGCAATAGTTGCATGCACATTCATGAATAAATAAATTTGCACGAAATTGCTGCTGTTATATTTTCATAATAAATTCATAAATTCGATTTATCTTTCAATCAAAATAAGAAAGTCCCATTTTTGCTTCATGAAGTTTGCACAATGAGCTTTTTCTAAGAAGACATAACAACGCGCCGAAGGACCATGGGGAGCTTAAGTTGAAGTTATGTGTAGTAGACTGGAACTAAAATCTAGCAGTTATTGCAGTTGAAAGAGAGGATAAAGCTAACGAACGTGATAAAGTGTAATGTTTCAGTACGAGAAAACGGCGAACGGGAAGATTAGACGATTAATCGACCAACGATTAATCAACCAAAAATGACGAAATGGTGAGAGGACCTAAACACTTGTAGATCCTGAGAAAACACAACAAAAACGCAATTGCCTTTCATGATAAAGCCTTTGATGCCCGCCACACTTCGTCGGATAGTCTACAAGAGGAATGATAAGTTCGTAAGATTATCGATTTAGTTTCTACATAATGTGGGCTCATTATACAATCCTACTCTATCTTTAACTCCCTCTTAGCTTACCACCGTTTTATCATTTCTCACCTTCGCACGCTCACATATTCGCCATCTTTCCCTCTCTCTGTTTTTAACAATTAATCTCTACTCTCAGTCTCTTTCCCACTCACTCGCTATTTCGCTCACTCGCGCTCTCAGTTTCTCTATACCCTCTCTCACCTTCTTAATACAAAGCTCGTTTATGCATTCTATCTTCCCGTATAGAAAACAATTCTTGGATTTCTAATACCGGTTCCGAGAACACATAATAAGTTTCTTCGAAAAATAAAATCGAATCGTACAATCGGAAATTAGGTCGTACCCAACAGATTGCTGAAAACTCGATAGGTAGATGAACCGCTAATGGCATATGACACAATCGCTATTAGAAACTGTGAAAGCGCCAAAAGTAGAGAACAGAGAAACGGTTAGAAGGAACAGTATCGCAGCTCAATAAAGAAATTTTTGGGAGCAGTGGGACAAGTTTAAAATAATATTTTCATCTTTGGCTTATATAAAGTTCAACTCCTTTAAGATAGTAAATTCTTATAAAAGTCGATAGTATACCTATCACAAGGTAGTATGGATAAGAATCACCGAGTCTTTATCCAAATCAAGTGTTTGCAGGTAAACTATGAACAAAGAGCAACAACAAACTTAGGCTGGAGAATGTGCGTATCCACGGCGAAACTATCAGTCTTGTTCATGTCCATGAAAGTCAAAAAAACTTTAAAATATCATTTAATAAATTTAACGCGTTATATTCTCCCCGTTATTACCTATGAGAGCAACAAAATACACACTTTCAACTTTAACGCTTACAGAAGCCCAGTTAACCCAAGTTACCGAGTCATCCCAACAAACTCAAATATTTAACAACTCTCAAGTAGCTTGGTTGTATGTATTTTGTGGATGTGGATGTGGATATTTACTTTACCGGACATTAAATATAAATTGTTGACCAACAGAACAAGACGTTGATGCGTAACGTACTCGTAAAATATTTGGTACAATAAAATCTTTTCAGGTTAAATAAACTTCCCATGAACTTTTGCAATGTTGCCACTGACACTCAACCAATGGAAGGCTATAAATGTATGAATGTAAATATATGTATGTATGTACGAGTATATGGCTGAGTTAACGATACATATGTGCATCAAACAAACAGCGTTAATCCATTAGTGACGTATTTCCGGGTTTCAAGCGCACACGAGTATTTGGAGTAGTTCACGGGACGAGCAGTTTTTTGGAATTCAACAGACGTCACATAGAAAGTTCTATGTCTCAGTGATGGTTCAGTTAGCTTAGGAATGATTCGTAATCCTGTCATACAAAAGCTTCTCAGCAAAAATTCATTTGGATGTTGTTCGGAGTCGGCATAAATATGTCCCACAAAGTTCTAGGTAAAGCTAGAAGCAGCACAACACAGATTGCTAAAGAACCTCAGCTTTAGTCTCCTCGGAGATACCGAAATGGCTACAAACATTACTTTTTTAATTTTAAAATAGACTGAGCAAAAGTTCAAGGGGTAGTAGTTTGAATACAAAGGACTGCCCGTAACCGTTGCACTTACCACAAAACAGAGCTGTTAATTAATGATTATTAATCTTAATCGTTGATAATTAAAATCAATTGTTTGTTATTTTTGTAATAATTGATTAATTATGATAATCGAAGAAGAATAATTAATCGATTGGGATTAAATTTTGACTTCAATTAATGAGGATTTATTCTGTTTTCATATTGAATACTAAGATTAAGTAAATTAATCAAATTAATCAAAAAAATTTTTTTTTGAATATACATTTTCTTTTTGGATGAATTTATAAAACAAAAACAAAATTGTAAATTTTTTTAATTGTAATAAATATCGAAATATTAAAATTTTGTTATTAATCCTCGTTAATTGCAATTAATCAAATTGAAATTTTGATTAATGTGATTAATCCTACGATTAAATTTGAAAACAAAATAAATCCTCATTAAACGAACACAAAATTTAATTCTAATCGATTATTTATTCTAAAAATGTTCGATTATCATAATTACTCAATTAAGTTTAATATAATTGATTTTTAAATTTAAACCAGATCTAACAGGTCTGCAACAAACAACCGGAAATCAGCATCGCATGAATCCGACCCGCTCGTTTATTTAAATCACCATATAAATGTATGTTTTCAAACTCGTTCGGCTATATGGTCTATAATTTCAGGCGAGACGGCTCTGGTAGAGTACGAGTAAAGCGGAGATTTAGTGATGAGCTGCACAAAAGTTACTTCTTAAAGATGTCTATTGTTTTTCTATCAATAGTTAAATTTAGATTCTATGCAGATTAGGCCGGGTCGACTTGTGGGTAGGCAATGGCGTATGGGTGACAATTTTGGGGCTTCTCTTAGGACTACAAATGATACCTACCCAAAAGTTCGACCCAAATTGGGGAACATCAGAATTCGTTTTAGAGGTATGGTTCCTTCGGCGAAGTTTCTTATTTTAATCCCTAAAATACGATTTTCACAGAGCAAAGAGCGATTTTTGAATCAACCCGCCCTAATGCAGATGGAAGTAAAATTTTTTCTGGACACGCAAGATCCGCAAAACGTCAGTTCAGTTCCAAGTAACCGCTTCGCCGCCATTAAAACCTTTGTTTTGTGCATCATTAGTAGCCAACAAATGTATGCGTGTACGTAAACAGATATCGGCAAGGAATTCCACTATAATATTCCACACTTTTCTTTGACTACGCCAGCAACAACAACAACAACGTCAAAGGCAACTGAAACCAGCTTGCCACTGGCATTCGACTGTACACACAGAAAGCCATGTAAAGGATAATAACAGCCAACGTACTCCAACGGTGTACATCAAATCCTTCAAGCAGTGCGTGGTTTGTTGTTATTGTTGTAAGTACGAGTACTCGTAAATCCAAGTGGCAAATAAAACAAGTAACAACACAATGTGAAGCTCCACGACTCTTAACAACGCCATGCCCTGTCACGCTTTACACATTACACCGACCGACAATATACGCGAAACAAGCGAGTAAAATTAATGAAAGCAATAAAACTGCATTGATCCATGCGATACGCCAAACCGTAACGGCATGCTGAGAGTTTAAGTGTACCGTATTTGCTATGAGTTTGGTGGTCTTTATACGACACATACGCTCACGCTCACGCTCACGCTTCATATACAAGACACACACATATAAATATAATGGGAAGAAGCGAGCACTATTAACCCAGTAGGCCACCGAAGGCGGAAATCATGAATACTTTCAGCCTTACTCTTCACCAGCGGAGCATAACAACTTCCATGACTTTTCCCCATGACTAACGCACGGCGATGGCCGCCTTCGCATGAATGACTTTGTATAGTACAAAAAGGAATGAAGAGTGATCGTTCGGAAATAATCGTGCGTCCATGCTAATATAGCTGCCTTTTTCATTTGGTTGTTATGATACATACGTTAGGTGGAAGGAAGGTAAGATAGTGGGTATACGAAACAGCTCAGTATATATCTCCTTCATACCTGAAAATTGCAGCAGACCTCACTTCGCAGCTGCCAGTTTCATGTACTCGTCAGTAGCTCTGACCACACGCGTAATTTTTTTGTTTATAACATTAGCGCTTACGACCCTTTTTATCACTGAAATCAGGTTTAAAAAAATCATTTTTCGCAATCATATTTGTTACTGCTTTTGTATCCGACATCTTCCTAAAGATCCTGAATTCGTAGCTGCTCACAGCCTTACTTTGTCATCTGATAACTTCGGCTTCTCCTACTTTAAGCTGCTATAGTAAGGTGGAAAATGAGATACTCAAAAATGTCATGACCAGCTAACACATTTTAGCAGCACCTGCGATGAACCTAACAAAATCATGCATGCTGGAATGAATAACACAAGTAGGACCTAACGAAAATTCCTGGTGGGAAGTTATGTACGATTATATGCATATGTATGTGTGTATGTATGTGTGTAGCGATGGCTCATTGGCTAATAGTTCGATAATTGCAAGTGCGCGCTCACAAAAGTTAAGTCGTTTCATACAACGAGAAGATTGCACAAGTTGCATTCAGACACTTGGCCTATCTTCGCTTAAATCCCATATTCATGTATTGTTATTTCCGCTAAAGCATATTTCACCTTTATTCTTGCAGAAGCTTAAAGCGGTGCAAAAGTTAAGATAGGATTGAGTGCGGCAAAATAAAGGTTTTCCTCTGAAATATTCTTCTGCAATGATTTATTGAGAAAAAAAAGAAATTTGATTTCATCATCAACATTTATTGGCGCTTATGGGGGTAGCGTATCAAAGCGCTCTAGACATTCCTTTTTTATGCTATAAATAACGCCAATTGGAAACAGCGAGGCAGGTCAAGTCATCTTTCTCTTTTTTTATAGTCCCTTCTGTGTTGGCAGAAGATACTTCAACTCAAGATCCATTATTTTATGCTCTTAGCAGTATTTTAAAGGCACACCTCGTAATCGTATGGCTTTTTCTCATATTTTGTAACAGTCTGAGACTTCTTTCGGCGTCGAATAGGAGAGAGAGAGGGTCTCCAAATCTTGGCGAGTGGATTTTGTTACTGAAGATCATCGATCAAACACATTTATCCATGAGCCAATTAGTCATCTGGGAATATCTACCTAAAGACTGGCTGCTGTCTATTCTTGAACACATTTTTTGATTTCTAAAAATTGGAATAAGGCGATTGCCCTGCAAGTACTAAAGCTTACAAAACCAGCTAACTAAGGGGTTTCATAAGGACGCTTCCCTTCTCGCTTGTAGTGATGATATTGATTAGAGTTTAATATCACCTTTTACACCACAACCTGAGACTGATCTAGCATCTAACTCTGCTCACAGCTGTTGGATATGACTCGTCTATGCCTCTCCTTTCATTCCTTCAAAAGCTAGACCGTCATTTAGCTGTGTGTTCGTCAGTCGACTGTGGAGTTCAGAAACTAGAGAGTATCACAATCGGGTCCTATTTACTGTGGACCAGAGAATGAATTCCCGAAGTGGATCGATAGCTGAGGTAGTCTCATGGAGCAGTGGGTTTCTACCTAACCCAATTATTAATTGGACAACAATACCTTCATGGAATTTTCAAGATAGAAACCTCGAACTGCCAGTACTGTGGACGCTTAACCGACGTAGGTCTCACTTTCTTCGAATGCGAACAATTCGCTCAACACCAAAGGCGGATGGAAAATATTCCAGACAATCTAGATATATGTATGTATAAGGAACATATTTCTCATCTATCGAAAAAATTGTTGCTTAGCCTATTAGCGCGAAAGTAGCCACAGAGCTCCGACATAAAGAGGCATTCGAGGAAACTTCCTGAATGAAAGTTCCATCAATTGCCAATTGATTCAGAATAAAAAGATTGAAGTGACTTGGAGCTAGAGAAGGAATGCTCAAGTTAATTTCTTTCAAAAGAAATTTGATTGAAATTGATTTATTTAGACTCCTAACATAACTTCAATAAATATATGTGCAATATTAATGGAATTCTAATAAAACAACTTTTAGTAAGTAATTACATAAAATAATTTTCTAAAACAAAATAAAATGAATTTTCATAAAAAACAAATTTTTATTCTCGGCCTTGAGCTCATTTATATTCTTATTTTTATACCTTTCATGAACATGAAATGGTATTATAACTTTGGTCCGATGTTTGTAAGTATGAGAAGAAGAAGAGATAGATCCACCATTAAGTATACCGAAATGATCAGGATGATAAGCTGAGTTGATTTAGCCATGTCCGTCTGTCCGTCTGTCCGTCTGTCTGTTTGAACGCAAACTAGTCCCTCAATTTTAGACCTATCTCTATGAAATTTGGTATAGGGCCGCCATTTTGCATGGGATTAATCATTTGTCGGAACCAGCCAGATCGGACCGATACAAAGCAGTGCTCCCATACAATCGATTGTTCCGATAAACGGGTTTTGGTCTATAAATCTTGCAATTAAAAAGCTAGGACCGCAAAATTTTGCACTTTTCGTACATATTGGATAAGTAACATGTGTAGTGAAAATGACTCAAATCGGACCAACCAAACATATAGCTCCCATATAATCGATAGTTTCGATAAATGGGTTTTGGGCTATAGATTTTGCAGTTAAGAAGCTAGGAACGTAAAATTTTGCAGGTTTGGTACTTATTACATATGTGATGTGTGCAGTGAAAATCATACAGATCGGACTAACATAACATATAGCTCCCATATAATCGATTGCTCCGATAACTCTGGTTTGGGCCATGTATTTTCAAATTAACAGTTTTGAAGAGTTTGTACCAATTGTAAGTAAGGATCGGACACTTAAAAAAGTTATGCGTATTCATGAAAGGTATGAAGCCTTCGGCACAGCCGAAGACAGCCCTTTCCTTACTTGTTTTTTTTAATTTTTGCATAATATAAAGTCCACACGTTAAGGCCATTTTCCAAATAAAATGTCAAATTCAGATAATAATACATATATTAATATAAAGAAATTCATCAAACCCAAATAAAATTAAGCCCTTCCTGCTTACGCCTGTCAAATAAAGAACGCAGCAAGCGGCAGTTAAATTTTACCTTACTTGGCTTACTCAAACCTATTTACAAGCACTTGCAATTGCTTTTATTTAACTGCATTTGACATTTTGAATTATTATAAAATAGAGAGAGCTCCAATTACAATGGCTTTTTTGCAATACCAGCAGATAATAAAAAAGCTAAAAAGCAAATATATTAAAAAAAAAAAAAGAAAAAAAAACTATAAAAATTCTAATAAATTTGAAAAGGCTGGAAAATATATTCTGCATTGAAAGCATTACAAATGCAAAAACGAAATAACAAAAAAAAAACGGGAAAGCGCACAAAAAAATGCAAATTCGCTAAAAATATTCGTACAGGTTTCACATCCACGAACAAATACACTGACATTAGACTGATTCAAAATTTTTTATATAGCAAAAGTTTTTGTACACAAAATAAGCAATTAGGTGGCAGCGCTGTAAAAGCTTCTCAATTCACAGCACTTGCGTAGGCGAAGGATGAATAGTTACCATGGTAACTAAACACATGCAAAAGCTCATTCAAAAAAGTCAAATTTTTGTTTGAAATAAAAGCGGTTATGCAAATAAAATATAAAAAAAGAATTAGGTGGCAACACTGTTCAGTTGATGCTAATATTATAATATCCCACATTATTTAAAATAAAAAATTTAAATAGTTGACAGATTCAGAAAGACCGCATCAGTGACAACACCT
>OX608080.1:21490434-21512934 GCA_951509765.1 Sphenella marginata | reverse complement strand
TTTGAGCCGCAAGAAGGGCTGGACTGATACTACCACCTCCAAATGTCTACACATCACTATTTATCTGTGCAGTATTAAAGTCTATTTATGTTTATTGAAGCTTATTATTTTTGTTGTTGGCTATTGAAGCAGAAGTTAGATAATTTCCATAAAACGACTTCTTATCAACGTTAAAAGCTGTTACTTTTTAAAACATCATCTCTGTGTCTGAACAGTAAAAGATAAAGTAATATTTCAGTAATCTGACGCCCTTACAATAACATTAAAGAGTGCGCATCCATGTCCGTCTTGAGTTACAACAAAAATCAGTGCAAAATTACAATTTGATATAAATCTTTTTTTGGCAACATCTGCGCGCCATAAACAAGCAACTACAAGTGAAAGTAAACGAACAGCACTACGCTGAAGTGAATACGTGGAAACCCTCTCATGGCTCTCCGCTATTTAACACACGTCCATTATAAAGACAAACATACTTTAGGACTTAACAAAAACAATTGCGGGGTAAGTAAACAAACTGTGCGAAAGTTGAAATGGGTTGCATAAGTTGCATACAACAAAAAAATGTATATATATATATGTATGTGTCTGTATATGCACATATGTATAACTCAAAGTTAATGGTGTGCAGCAAAGTCCAACGTCCTCTCAGCCAGAGTGCATTTTTAATAGTCAGCAGACATGAGCTTAGCTCTTTGGCAACCGCAAAAGAGACCACAACTCAAGCGAATAATGGCAAAATACCAACGAATATGTTTATAAGATATATAACTGCATCTAAAATGTTAATACTCTGTAGGAAATGTCTAGAGTTCTGAAGTGGTATGTTGCTGCTGCATTCAGAACTAACCTAATTCGGTCTAAATCTATTTTACAAGCACTCAACTGCTAAAACCAAGATGGGCGCTCTCGGAAAATTTAGGCTGCATACTCTAACATCTCCCAATTGGGACTAAGTTGCAGCAATATTGTTATCACTATTGCCAGCCCTTCAGGTGGCTATAAGGCAGTTTAATCAGTAAAATGGCTTAATAGATAAAACGATCTTTCTGGCTGCAGACGGTTATACAAGTATTTCCCCATCACAGAACTGCCATCATAACTTTGTACAAGAACAGATTTAAGCGATCTGCACAAGCAGTGTCGAATCCAGTTTTATGACGTTTCGAGGACATCTTTTATCCACAGTTTCTGAAAAATATGACTTTTTGGATTCCGATGGGTAGGGTTTCGGCCGACCCACGTCTTGACCTGCATCTTGTGGCCTCATTCAGTAATGGAAGGAAAGTTTGATTTCGAGAAGCTACTTATGACAGGCAGCTCACTTGTAACTAAAGGGAAAAGAAGGCTATTCTGAGGCGAAGAAGAGGGACACACCTTCTTAGAGAAGATATAAAGTGTGTGAGTAGCAAGAAAATTCGTATGAAAGATCCGCCGGATGACAAATGATTTCAGGGAGAGGCGGACAATTTTCTGTGGTGCCAATAATGGTGACCTGGTAACCGTGTGCATCGGGCGTAGTTAAGTTATGGAGGGATCGCTTTTCCTAATTTTTTTTTGAAAGCTAGATTACGAACCGAATAGTCCTATCCCTGAAGATGATAAATCTATCTATCTAGCATCGTAGACAAACTGATTGCATTCCCACGACAGCCGGTTCTACGTACCGGAATGACTCGGGGTTTCCCCGACCAAGGGCTGTTATTTCACTACCCCCCTGCCTAAACCGTCAGTTATCCTCCCCCCAATAATGTCATCCTCCGAGCAGCTCCTTGCAGCGGGACTGCTCAAGACTCTCCTGCTCCGGGCTGGTATTGAATCCAACCCCGGACCTAGAGAATGGATCTGCTGTGTATGCTGGAAGAAAATTTATGTGAAACGTTCACATTCGGTACAATGCTCTAACTGTAGCAGATGGTTGCATCTAACTAGTTGCTCCGGACTAAATCCCTCTACTCATAGACCCGCTAGTTTTTATAAAACTTTTGTGGCCCCTTGCTGTTCACGTCCTATGACGTCCAGTGGCCGTCGTCGATCAAGTATCGCTCCGCCACATATGTCTGACTCTGTCACATCAGTCTCCACGACTAGCACTAACAATGCACATCAGCAAGTAGACCTTTCGAGCGGCCGCTCACGCCCACAGGCGTCAACATCTCACACAGCAGCTCACAGCTACTCCCTACGTAGCACTTCCCAAGTGGATTTGAGCAATGCTGAGCGTCCGCTCTCTCCCACCCCCTCGGTCAGCCCCTCTTCTTCCAGCATTAGCACGAGTATAAGCCACAACCATCAGCTCCTGGTCCCTTATACTACGTGCACTGTTTGTCGGTTAAGATTATATACGCCGTTGGCATCAGTCAAGTGCAATAACTGCTTTGGCCTGTGTCACCTGCTCATATGCTCTGGACTCGCGAACAGGAACCTATGGACTGATACGTACGTTGCGCCATGCTGTCGAGCTACGCAACCTTCAACGTCGTCCGACTCGCCACTACCTTCTGGTAACGCGATTCCTTCGACTTCAAGATTGCGCCGTAGTGCGCGACCCAGCCTATTACCACCTAGGCATACGCACCAGTCCTTGACCCCCAGCATCAACTCTGCTCCCCCTACACACTTCGGTATCCTGCAATTTAATTGCAACGGCCTAACTGGCAAAATTGTTGAAGTGACAAATTTAATGAAGCGACTGAACATCAAGATCGCGGCTATCCAGGAGACAAAGTTAGGTGGAAGGTCGTCTCTTTTGACCTGCAACGGGTACAATGTACACCGTTGTGACCGTGCGAGAGGGCTTGGGGGTGGTCTGGCATTCATCACGCATCAATCTGTGCAGTATCGTCTATTTGAGCCTGACATCGACCCGAGGGACACCACCTTAGAACGTCAAGGTATGGTTGTCCGGTCAGGCGATGTCGACCTTGAAATCATAAACATTTACGTACCTCCTGTCACCTGTTGTCCCAGGGACTACCACCCTGACATTCGTGCGTTACTCAGGGGCGAGAACCGCGTCATCCTTGGTGACTTCAACGCACACCACGACCTGTGGCACTCCAGCCTGCAGGCCGATGGTAGGGGACAGGAGCTGGCTGACCAAATAGATGATTCGACGTTTTGCACGGTAAATGGGGATGCCCCCACTAGAGTGGCGGTAAACTGCTCTAGCTCGCCAGACATCACCATAGTCAGCGCTGGACTAATAAACTGCGTTGACTGGCGACCGATGCTGACGCTTGCTTCAGACCACCTACCCATAGTGCTCTCAATCGATCGCCCCACCGACTTTGTCACCGCTGAGAAACGCACATACACTAACTTCAATAAAGCCGACTGGGAGGGTTTTCTCAACACCACAGAGAGCGCCTTCGCTGCTCTTCCTACCCCGTCTGACGTACGAGAAGGGGAAAAGGCGTTTCGTATGGCCCTAATTTCAGCCTCCCACCAACACATCCCGTCAGGTAGAATAAAGGAAGTGCGTCCATTCTTCCCCGCAGAGGCAGCGGCCCTGGCAAATGAACGTGACCATATTAGACACCTTGACCCTACGGATCCCCAAATACGGGATCTTAACGCGGAAATCAGACGCTTAGTAGATCAACACAAACGCGCTAAGTGGGAGGAGCACCTAAGGTCTTGCAACCTCTCGGCTGGAGTTGGCAAATTATGGTCGACGGTGAAATCTTTGCCCAACCCGACTAAACCTAACGACAAAATATCCATCGCCTTCGGTGATAAGGTTCAGTCGAAGCCAAAAAGATGCGCGAGCGCCTTCTGCCGACAATTTGTAATGCATCCTACGTTGAACAAAGATATTCGCCGAGCCACCAGGGAAGCGCACAAACACAAAAACAGCGATGCGCCCGTTGCCATCTCCACAACAGAAGTTCATGAGGCTATTCGGAGATCCAAGAACACCAAATATATCGGCCCCGATGGCATTTCCATGCTGATGCTGAAACACCTTGGCGACGAAGGCATAAGATACCTCACACAAATTTTCAACCTTTCCCTTTCCACCTTTGTTATTCCTGAAAGATGGAAACAAGCAAAGGTGGTCCCACTACTAAAGCCTGGCAAGCCAGCTGCCGTAGGGGAGTCATATCGCCCGATATCTCTCCTCTCGCCAGTAGTGAAAGTGTTGGAAGCCACCTTGTTGCCGTACTTCACCGCAAACCTGCGGCTCGCCGAACATCAGCATGGATTTCGCAAAAATCACAGCACCACCACCGCGCTGAACGCCATAACCACTCAGATAGGGGACGGGCTAAACCAAAAGCGTCCAAACCACAGGACAGTGCTAGTTGCGCTTGACTTGGCCAAAGCTTTTGATACGGTCAACCATGCGCAACTAATGAAAGACCTTGAAGATTCGTCCCTTCCTCCCTGTCTTAAACGTTGGACTGCAAACTACATGAGTGGTCGTCAATCGTCGGTTGAGTTCAGAGGCGCAAGATCAAAACCCAGAATAGTTAAACAGGGGGTGCCGCAAGGTGGTGTCCTATCCCCGTTCCTGTTCAACTATTATATATCGAAACTTCCCCCCCCACCAGAGGGTGTCTCGATCGTCTCTTACGCCGACGACTGTACGATTCTGGCAACAGGCCCCTCCGTAGAAGAACTCTGCTCTCGTATTAACTCATACCTCCCAGCCGTGTCCGAATTCTTCGCCGGGAGAAACCTGGCATTGTCACCGAATAAGTCCTCGGCCACCCTATTTACGACGTGGACAACGCAAGTGAACATGGAATTAGACGTCTACGTTGATAATGTCAAGCTACCAACTGTCTCACACCCCAAAATCTTAGGGGTGACGTTTGATAACATGTTCAAATACGGCGCTCACGTAACCGCAATTGCCAATAAAGTCCAAAGCCGTAACAAAATCCTCAAGTCCCTAGCTGGCAGCACTTGGGGTAAAGACAAAGAAACGTTACTAGCTACATATAAAGCAATTGGCCAGCCGGTACTGAGCTACGCGACGCCTATATGGTCGCCGGGGCTAGCTGACACACACTGGACGAGGCTACAGGTCTGCCAAAACACCGCCCTTCGTACCGCCACTGGGTGTCTTCTTATGTCTCCTGAGCATCACTTACATAATGAAGCGAAAATGCTCGCCGTTAAAGAGCATAGCGAGATGTTGACCAGGCAATTCCTGTTCAACTGTTGCAAACCGCAGCATCCGAACGGACGCCTGATCAACGAGGATCCGCCCCCCAGGAGCATAAGGAGCCATCTACGCAAACACTACGATGAGATCCGGCACCTGATTTCCACGCCGTTTGATCCTAAGGTGCACCGGCAGGCCCTCACCCTCATCCACACAAATTCGGTAAATTCCTATGTTGGCTCTCTCTCGGTGAACGCCGTTCTTCAGGCAGCAACACCACCCGTTGCCGAAGAGGAGCGCGAGCTGCCTAGGGAGACTAGGGTGATGCTGGCCCAACTCCGGTCTGGATACTGTAATAGGTTAAACTCTTACCTATCCAGACTGAACCCCGACTTGCCTAATGTCTGTCCGGCATGCGGCTTGTCCCCCCATACCACTAACCATCTTTTTGTCTGCTCATCTGAGCCTACTCTTCTAACACCCATATCCCTCTGGTCCTCCCCTGTTGAAGCCGCTAGGTTTTTAGGACTTCCGTTAGAAGAGCTCGATGACAATATTGGGTAAGGTTGATACTGACTACCTAGGCAGGGCAAAGTAGTGTTAAAACAACAACAACAACAAACTGATTGGACCTTATCAGTTTGGCTTGAAACCTAGTAAGTACTACATCGACCAGATCTTCCCGAAACTCCAAATTGCTGGAAGAGACCCGTGATAAGAGAATCGACACACATCAACTCTTTGTCGATTTAGAGGGCTTTTGATAGTGGGAATGCCATGTCTGGTTTTCGTTTTCCTACTAAAGCTTATATAAGCTATGCCAAATGACGGTGAGCAACACCAAAAGCTGAGCGAGAACTCGGAAGAACCTCTCCAACTAAACGAGGCTTCAGACAATGCGTCTCAAATTCATGTGATTTCTTCAAATTTATGCTGGAGAAGTGCATTCGAGCAGCAGAGCTAAGCCGCAGTGGGACTATCGAGGACCCTTTTGGGACCAATTGTTTTCTCCATAGGACATGCTCAAACAAAAGGGATCACTCCGCCCTATACAAAGGTATCAAAACTGGCATTGGTCCGCATACTCCTTTGTGACTCATCACGGATTCATCCTATACTAATCGCCGTTTTTTTTTGCGCAGGGTAATTACTTAGTTCCCTGGGGGTAAATACTCATGTGCAAACACGCGCTTAGTTATAGCCAAGAGATCTACCTACCTCCACTTGTGGCTAACCATAAAGATTTATATTGTCGTTTGCCATTTTGCCAAATTCATGCCAAAAGCACTTTGCATAAAACATTTGCATGCAGTAGCACACCACTTATGATCTTTTGGACAGGGAATAGTTTTGTGTGTCAAATAATTTGTGACAAAAATGTTATTTTGGAGTTTAGTGGACTTCACATTGCATACTTGAGGGTCTTGGTGTTTTGCTGTTGATTTCCTATGACAACTTAAAGGAACCATCAGGATCATCAGGATGCACTTAGCTTCCCTAACTCTTGTACTGAATATGCACTTATTTGGTATTTTCGAGAATATTCTTGAAATGGAAAGTGGGTGTGGCTATAATCCGATTTCACTTATTTCAATTAAGGCTGGGAGATGAGTGCCAAGGAACTTGCATAAGAAGATATTATTAAGATATCTCAAAATTTACTCAAGTTTTCGTGTTCGCAGACGGACATGGCTTAATCAATTTATCTTTTCCCCCGATTTTTACAAAAAAAAAAATATTCTGCTGTGCCGCTAATTGAAAATTTTTGTAATTTCTATTTATTTTTAATACATTTTAAGGGCCTCGTTCTACATATATCACGAAACGAACTTTCGCCTGTTTATAATATGAAAGACGATCCTAACAAACAAAAAAAAAATTTCTAATAAAATTAATTAGTTGAAAGTTATATAGAATACGCTTGCTAGACGAAATCGTTAGGAAACGAATCGTTCGTCTGAGCTTTCGTTCGCAATACAGAATAAGCCCCTAATAATGATTTTAGCGACACCGAAATTGCTTTTTCTATTACGTTTTTAGACCTTGAGCCGGCATCGATTTTTTGCCAACATCTGATTTCTCTCTTCTCACAACAATTGAGTTTTCAGGCACTTTGCTGAGAACTTTGGTTTTGAGGCAACTTTTTCTAAATTGCTCCATAGTGTCTTGTGCACATACATACATACATATGTACATACTAAATAGGTGGTGGAAATATCGCTCATACGCCATGGCTTCCATACAGCTCAACCAGATATGTATAAACGCACAGCGTGTCTCAACGCAAAAAAGTTTGAAATTTGCTTGAATCTCATGGAGCTCAATTTAAGTTGCTCCTATAAAATGTTGATTACTTGGCATGAGAAATTTTTAACAAAAAATTCACTTTGTGCGTTGTTATTTTGTTGGGCTGATGCGACTGCAGTGCAAAAATGAGTTACGTAATTGCTAAACGTTAATTGGGTGAGCGGTTAAAAAAGCTTTATAATTTTCAGTGATATCTGCTACTGCATTGAATTTATATAATAAACAATATTGCAATTTAAAGAATGCTATATAAACGATTAAAATATGTATTTTAATTCTGAATATGTTTTGGCTATCGAACGAACGCACTTAAAAAACCCACACAACCATATAATTTACGTGTTTTTGCTGGCTGACTTTCTATCACCATGGCTTTATGAACGCTTCGGATGTATCAACATATTATATTGCGTACACAGCTGGATATGAAAATTAATTTAAAACGTTTAAATGTATTATCACAAAATTGCATCATTCTTTTGATAAAACTCAGTATCAAATATCGAAAAAATTTTATAGCGTTGGCTTGGAGCTTGCATACAAACACATTCACCCAGTAGCGAAATAACAAACTTGTGGCAAAAAATACTGAGTTAAGACTAGATTCTCTGCAGCTCATATAATGATTACTAATCGTATGATTAACGGTTTGATTGATAATTTTCCCGAGATTCCATTAAATGATTGATTACTATTACTTTAAATTTTTATTTATTGTTTTCCAATTATCTGTTTATTGTATTTAAAGGATAATCAAAGAAAATCATGATTTTTTACGTTTTTTAAAAATAATCAAAAAAAACAAATGTATTCCTAAAAGACGCGAAAAATAATGACTTTTTGCGATTATTTTTTAATTAGTTGGAAAATAATCAAACATGGTGACCCCATAAATTCAGTCAGAAAAAATTCAGAAATACAATTTTTCGGAAAAATTTATTCAGAAATCATTTACCCATTACCCATTTACGGTCATGCATTAACCCACTCGTTATCTACATTTTTATTTTTATAACGATATTATGAACGATTTTTTGGTTAGGTTTAAATGGCTTGTGCTACACTTAATTGGTAAATATTTAAAATTATAACCCATGAGCGGACATACGTTAACCCATGAGCGGCCATACGTTAACCCATTGAGGACTTCAATTTTCTTTTAACTTTGAAATCAAATTTTTCACATCAAAATAGTTTGGCATAGGCTTAAGTAGTTGATTTTAAGCGTTTTAACCCCTGAAACGCCATGCCTTAACCCATTGGTGACCTGAATTTTTATTTTTATAATTTCTAAATAGTTTTTTAAATTAAAAAATATACATATTGCTCTACACTTCAATAGTAAATATTTGAAGTTTGAAATGCATACATTAACCCATTAACCCATTAACGACCTTAACTATTTTATTAATAACGAAATAAAATGATTCACCTCAGATTAGCATTTCATTATTTTATAAATGCTGAAATTTTGTTTATGTTAGATCTATAACTGCACACTTAAAAATTAAATATTTACTTTGTTAACCCATATTTGGGTCATGGATTAACCCATTCAATGCTTTTATTTTTTTTTTTTAATTCTTAAATAAATTTTTTTGCCGGTATGTTCAGCGTCATAACACAAGTAATTATTCATTAACCCTTTGCTGTGTAATTTTCTTTTTTTTAGAACTCAAAATCAAATTCTTTAAATAGGAGTTGCAATAAATATTAGTAAAGAGCAAATGTTCTGGGTCTTCTGTAGCATAATGGGGAGCATTACCGTTAATTTGTGAGGTGAGAAGTTGTTTATTAGCAAAGCCACTTTATCTTCTGCTACCTGCTCCTTTTACCATTTCTTCTGCTGCACTCCGCTTCTTCAGTAATGAGCTTCTATAAGGATGCCTTGGGGTCTCCGCTGTTTCAGTGATTGCTGACAAGGATCTTTCCAAGCTTTACTGAGTACTTCGTGGGCTTACTCGGTGTTCCTTGACTTGTCATAATTGTACTCAATTTTTTATGTACCATTTTGAACTAGTTTGGTGTGGCCTCATACTAGTTGTGGGATTGTTTGGTTTGACTGCATGACAAATGTGCCTCTGAGAATAACGGTATTTTATCAAGGCGAGGTCATGGTCAACACCACCTACAAACATTCATATTTCACAACTGCATTACATACAAGTGAGTATATTAATGAATAAGCTTTTGCACTGTCTATCAAAAGATGGAAGAATTTTAATTGGTGCTTGGGCATTCAATGCATTTGCATTCAAATTTAAATGAATTGGCAAAAACATTAAAGCTCCCCACCTCAAAAGGATTTATAAACAAAAAGAATATTAAACGAGAAATTATAATCGCGTTGGATTTTAACTTCAATAATAACGGGGTTGTACAAGAACATACGTACATAACATATAGCCGCAAAAAAATTTGATTAGTCTAGGATCCGTATGGGATGAGTCGAAAAGTAGTATGGGTTGAACTGTTCACAGAGAGATCAATAGTCCCAAACTTGTGCATTAAACTCCCAAAAGTAGGCTACAAAAACTGAAATTGACTTACACCCCTATAAGTATGCTACACAAATAAAAACTTACTTCTGTATATTGCTCCCGGATCGGTATCTTTATAGATTAGTCACACGATTTTTTGCAGGGTATATACCAGCACATATGTATATGTGTGTATTCACAAACTTTAAGCTTTTATGTGTTCTTCGGCATTGAATGGGAAATTCCAACGAAAAATTATTTAATTTCCACCATTTCTACGATTTCAACGGGCTGCAATTAAAAGCAATGTCTTCGTATGCTTTGGGAAATACGCTGTTCGAAGGCGTTGGCAATTTGAAATTATAAATGAATACAAACAAAGTTTTATGGTCACATTATAAAGCACAAACAACAACAGCAACAAAATCACACGTGCAATGTACTCGTAATTGTGAATACCTAATGACTGTTATTATTTCGGATTTTATTTGAAAGTAATGTTTTGCAAAAACAAAAGCTCACCACACAAAAGTTGCCCGTGCAACAGACGGCGCATATGACATGGCAATTTAAATAAACAATTCAATTCTCGTTTGTGTGCTGCGAGAAACAAGCTTAGAGCTTAAAAGTGAGACAACAACACATGTGTACCCAAGCCACATTCGAAAGGCAAAAGGCAAATTATATGGGAAACATTTCTGACCTTTCAAAGCGTCACTTGGGTGTGCCAGTTGTGGGTGTAGCTGTGCACAGTGGGTTACGATCAGTATACATAAATGGGCACTCATGCCTTTTTAAAGATAACTCACGATAATTTAAAGCAGCCAGAGACTTAGCATCCTATTCAAAATTGTTTTCCAACTCAGTCGAGCTTTAAATCTGATTTTACCTCATGCTACTTAGTTTCAATTAGGGCTGTGCCTTTACTCCATCAATCGAGTAAGTTGATTAATCAAATTTTCAGTTAATCGATTACTTGATTAATCGGAATTATGAGTAATCAAAACCAGCGTTACTCGAGTATTTTCAAAAATGGTTAATCAAAAACTAATTAATTTACTCATTTTCTTATATTAAAGTTTGCCTTGAAATAGCTGAAAATAAAAAAAAATTAAAAACCAAACATACCATATTTTAAATATTGCACAATAAAACAATTTAAGAAAATTTTGAGGTGTTGTCCGATGGCGAATGGGTAAAATGTCGAAGAAGCAACAAATGGTTGAAGTATCAAGGAACTTCTAAATTTGTGCCGTTTTAATATATGATTAATCATTTTATTCAAAAAACGATTAATCAAAAAGGCGATTAATCAATTAATTTTCTTTTTGATTAATCAATATCTTGATTAATCGATTAAACACCCTTTTTGATCAATAAAAAATCATAATTAATCGATTAATCGAGTAATCGAAATTATGATTAATCAAACTTTTGATTAATCAGCTAATCGCAAAGCCGTAGTTACAATATTTACCCCCAATTCTAGTCGATTCAGCGTTTCTTTCATCGCTAGAGGATAAGTATTTGTCCTTTTTATAGAGTTTGAATATCAAGAAATGTCCTCTAAAGCAACTTCCACCCCCTCCCCTTTAGATAAAACTACTGCTTGAGTGAAACAAAATCATTTTCCTAATTTTTAAAAAATAATATTTTTAGTCTATGTGATCCCATTCGTCCCACTGTACCATACATTTCCATTTGGCATGTCGGCATCTCTTTGTCTGTGGGTGTTGCCTCAGCTAACACCAAAAGCATTACATTACACCAGAACCCACACTATCTAATTATATTCACGTGTATTAGTGCATATTTCTCAAATCGCATTAAAGCAACACTTTTGTAGAAACACGCTCACTAAAAGGAATATCAATGTTGTTGGTGTTGTTGTAGGAATACGGAATGTTTATGTTTAGCTGCTTGCATTGAGCTCATTTTCTTGGAAAATTACTTGGCTGTGTACGCCCTCTGCTGGCTTAACTGCATTACCAGAATTATATGGATTTTCAGTTAAATTCATGAATGGCATTTTATTGTTCCGTTAGAAATGTTTTTGCAACACAAATATATCCTTACGGCCACATTTCGTGTTGCACTTATTCCGCCTCACTTGTAGCGAGTTTCCTGTTGTTGTTTACCTTCCTACATACATATTTATAAGCACATTTTACTTTCCTTTGCAGCTGCTTTCAATATCTTTAGGTATGCATGAACATTAGAGTGATTCAAAAAAATTCGGAATTTAAATGCGAAGCTTAAATGTCCATCTATCATTTAGTCGAGAGAGTGCTGTATTTCTGAATTACCTTCTTAGTCTACAACTTTTCCAACCCCGTTTCAGAAATCGTAAAATATCCTTCAGAATAATCAATTTTAAGTCGAAAATTGTACAAATTTCATTTCGTGTAGCCGCATAACTTTTTCAGGATGCCAATTTCCGACACCTCAGCATTTAATCAACTCCCTTTCGCGCTATTAAAAATAAATTTGAAATCGATAGAGAGGTGTTTTGATTTTATTATTATGGATCCCTAGTAAAATTATAAGAGCGAGAGAGAGACGTCTTTTATGGCCACTGACTGGGTTTGCTCCCCTGCCTTTCTTGTGGATTATGATGATTGCTTTTCAACAGACTTCTTAAATAGTGATTACTAATCGTAATGATTACCGGTTTGATTGATTATTTTTCCGAGAATCCATTTAATGATTGATCAAAATTACTTTAAATTTTTATTGATTATTTTCCAATAAGTTAAAAAGTAATCCAAAAAAAGCATGACTGTTTACGATTATTCAAAATAATAAAAAAAAAGTAATAGAACAAATTTTTTGGATTTTTATTTTTGATAATTTTTGATTCTTTGATGATTTTTTATTCTTTTTCGGGTATGTTTGATTATTTTTTATTTTGATAATTTTTTATTTTTTCTTAATTCTTTTATTCTTATTATATTTAGTTTGTATTATGCTTGATTTTTTTTTTTTTTTGTATTTATTTTGATTTTTTATTTGATTATTTCAGATATTTTTTTTTTCGATTGTTGTTTTTTCTTTTTGATACATTCATTTTTGATTTTTTTATTTATAATTTTTTTTTGGATTATTTTTGTTAGTTTTGATTATTTTTTATTTTAAGTTTTGTTTGATTATTTTAAAAAATTGTTTGATTATCTTTAATTTTTTTAATTTTTTTTTTTTTTTTGACTATTTGTAGTTTTTGCTATGCATAATTTTTTCTGTTTTTTAGATTTATTTTGGTTATTATTTTGATTTTTGTTTATTTGTTTTGATTATTTGAGACTTTTTATTTTACTATATTGTTTGCTTATTTTTATAATTTTTTTTTTTAATATATATTTTTTTTTTTATTATTATTGATCTTTTTTTCGATTGATTTTTTTATTTATAATTTTTTTTGGATTATTTTTGTTATGTAGTTTTGATTATTTTCTATTTAAATTTTTGTTTGATTATTTTAATAGTTTTTTTGATTATCTTTAATTTTTTTTTTTTGACTATTTTTAGTTTTTTTACTATGTATAATTTTTTCTGTTTTTTAGTTTTTGTTTTGTTATTTTTTTATTTTTGTTTATTTGTTTTGATTATTTGAGATTTTTTATTGTACTATATTGTTTGATTATTTTTATAGTTTTTTTTTAAATATTTTTTTTGATTATTTTTGATCTCTTTATTATGTTTAATTTTGCTGCCTCTCATACTAATTTATTGTATAACACTCTAATGTAGTGCGTACTTATGTACGTCACAATGGTTGCATTATTTTGCATTTTAGTTTGTTACTTTTATGATTTGTTTGTTGGTGTTGTTGTGGTTATGATTTTGTTTATTTTTCGGCTGACAGGATAACAATCACAAAATGCCAACAACAGGAATTGCAAATATGATTTGTGTATATGAAGCAATAATTTATGAGTGCATTATGCCAATACGATATAGTACCGTTACTTATATACACATACATACATACTTGCAATTGTGTTGCTCATTCTTGCTTGTTGGTTTGCTCATTTGCGGAACTTTTACAAGAGTCGTTGTGACGACTGTTGCTAATGAATGGCTAAATGCGAGAACATGTTATGGGTGGAAGCGTGTCAGTGCAAGTGCATTGTAGCACTTAAATTTGCTGTGACACTGAACTGATATGTTGTTGTGTTAGCATTTATCAGCTTAAATCGGAAATGTGTATATCGTTTGATTCATGTATTAAACTAAAAAAATGTGTGCAATTTGACCAGTGGGCGGCACAACCGATTTTAACATTCCTTAATTTTACTTTAAAGTTTTATCCTTGCTATGCATTTAATAATGCAGAGCAGCACAAGCAAATTCGAAGTTTTCTAACCACGCCTAGGGCACTACGTTTATTTTGTTTTATTTTATTTTATTTTATTTTATTTTATTTTTGGTTAGTATTATTTTCTTATAAATTCAGTTTGTGAATTCTATCATCTCTGCGTCATAACAAAATTAACCTACATTTCGTTAATTCTCTTGACATTTTTACCGCGTTCTTAAACCAGGTGGCAGTCTTTTAACCTTAAAGAGCTTATACAAATTATATTTCCGGAATTAAGTAAATAGAAATCCACATAGTTCAAAATAAGATGAGCATACCATTTTATAGAACTTACGATAAACATCCGTACTTGCTAGTGTAGGAAATTGCGGCATCCTCCGCTATGTAGGAATTTACTTTTGCAAAAGTACCAAAGTTGATAAATTAGCTTAAGTATTCACGCAACCACACATACATTCCAACACAAATGCTCCCACATTGCAGTGAAGAGCCCAAATTGTCAGAAAAAATACTTATTCACAACTGGTATCCAACTGGTTCGCGCCTCACCGAGGTATCAAATTTGGGATAAATCCGAAAGCAGACTTAGTAGGAGGCAGGGGATGATAAAGGCCCCATTAGAAGCCTAAAGGTCGGGCTAGTTGTCTCTTCCTAGAGTTCGCAAAAGGCAATTGGCTGTGTAGTAGTTGACTTCATGCTAGTTCTGAAATCACTTGCAACTAGTTAGTTTTATTACTGGACTCATACATATAGCGAATCTCAAAACCCGTAAGTATATAATGAGCTTGGCTTCACACAGTTTATTTAGTGTGTACTAGCAAAACAACCAAACGAACAAACGGATGCAATTTGAAAATTCAGTAAACCGCAAATGTAACAAGCGCATTCAACGAACGCAACTTTATTTGAGGTTAGGTATGGGTATGCAGGGTAGGCAGATGCTATTAGTTGAGTATTTTGCTGTTGTTGTCTGCTGGCGTTAATTCGATTTTTGCAACTAACAACATCATCGACATCATTGCCGTTGTAGTAAAAACTTTTCATCACAGCCACTTGCGCTCGTTATAGGAAAATTTAAGAGGAAATTGAAAGAGCACTAACAACAATACGATGGCAATGGGAAACGGGGAGAAGAGCAATATAATGCAATAACTTAGACAAGGCCAAATGATTACAACACGAGGCATATGCACCAATCAACAGACAAATTTTATTTATTAGTTGGGGTTAACAGACAAGAATTTATGTAGGCAGATTGTATGGTGGGATGTATAGAACGATACTTGGATTGAAGGTGCTTCATTTACTTTAGCTATGAAGCACACTCACAGTCCTTTGCTTATATACAGAAGATTTTCTTTCTAAAGAAAATAGGTGATTCGACTTTCATTGACTTTATCCAGCGAAAAAAGCTTGAAATACGCTTCGAAAATATTACCCAATTCTAATCTAAACGAATATTGAGACAGTAGATCTTATGGAGAGAGGACTGCTTGTAGGGAACTTTCAAAAAGAAACCACCATGTCTTCCACCAGAGCTTTTAAAATACTCTTAACTAGAGAAAAATAGAGGAAAGTCCATAAACCTTAACTTATTTGTGGTTGGTTACGTTCGCTTGTAGCAGGCCTGTCGCGAATCGTTTTAGCTATATTTACATATTGAAAATAACCGCAGTGTTTACTGTTAGTACATAGATTTCCACAGCCCATACAACATTTTTATTGTAAAAATCGGTCGTATCTCTTGTAGGATCTGTGTAGCGAATTGTGCTACGAATGTCAAAACAGGTTTTTAGAACTTTCAAAAGTATGTATGTATGTATTAGGCCGGGTCGATTTGTGGGGAGGCAAAAAAATCGCCCATTGCTCTGTGATAATCATATTCTAGGGATCAAAATAAGAAACTTTGCCGAAGGAACCATACCTCTAAAACGAATACTGATGTCCCCCAATTTGGGTTGAACTTTTGGGTAGGGGACCATGGCGTATGAGTGACATTTTGGGGCTTCTCTTAGGACTACAAATGATACCTTTGCATGGTTCCTTCGGCAAAGTTTCTTATTTTGATCCCTAGAATACGATTTTCACAAAGCAATGAGCGATTTTTAAATCGACCCGCTCTAGTTAGTATGTATGTATGTATGAATACACGTATGAATTAGTTTGTGTCTAGCATTAAGTTGAGGCGCGTGACTGACCGCTATTGGCGCGCTGACATAATCGCTTAAGTTTTTATGCCTACGATGACCAACATTCATTTACCGTTCGTTCTTACTCCTTGGCAATGAATATTTTGCATGGCAGTAAAATACAAAAAAAAATAAATTATTCACTACACTAAACGAGTATGTAGTGTACGGCACAAAAATTTTCGGAATTTTAGATTTTGCATGCGATTAAATGTAGTACATACATGTGTTCGTGCTTGGGTTAATAAATATTTAGTATTGAAATAATTCGAACGGCAAAAAATTTGTAATCGTGCATAATTGTAATAACAGTATTTAAAATCATACCGTGCACTTTGAAACATTTAAAAGCTGTTTGGGAGGTAAGTGGTTATAGCGATTTCATAAGATTAATTCTTGCATGGGCACAAAATGTTTTTCTTGAATGAGTTTTGATTCACACTTACGTAATTTCAGGCTTGATCATAACTCAGCCACAAATGACACGTAAATTAAGTGGCCTAGCTTTATTAAATTTTTGCATAAAATTCGAATGAGCACTAGTTCACAACACAGCACTAATGAATTAGAAAAATTACAACAAATTCAAATTTCGCGTATGGCATAGTTTTAGGCGCCACTTTAATTTAATTTTATTTAATTGTTATACCTTTCATGAACATGAAATGGTATTATAACTTTGGTCTGATGTTTGTGAGGAAGAAGAGATAGACCCACTATTAAGTATACCGAAATGAGCAAGCATACTTTCGATTGTTCCGATAAACGGGTTTTGGCCAATTTATTCTATTTCATTTTATTTTATTTTATTTTATTTTATTTTATTTTATTTTATTTTATTTTATTTTATTTTATTTTATTTCATTTTATTTTATTTTATTTTATTTTATTTTATTTTATTTTATTTTATTTTACTTTATTTTATTTTATTTTATTTTATTTTATTTTATTTTATTTTATTTTCTTTTATTTTATTTTATTTTATTTTATTTTATTTTATTTTATTTTATTTTATTTTATTTTATTTTATTTTATTTTATTTTATTTTATTTTATTTTATTTCATTTCATTTCATTTCATTTCATTTCATTTCATTTCATTTGATTTTATTTTATTTTATTTTATTTTATTTTATTTTATTTGATTTTATTTTATTTTAATTTATTTTATTTGATTTTATTTTATTTTACTTTATTTTATTTTATTTTATTTTAGTTTATTTTATTTTATTTAATTTTATTTATTTAGTTTAGTTAGAATGTTTGTTTTTCATTCTTACACTTTGCCCGCATTCATGTACAATCAATTAAGCCATCCATCCACCTGTGCTGTAGACAAAGGCTAGTTTTATGTCATGCAACTAACTAAAGACAAAGCGGCACTTAAATGTTTGCCTACACTATTTTGTTTGTATTCAATTCATTTCGATTCAATTCACTCAAATAAAGATATTTCACGTTGATTTAGTCTGCCGTTTAATTTGTGCGTGAGAACTTGCCTAAACGCCTAACTATATTTATGCAAACGACTATAAGCACGCAAGTTCCACATAAATGTTTTAACTTTAATAGACTGTTGAATAACTGTTGTTGCGTGAGCAAATAAATATTGTAACAGGTATGTGTGTGTGTGCTGACCAGTTGAACGCTTCAAAGCAGTGTTGCCCACACGTGCAGCAAATATTAATACATTTTGTGCATGAGAGTTAAGAGATGAGAGAACAAAAACAATCCATTCTGATATGTGTGCTGCAAACTCTGTTAGCATTTAAATAGACTGAGCCCATGGGCTCACGAATGAGCCACTCTGCTTTTCAGGCTCGTGCGAGTATCTTATCTAAAACACTTGTCACTTAACGCTGTTCCGGACTATTAGAATTTGTGGTCGCTTCTTTGTTTGTTTTGCTCATTACCGTAAAATTCAATACACACAACTTTATTGATAAATATTTGCGTGGTAAACAATTTTGTGGCCAGCATATTTGATTGTTAATGTTCAGCAGGTCGACAGTATTTTTTTATGGCCATCATATTTCTACACAAACTTCTGCACAAATTGCTCAAAACGCTTTTCATAATTTTATGAACAGAATTTATTATGAATATGAAAAATGTTTAATGCTTTGATAAAAAAAAATGTTCGTCAAGGCGACGAGGATTGAGTGGTCATTAAAACTTGTATGTGGTAGTAAAAAATAATTCACGAAAGGTAGGAAAACAGTAAGAAATTCACCACTGCTTCATAGATGAGTGTCCTTCGATTTTTTTAAATTTTGGTATCGACTTCAAGATAGTTCTATACTGACTTAAGTATGAAACTGCATTTTTTTAGAAATATTTACATTAAAAAATTTTAATTCGATGGAGAATTAACTGAGATTATTGGATGATAAGGGAAAAGGTGGCGTGGCACCTTCCAGTCAAAAGTAACTTTTCGTACTAAATAAACAGCAAAACTCTCTTGTTTACATATTTTTGAGTCTATTTACTTTTGTTCTCTTTCCGCTAAAATTTGTTCTATGAATTACTAGCATGTCCATTCATTTTAATTAAATTTGACATGGAACATTTGTTTCGCTGCAAAGAAATTAAATTTTTACATTTGAAGGTTGGTATGTGAAACGATTTATTAAATAAGTAATTGCAATGGATGTTTGTTATGTTTCTCGGTATGCGAGTAGATAGAATGTAATAGTTTTACAACTTGTTATTAATTTAATAAAACTGAATAACCTTACAAACAAGCAGAAAAGAAATTGCAATTTTGCTGATGCTTAGAATCAGTTTGTGCTGGTGTAAGCTAGAAAAAGTCGAATTACAGGGTGGCGAAGTACTAGAAGCCGATTGTATAGCACAATGGCATAAAGATAGAAGAACAAATGATTGGCCGGCGTATAATATGTTATCATAAACTAGAATAAAATAAAATAAAATAAAATAAAATAAAATAAAATAAAGTAAAATAAAATAAAATAAAATAAAATAAAATAAAATAAAATAAAATAAAATAAAATAAAATAAAATAAAATAAAATAAAATAAAATAAAATAAAATAAAATAAAATAAAATAAAATAAAATAAAATAAAATAAAATAAAATAAAATGAAATAAAATAAAATAAAATAAAATAAAATAAAATAAAATAAAATAAAATGTTTTGTTGTTGAATTTCAAGCTAATTTGCAAGAAAACATTTTGTGGTGTAAATTTCTTTTTTCCGGATTTATGTAACTCTTCAAGTTCGCTGCATCACGTTGTATCATTGCACCTTGCAACTTCCTACCTTGTATCCTGCATCTTTCTTACATTTTCCTGTAACTTACATCTTCTGTATCTTGCCGCTTTCGACTTGTAGCTTGTATCATGAATATTTTCCTTGTAATGATTTTATAAATTTCTCTGAAACAAACGTTGCGCAAATATGGTCCTTGTATGACCTAAATATACATATGTATGTAAATCTTGTAGTTAACTTCAACCGGCGTAATTAATTACTTCAAACATTTAGTTAACCTCCTCCTTAGTTTAAAAAATAGTATAAACACACTTAGCCCTACTACTCGAGAGCTCACGCATATACTTAGTTTTTGTTTTGCAATATTTTTCATTACACTTTCTCTTGCTTTCTTATTAATAAATTACGCAAACAAAGCAGTGGCGTATTCGAATTGAAGTGAACTGTGCGCTTAGGGGTACCAAACTTTGTTGAGTATGAGTATCAAGAGATTTAAGGAAGGTAGAGGTGAATAAAAAATAAAATAAAATAAAATAAAATAAAATTAAATTAAATTAAATAAAATACAATAAAATAAAATAAAATAAAATAAAATAAAATAAAGTAAAATAAAATAAAATAAAATAAAATAAAATAAAATAAAATAAAATAAAATAAAATAAAATAAAATAAAATAAAATAAAATAAAATAAAATAAAATAAAATAAAATAAAATAAAATAAAATAAAATAAAATAAAATAAAATAAAATAAAATAAAATAAAATAAAATAAAATAAAATAAAATAAAATAAAATAAAATAGAATGAAATAATATAAAAAAATATTAAAATAAAATAAAATAAAATAAAATAAAATTAAATAAAATAAAATAAAATAAAATAAAATAAAATAAAATAAAATAAAATAAAATAGAATGAAATAATATAAAAAAATATTAAAATAAAAAAAATAAAATAAAATAAAATAAAATAAAATTAAGTAATATAAAACGAAAATATGCAAAGATAAATATATTAAATATGTATACTCGTATTTTATGTACAGACGCCCCTGGTACCATCATAAATATAGAAACACCGGCAGACTCAAACACATCCTTAATTTGTAACTTAAGTTTCTTTGCCGTTGCTTTTACTTTTGCTTTTTAATTGCATATTGCTCCAACACTTAATATAACTGTAACGCTCACACACACAAATACATACATACATATATGTAAGGCAACAACTCATGCTTCTGCTTCTTCTATGAATAACACTCCGTTCACACGAAGCCCATACAAAAAGTATGAGTTGGCTGTAATGGCTGCTTGTGTGGTGTCTTAATTAATTTTGATGCTTCTGTTTTACTTAATTTAATTTCCCTATAGATCAAGTTGGAAGATATTTCAATGAACGCTTTGCCCTTTTCTTCTTTGGTTCAAAGTCAGCAAATTGATTTAACAAAATGTATTGCTTGTTTGCTTAGAGATTTGCAAATTCTTTATTTTTGTTTGGAATTAGTTAATTTATTAAAACGATTTGTAGGTGTACAAGTTTTTATTTCTTTTTGCTGAATCATTAAATAAGTAAACTTTTTGGAATGGTGGGAATAACTTTTATCTAGGCTACTTCAAGGACCGTCCCATCTTAATTCCACCTGTCCGTGATTCTGAGCTGTAATCAGCAAACGGCTTTACTTCTATGATCTTAGCTGTTCGGTTATAAATAGCTACAATTCATATCTACATAGAGCAGATGTGCTCATAAACATATTGATATGTATGTAGGTATGTACATACGTTCCCCACAAAATAGTATCAAGCAAATCGAATTACGTAAATCACGTCTCAAGAGCTATTGCTTGATGTTGGCTTCCTTTAGCGAGTTGTGACTGATGGCACGTAAAATTCATTAAATACTTACCTCCTTAGAGATGATTGCTTAATGTCTAACCCTATAATTAAATTGTGTTAATCAGGTCTCACTTTCGGTTGACTCAAAGGTGTGCTAGCACCAATACATAGCCAAGTATAAGAGCTTTTATATTAGGATGGAACGTATAGTTTTGGTAAAGTTTTCAAGGTATTCGTGAATTGTCACTGCAGCAATCGGACTCCTTTAATGCGACATTAACTTTCCCACAAAAAACTTAATAGGTTTCTTGTTGTTGCTTTGCTATGCCACAATCAGCTGTTTTTCACTCGCAAATGTTACTGATATTTTTTTTTTTGCATTTTTTATGATGTTAGGTTCGCTTGGGAACGGTAATTATTGTTGTTGTAAGGACAAAAACTTTACCAACCCTCGCTCGAAATCGATTTTGGTGGAAATTGGAAGAAGTAGGCCAGTTTTGTATTGGAATTACAAATTTCATATATGTAGTTACCTTCAGTAAATCTCTTTTTTAACATCCCTAATGTAATTCGGTTTTCATGCAACATAGCACGTGTGCTTATATGTATATCTATTCATCTTGTACTCGTATACTTCTCGGTACTCGCTTTAGAAAATCGTGTTGGTAGATACCGAAGAAGAGAAACCAATGCGAGACAGCACGCTGTCAATTTACTTGTAGGGAATTCACCATGTGGTAAAAAAAGTTGAGGTAATGTAATTCTTATGGAGTTGAATTTGTGGTTACGGGAGTGTATTTTTTTAAAGTGTGTTTGGGTCAATGTTTCTCTGTAGTTCTAACTAGACCTGTTAAATTTAATTAGGATCTAATTAGTAATTAATTGATTCGACAGATTTTTTTAATGGTAATGATTGGTTTGATTGTTTTCACGAGAAGGTTATTTTAGATTGATTATGATTAAAAAAAATAAAGTAATCAAAAAAGTAAATGTATTCATAAAAAAATCAAATTATGTAATT
>OX608080.1:21237934-21485434 GCA_951509765.1 Sphenella marginata | reverse complement strand
AAAATGTTAACCCGTTCGATTTCAAAATTTCTTATTTTTATCAGTTTGTTATTTTTATTGAAGAAATAATAAATCGTGGTAATTGTTTTCGACTGCAACCGAGTGCTGAAACACGTTCAGGAGAATTATCAAGAGACGCGCATAGTGCCCAGAAATAATAATCCGATTCCGAAAACAATTTTTTTGAGTAGCTTGCAAGATATTTGCAATGAAACAATTTGTGTACCAAGAAGAGAGGATCGCGTTATTTTTTTAAATCGTGGACAATAGTCGGTAACTCAAGAGTCACACAAAAACTATAGAATACGCCTTCGATTAGTTCTTCGGATTTTTAAAAATATTTTCAAAATGATAACAATATTTATTCTCAGAAGGCCGATTTTCATTTCAACCGAAATGTGTCTTTGGTACTCCTCCCAAAATTTTTTAGAACTTGATGATAGTCGTAACAGTGACGCAAATCGTTGGTATATTAATACATATATATGTATCTGATAAAAAGGAAAGAGATCGAAAACTTTTCAGGACGTAGCAGTTGTTCAGTGCTTTAAGGCGCCTGGTTGTGATGAATGACGTCGACGCTCGGAACTCGGTGGGGAATTCTTCCTGTGTCATAGGTGGGAGTTGACAAATATTGTCAAGGTCTTTAAAGAGGTAGACTCCAAAGTAGCACTTGGTGGAAAAAGTGAGCTTATTAGATAGTTTACAAAGAACTATATTAATAACTTTTTGAATTTTGCAAATGCGGTTTAACTTTTTAATACAAAAATTGTATGGGGCCCAAATATTGTACGTGGGCCAGTAAGGGTAAATACATTGGTTTGTACTTTTTTGAAGTAAGAATTCCTACAAAACAAAATATTTTGGTTGTCAATTCTACCTTGTTTAATTTGCCTTGCATATATCCAACGCAAGAGTGAGAGAGCGAGAAACAGAAGGAAAGCGTTAAAGTGATGTGAAATGTCAATGAAGTGACCAGTAATATGTTGTTACCAGCAATATGTTGTTACCAGACTGCATTAGATTTTTATGTTTCGCTTCGTGAGCTAAATTAATTGTATTATTTTGAAAAGTTTTATTTTCTATATGGTACATTAATATGTATGTATGTGACATTCAGGGCTCCAAAATAAGAGTTAACAGGAATATCATTGTGCTTTTCAAGAAAAATTATAAAAATTTGTATCAATTTATTCTGTACATTTGAGTACATATGTACATATGTATATGGCTCTTCTTAATTTCGAGTATATAGTTCTTCCAACGGAACCAGAGCTAATGGTTGGCAAGCTGAACGTGCGATTTCAGGCCTGTAGTGGAATTCACTAACTTCGATTACGTCATTCGCAATCGACATCACGATATTGGTATTCACTAACTATTTTTTTTATCGATTTTCGCTTATTCGCAATCAACTGTTTCGCAAAGAAAACGACACTCAATTTGCAGTTGTTTTCTATGTCGTTAAATAAAATGCACATAACTTGAATTTTTTATTAAAAATTTAAATAATAATATTATATCTATATTATTATTATTAAAAAATGGCATTTAAGTACTTAGAGTACGATTTATCGCGGGGTGAGATATCTTTTGCCCGCATCGCTATAGATAAGTTAGTGAATCGCATATTCGATAGTGCAAGCAACAGAATCGCTATTGAAAATCTCGAAAACCGAATCGAATCGCTATAAGTTAGTGAATTCCACTACTGTTATGCGACATTTTCGATTGCTTGAAAGCTTTCCATGAGCCCTGATCATAGCAGCAGCACTTTTATGTACATGTTTACAATAAGAAGTGTGCGTGCAAAAAGTTGCTCACCCTCTAATTTCAAGTTAAACGGAAACATACGCAAACTTTTCCACGCTCTATCCGCGACCACATTTGCTAGGTATGAGAGTTTAAAAATATGTACAAGTTACAATCGCCGGAAACACTTTTGCAGCCAAAGGGAACACGCATAGCGCGCAAAATAATTTCTAAATAAATATTAACAGGAAGTTGTATCCACATCCTGTATTTGAAAGTTTTCTTTACCGACCTCTTCCCCTCCCCTAAGTGATATTTCATTAGTAGCAACTTAATATGAAGTGCTTTATGTATGTGATTGTTTAGATGTGGTTAGGTATGTAAGTATTTAAATAACTTAATAACAAAACTTTAACATCTCTAGTCCTTCGCATTTTGAACTTTAAGCTTCCACTAACTACTTAATTCTACGCATACCTTCGGCACCCTTTTTGATCAGAACTTGTACTTATGTGTGCAGAACCACAGATTCGCCGGACCTAACCAGATTTTAACATAGAGGAAATTGAGGAGAAATAAAAATGAGTTATGTTAACGTAATGGCTACGTATGACTCGAACTGTACCCCACCACAAAAGTTTCTCGGAACATACAAATTCTTGTAGGGATAACAGCATCGTGGATAACTTATAAAAATGATTGGGATGATGTGCCCATTAGCCTAGTCCTCGACTTGCACTTGTCTACGTGAAGTTGGTGAGTGCGAAACCCGACGTCGAGAAGTTGAGTTCAGTTATACTTCCTCCTTTCATCATGCACCAGAAGTTCCAGTGCAGGCAACAGTTACTGCGTACTTGATCATCATCAGCATCCTCCAGCAATTATTCTGCTGCTGGAATTATCTTGTCCATGATTTGTTTTTGCTGTTAAGCGTCGGTTTTATTGTTTTTAAATCGGTACCAAAGAAGACATTTCATTGGCAGAGAGAGACAAATCTTTACTGTGGAAATTTAACTCAGCAAAAGTTTTGGTAATTCTTTACGACCGTACGTAACTGATAATACACCTCCAAAAATATCGAGAGAGGTATCAAAAGACTCGTTTTGACCTCTGTAACAAGAATTCAAATCCGGAAAACCAATATTTGCAATCAAAATTCAGAATTTTCTGTCATTTTCATGTGGTTGTTGTAATCACATTACTCTGTGAGAAAAAAGTGGCACGCGGAAGGACATCACCGTGGCGGTAGCCACGGCTATGGCACACACCCGGAGTTGGAATGGCGTAGCCCAGGGTTATTTTTTGCGGAAAGGTGTCCTGCACATAAAAAACATGGATCGGACCCCTATATCAGGATTTGACCTGGGTCATTTTTTGGTTTTTTGTTAATAACTTTTCACTGAACTAAAATATTTCTTTTCCGGATTCGGATTCTTGTTACAGAGGTCAAAACGCGTCTTTTGGTACCTCTCTCGATATTTTTGGAGGTGTATTAGCAGTTACGACGGTCGTAAAGAATTACCAAAGTTTTAAGTGAAAACAGCTGACCGAGACAAGGGAAAGCAACAATAAACAAGGTAATCGTTTACGTGGGGTACCGAGCGCTAATACACAACCAAAAATGTTGAGATATGTATCAGGAGACGCGCTTTGGTCCCAGGAGCATGAATATAACTCCACTGAACCAATATTTTTAGTAGTTTGCGAGATATTTGCAGTTAAAGTTCAGAATTTTCTGTCATTTTCATGTGGTTCTTGTAATCACATTACCCTGTGAGAAAAGTGTGGCACGCGGAAGGACATCACCGTGGCGGTAGCCACGGCTATGGCAACCACCCGGAGTTGGAATGGCGGAGCCCAGGGTTATTTTTTGAAGCGCGGCCGAAGGCCTCCTACGCGGTAAGGTTTTCTGCACATAAAAAACATGGATCGGGCCCCTAACCCCATATATATAATACTTCTATATTGCTAGTAAAGAACTGTGAAGCGTGTCAAACATTACAGTACAGACATACAATGAGAGAAGAAGACAAAATCTCGTTGGCGTCGTCAATTTTTTTGAATAAAAGGGGGTCAATGAAATATGTAGATATTTCAAAGATTGAATTTATTTGCTTTTTCTTATTATTACTTGCACTAATGTAATGTACAAAAGTCAGCTTCGCTCTCACAATTTTTCAAAATTTAAATAATGCATTTTCTAACCATATTATGGACGATCACGTAGCCATAGAAACCCTATAAGCTCAAATAATAAATATATTACGGTTTATATTCAATATATTGGCCTTTTCATGTTTAATTTACTCAACTATGGTTTTATACGCTGCTATAAAGTACAATTTGTGTAAAGAAGTCAGTGACCCCTGTCTCCCCCTTCCATAAGTTTTTTTCGCCGCGATGCTTCAATGCACTAACACTAATAAAACTCGCGCATGCGCACAACTTGCATTATAAGCATCTCGTGTAATAATGATTGACACGCTTTCAGCATATTGGGAAGATACGATACTAGCAATATAGAAGTATTATATATATGCCTAAACCAGGGTCATTTTTCGGTTTTTCGCAAATATTTTCCAAAATAATGAAAATACTGGTTGAGCGGAGTTATATTCATGCTCCTGGGACGGAAACGCGTCTTTTGATACCTCTCCAGACATTTTTGGACGCGTATTAGCGCTCGGAACCCCACGTAAACGATTACCATAAACATTTTTAAATTTGAACTATTGACCAATCAAAAAGGCAACAGCTGTTTTTGCTGCAAGTTTTTACTGAGTTTTTACTTGAGTTTTACTTCAATTTCACTTTACTTACACTTTTTGCAAGTTTGTTATCCGAAAAGATGTAGCTTCTGTATCGCGATGCAAAAGAATATACCATTGGCAAGTTTTCAAATTACATACATCGGCCAAAAGATCGCCGTTATCATTTTTATAAAAGCTTGCCCTGTTTTTCTCACCCCTGCTTTTCAACCTCACTTACTAAATTTTTGGTGAAAAGTTCAGACATTATTTATTTATGCTGGCGCATTTAGCAAGCTCGAAAATTTTTTTGAGATTATGCCACGTGTGAAAAAATGTACACCTTTTTATTAAATCTTTTATTTAAATCCGTTCATAAACATCCAATTAACTTGTAGAATTACTTATTTTAACAATATCACACAACACGCGCGCTAATTTACAAATTGAAAGACCGTGAAAATTTGCTGAATGTATACGAAAGACAGAGAATGGGAGAATGCCAAGTAAAATCTACCAATATTGCCACTCTTTTGAATTCGTGTCGCGATTTTCTTCGTAGGTTGATTTCTGCATTTATAATGCTAATGCAATAATTAAGTTGCATGTTGCTGTCAAAATTTGTATGGAAAATGTGAAAATAAATGCTGCATTTTGTGCTAAATGCTAAAATGCGAAGAAAATGCAAAATCCTATCCCAGCATGAACAGCCTATAAGCTTCTATCCAAAAAGGAAAACCATGCGAATCATGGAAAAATAATGAACCATGCCCTCTTTTTGCTTTTTCTGTACATAAAAAAGATACATATTCTTTATATTTTGTAATGCATTTGCATTTGCAAGCCCCTCCTAATAAGTACTTTTTGATTGGCAGCCCTTTACACCCACGTAGGCACTACCACGTACCAAATATTGCAAACTTGGCAGCACTTTCTGAACAAATCAGCTGGCAGCTGCTTTATTTTATCATTTTTGTTTTTATCATTCATACAATTAACGACTGAACTATTTTTAGCAATTAAAGAAAAAAGCTCGCAAGTGTTTTGGTAATGAGTTAAGGAAAATAAAAATGTTATCACAAAACCGCAACTAGAGAAGGCGGCCGCAACGCTCACCGCATACTCACGAAATTACAATTGCTGTTTTGAAAGCGATAAAAGATTGTAATTTTAACACTACACAATAGTAATAGCTATACTCAGTTTAGAGTATTTCAAGGCCTAAAAGAATCTTAGTGCAAACAAAATGTCGATCAATTGGGTTGAATTGTTTCCTACGAAGCTAACCTTTATCATATTTTTGCTTTATATATCGCTGTTCATTGGTCAGGGTATGTATGATACTGAAGTTATGCGGAAATAGTCATTGTAATTGTATATTTTACTTGCTTATTCGTATTTCATTGCAGGAATTTTTGTTACCGCTTCACAAGAAGCAAACAATTCATACAACTACAACACCATAACCGTGGTTCTTCTAACTGAGATTTTAAAACTGTTTGTGTCCACCAGCTTATATTGCAGAGAGTATGTACAAACTATGCATATCTAGCAATTATTTTAACAACCTCATTCTCTTTGACGATAACGTGCCCAAAACGATCGTCGTTTGTGTGTTGGTAGCATGAATAGCAATACGATAGCCAAAACGATAGTCAACACGATAACAGCTGACACTTACGTAACGAAAGTGCTTAATCGGTAATCTGTTTGACGATTATCGTCTGACAATACGAAAACAAAGTGTCAAAATCAAACAAGAAGGAAATTGCTATCGTTGTTGAACAAATGGAAGCCGCAAACACAAGAAGTAAGTATTATTATTCAATTTTCCACTATTGTTGTTACTTATTGCTATTTATTTATTTTAAAAGATTCCAAAAAGAATCCCAGCACCCAGTTTCGAGTGCTTGTGAACGAGCTGGAGGCAAATGTTGAACTGACGAGAGGAGCACCAGTGTATGGAGCCTGTAAGGTTGCTTTCGAGGAGGTATAAAGGAAGATTGCCTCAAAGAAGGCACGTGTTTAGCAGTTGCTTCCTAAAGGAAGTATCACCGCACATCAAAACTATGAAATACATAACTATTCACAGAAATAAATAGTTAAAAATTATCTTATGAACTATTGATACCGATGGATTTTGATATCCCTTCCACACATCACGCCACACTCTGCCGTTGGATTCTCAGCGCACCTTCCTCCAACAAAGCCAAAGCAACAGCTTGGTACATAATTATAAACGAAATATTCCCGATTTATTAATAACATACAAATTATAAACTTTTTCACAAAGTCAAAACGCAGGTGCACAGAGTTGCAAAATTGGCATTTCATTTCGTTTAGCTGGCGATAGACGTAAGCCTACACGATAATCGTCAACGTAACATTCATGCTACCAAAAGCACACGATATCGTCAGCGCGGGTATCGTTCGTTAAGCGTATCGTTCGTCAAAGAGAATGAGGCTGTAAGAATAAATTGTTTGATTTATATTTTTTCTTTCACTTAGAAAAAGTATAAAAAATCTGGTGCATGATGTGCGTAAGGATTCAAATGTTATGATGCTTTACTTTGTTCCTGCTTTTCTGTATTGCCTTTACAATAATTTGGCATTTGTTAATTTATCCACATTTGATCCAACAACATATTATCTGCTATTACAACTACGTGTCGTCATTACAGGCATACTTTTTCAGGTAAGTGTGTTATTGACACGGAAGACGTCGTTTGTATTCGCAAAAACACTACTCGAAATTTTGGCCAGTGTTCCGTATATGCCAAGTCCAAAGTAAATTATGTACGCTACTTAAACCTGGTAGTGAATTTTATTTGGCTATTACGACATGCATACATTATGCTGGATTTTATTCTAAGCCGCCTTATCTGATGTGTATCTACTTATGGGATATAAAACTTGAGATTTGAGTCCGCCCAAAACAGCAGAGTAAGCAGCAGCCTGAGCTGTTCTTAATATGAAAATGGGTGCCTTTGGCGGGGTAAAAAAATCCCGACACATTCCGTTACGATGGAACCAGCTGTTTTAGGAATGTTTTTTATTTATTGCAATGCATTTCTTCTGCAATCCAATGGGTTTTGTTGTTACATCATCTACAAATATATTGCAAGCTTAGTCATCTCATTCCAGGGTTATTGTATAAGAAAAAAACAGCCTGAATGTTTGTTGGGGCATTTTCAGTCTCAAAATATTTCGCTAAATCTGAATCTGCTATTGTATATGCTTTGTGCATTTTTGCATTCAATTAGGTGTACGTGATAGTATTATATTGAGCATACGATATGCAAATTATAGAAACAAATTAGAGACGCAAACAGCCATTACTATCAGACATGGGCAGACTGCACTTAAATTTGAATTAAATAATTCACTACCCAAAATTTTGCTTATAGTATATTATAATATCATTCGACTTTTATATAAAAAGCCATTGAAAGAAAATGTGTTAGTTTCCATTGATGTAGACGAATTTTCAATTAAAACCAGATTCTGATCCGCTTTAAAACATGCTTCTCATGTCTGAAGGTTATTCATTGAAGGGAAGGGAACACCTACTAGCCAAAAATTAGTGATACATGTATTTAATGAGAGATTTGATAGACACTTTTCATCTATTTTTTAGATAATTTTCAAAAAGTATTTAAGCTACCGCCAATGGATCTCTCTTATACTTCTCACCTTTGGCTGTATGTTAAAACAAGTTGATCTTAATTTCTTGTTTAATAATACAAATGGTCATGATGTTGCTGCTGTTACGCCAATGCAATCGAAGGTTAATGGAAAAAATATGAATGGATTTGATCTTAGCCTTAGCGCACTACTCATATTGGCACAAACGGTATTCTCATGTCTTGCTGGTGTTTATAACGAATATTTATTGAAAGATAAGGGAGCGGATGTGAACATATTTGTACAGAACGTGTTCATGTATATCGATTCCATTGTATGTAACGTTTTGATATTATGTATAAATGGACAATTGCTTGAAGCTTTTACTGCAGACAGTCTACGTGCTATATGGCGTTTCAATGTGATTATTATTATTATAAATAATGCTGCCATCGGTATAGTGACGAGTTTCTTCTTAAAATACATGAATTCAATTGTGAAGACTTTTGCAAGCGCCTTGGAATTAATGTTTACAGCAGTATTATGTTACTTTCTTTTTTCCATACCAATTTATATGAACACAGCGCTTGCTATAGCGGTAGTATCATATGCCATATATCTCTATACGCAAAGTCCTGTAGTGAACACGGGCAAAGTGCGTCCCTTAAATAGTTTAGCTAGTGCGTCACAAGATCAGCGTAAGCTGATCAGTTCGGACGATGAGACAGATTTAGAAATGGAAATGGTGTAGCGTGTTTAATCAGAAAAAGCAAATAATTCCGTTGCGTATATTGCGTAGGTCAGTGATTGTGTTAATAGAGATTTAAGATTGATTATAAGAGGTTTTTCATTTAGAATTGTGTTCAAGTTTTTCATTGTCACGCCTTTAACGGAATACGACATAATTATTATAATTTGCAAGCCCTGAACGTGGCAATCGTTGCAAGTGGACATCAGGCGAACACGATAACAGGCATGTTTGTATCATATTTATTCTATAACAACTTAGTTTAGTTTTAATATATCAAAGCTTTATTATGACAATGTTAATATGTATATAAAATTATAATGTACCTTGTCACTTTTATTTTAAATTACTGATGAGTAGTTATGGCTTTTAGTTGTATGATGTAAATGAAATTAAAGTATATTTATTACAAGAGAAGACAAATAAAATAATTCAAAAATATGTATGTAATGCAACTAAACCCATAAATACAAATTTGTTTCTTTTAATACCAGACTTCTTTGGTAAAAATAGGCATATAATTTCGATGATTTTTTTTTTGCGCTAGCTTGGAACTTTAAGCGCGGGGCTATCACAATGCAATTATTGCATTACTAGTTTTTGGTTAAACTTATGATAGAATCTAAATAAGGAAATTAAAGGAATCCATAGGTATGTATTTCGTTAAACATGTTAACATATTGTCCGCCTTCCTTATTTACGCATGTTATTCATGTGGTCTGCAAGTTTCCGCCATCTTCTCGAAAACTGTATTATGAAATTGATAGTAATCGCGACATTTTTCCAAATGCTCCTCCATTGTTCCAACCGGCACCAAATGCGTTGCATTGTACATGCACTGATCCAATGGTGGTCCCCTATAATTTTTGCGGCACTTCAACATGTGAGACGGCATTCGATATCGTATAATTAGATGAGATTTATTATATGGACACATAAGAAACTCTTCTTCATCCATTGTTCAATACGTTTTTGGGTTTCGTGCACAACAAAAATCAGAAAAAATTAATTAATTAATAGCGAAAGCTTTAATTACCACCCGCTTTTTGTCACAAATCAGCTGTATGGTAGCGTCGCGTTGCCAATGAAATTTTAGTTAGTGCTGCCAAGTTCTCCCTCTCTGAAGCAAAATAAATGCACCATTCACAACAGTGCTGGGCAATAACTTTGAAATTAATAAGCTTTTTAAATTTATTTTATGCCTGATTGGTTATTGAAATTAAGCTATGGTTTTTGCTGTTTCGATAAAAGCAAACTACAGTTAAAGGCGCCTCACCGAAGTAACGATCTTAGACCTGGTCGAGATTACCGTCTGTGATTTCAATGGGTGATAAGAAATTCTTGGGAATGAAATAACAAATCTGCTCTCTTTTCTAAGTTTACAGTATATTTTTTCAAATACAGTTAAATTATTTACTGACAATATACTTATTATTTAAATGCCTTTCTTTTTTTTCCTAAGCAAATGTCAATGTAAGTATTAGCTGTTGCTATTTTTTAAAGACTTGAGAAAAACGAAATGGATATCCTATAATTATTTGGCGTCCTTGGCCTCCTTGGCGTTTTGTAAGGATTGTGTAATAAAAAGTTTAGCCAATGATTGTGAACAAAACTGTGATATATGTTGTGAATACGTGCTAATTTGTCCCGCAGTAATGGTTGCATTGAGCCTAGGTGGAACAGGAAGTGGACGGAACTGCTTAAGAACTTCCTCTTCTGGAATTGGTGACTCACCTTTGGCATTGCGGGCAACATTTTCTGCTGCTTGTTTAGCTAAAGCACGATGTTTCTCCTGAAAAGGAAGATATTAGGTATAGTAAATACATATAGCCCTTCCCGTCGTAGTCCTGCATTCAACTTACCATCTCCTGCTTGAAGACTATTTGTTGGTATTTGTTATAACGCATCGACTCTTGATACAATTCATCAACACGTTCAATTAGACACCGCATATGATTCTCCAACACCGAAGCCGTACCCAAATCCAAAAAGTTTTGTCCTTGTTCTTCTGGCAACATTTCACCAAGCTCACTCATCATTATATTGGTTAGCGGCGAGTTCTTGATGACGATGGGAATTTCAACAAAGAGACTCTCATAGCCTACTTTTAAATTGCGCAACGCTTCAGGTGTAAAATCGTTATCCTTATACATTTGTATAGCTTGCGGTGTCAAACGGTAAGCTTTCAAACACAGAAAACCCCGTCCAGACTTCTGTGTATCATAAATGACAACAACAGACTCCTCAATGCTGGTCTGATAGTGATATTGCGATTCCAACAAAGCCATTGATAAAAAGTTACCAACATCGGAACTCTGATACCAGCCAACATGGAAATGGTCAACATTAACACGACGTAAACGACGCATCATTGTTAACTGATACATTTCTTCATCCATCGTCTCATCGCCGCTTTTTGGGAACGGGAAACAATTAGTGATCTCTAAACACTTGTCAACAACCAAACCCAGCAGGGCACCCTGCGCCAAATCCATGTTGCTTGACTCTTCATGGCAATGTTTGACCATTTTCATCACGGCCTAAAATTAAATTGAATAAACTGCTATGGAATGCAAAGCAAAACAAATATTTTTTCGAACATTGGCAACGCTAAAATTGACATTGAGGTGCCACTGCCCGTGAAATAGCAAACGTGGGAGCAGTACAACTTTTCAAGCATATTTTAAACCAAACTAAAGCACTTACAGCAGCTTTGTTTTGCGCATAGTTGAATGCCAAAGCTTTTCTTTGGATTTTCACTTACCAAACCGTCACATTGTACATAATTAATAGTATTATCCACTTCTTCCTGACGACCACGATTACTTCCACGGCTTGCCATTTTTCTGTCAAATGCAAAAGAAAAAGAACAAAAAATTGCTTGTGAAGTTAGCTGTGGTTAGGAAAAGAGTGATGCCAAGTCAGTCTAGATATGTGGCTGCCAGACTAAAAAAATATTACTATTGTAAAGTGTGGTCTAATTTTGACTTCAAATTCTGATATAGTGCCGTTGTTGTTGTTGTTGTTTTAGCAACAAAATCACTCCCCGAAGTTTTTGGGGAGTGTTGTCGAATTAACAGTCCTTGGCCGGATATGAATCCGGTACGCTCCGGTCCTCCCGACTGTCGTTGTTGTTGTTGTTGTTGTTTTAACAACAAAATCACTCCCCGAAGGTTTTGGGGAGTGTTGTCGAAATAACAGTCCTTGGCCGGATACGAATCCGGTACGCTCCGGTACTCCCTTGCGGTACTGCCCGACTGTCGTGGGAGCGATTTGGTATGACCACTGGAACCTTCTAGGTCATGTCATCCCTCCTTCCGAAAGAAGAGATGGGTAATGAGAGGTGGGAGGCATCATATCCGTAGATCAACCATCGAGTTGCACATCATTACCTTTGTGCATATTGGTCGCCTCTTACGACCGGTATGCCTACCGCGGGCATATTCTAAGCCCCAACCCGCAGGGTTGCCCGACTGTCGTGGTAGCGATTTGTTATGACCAGTCTAACCTTCTAGGTCATCATGGGAGTATACGAAATGGTCCCGGGCTTAAGTACCTCTACAGGTTATTTCAAGATAGCAACCATGAAAAAGCTTTTTTTTATTCAAGTACGGCTTCATCACTTTGAATGCACTTTCTACTCCGCGTCCATTGGAAGAAGTTTTTGCGAAATCGTGGCCCATACATCTGAACCATTAGCTTAAGTTTCTAGGCTGACAAGATTTAGGTGTCAGCGCTGATTGCCAAATAAATAACCTCCTTGACAGTTCCAAATATCTATATATTCGATGAAGTGACAGGCAAATGATACATTCTTAGATTATTTATTAGATGAAAGCAAACATTTCTGTTATAAGCGCTCCCTGTTTTATAATTTATTAACGGAATATGGCTATACGCACCTCTTCATACTGTGTTGGGGAAATACTAGCTCCACCATCTTAATTTTCAACTACGAGGAGCGTTTTCTTAGTAATATCACTGCAAAACTTCTTGTTTTATAAATTTTTTAGTCGCACACTATGAGCCTGAATAAGAGTCATTTATGACACCTTCCTTTCTCATAATCGGCACTTATTGGACTCAAAACAAGACTCATATATGAAACAGTTTTAGAGTCATTTAGGAATGTTGTAAAAACCAGAAAATACAAATTTTTTTCATCAAATTGCGCCTTTTTGGTACTGAAATTGGGAGATTATAATTGGAGAAAAGATACCTGAAGCTTCATTAAAAAGAGATTTTCAATAGATTTTGGTGAATAAATCAGTAAAATGTGCATGGTTTGGGCATACTTACACCAATGGATACTTCTACATCACTATGGAATGTCTATAAAGCTATCCATTGAAAACTACATCAAAATGTTTTTAGGCAGGAATGATAATACAAATCAAGTCCAGAACAATGAAAATCAGATGATGCAATTTAATTTTTATTGAAATAAAAAATTTTCATAAACAAAATATGAATATTTGTTCTAAAGTTGCTAGATGAACACTCTCCATATAAGGCTCATAATTTTCATCACATCGGAGTCATAAGCGACTCCTATATGATCTTATTTCTTTGTCTAAAATTTTTCACATATTTAAGACTCATACGGACTCCTAAATTATGTACCCTCCGAGAATGTTTGTAGGGTAGTAGCTACACCAAGGTGAATTAATACAAGGTGGTATTATCCTATCAGCTGATAGCTATTTTTTTCTCAAATTTTGACACTACACATTTAGCCGCCATAAGATTTTCGCCTTGAGCTACACCGACATGACTCTGGCATGACTCCAGATAATCGAAATACATATGTTATATATTTTGCTGTGACTCGCCCGTCAAATTTTGATAGTCAATTCCCAAACCGTTTAAAAAATAAACAACGAAAAGAAAAAAATATATTTTAGTTTCAAAAATGGGTGCCAATAAGTTCGATAAGGAAGATAAAAAGTTTTTACTTGAATTCATTGAAGTATATAGATCTGAGATATTCTTTCTGCAATGAAAACTATTCATATATGAATGACTAAGCTGAGCCCATGGCGAGTCGACACGTGCACAGATCTCTTGCGACCCTGAGGCACTGTGTATATACTGCCCTGATTACTACCTGGCCCTCCTGCCGGTTTCCTAAGTGGTACACGATCGGTTAGTATAACATCTGAATGTTGTATAGGATGTGCTGAGGTTCCACTAAACAATGCTAGGATGCACAGCGCGCAAGCAAAGATGATGATTGTTTTCATTTTTTAAACCTTCTTATTCTTCTTTGGGTTTCAAATAAAACTGACCATTGGATGGCTTGGCGAGGTTATATATAGTGAATGGCTAGTTGAAGTGGGCGTGTAGCCGTTGCAAAATGCATTTTATGTTAAAGTGGAAGAACACTTAAATACAAGTGGGTAAGTTGTGAAAAAAAATGAAATAATTTCACAAACTCACGAGCGGAATTATATTTATACGCAGATAATTGTAAAGATTAGAATGTCCAGCCTGTAATGCGTTTCATAACTAATGCTCTTGAAATTTACATGTTTTGTTCGTTTGTTGAAATCTGTCTAAGCTTTATGGAGGGTGAAGAGCTTTTTTATTTGTTATTAGAGTTTTATCTCCTTATAGTACATGATTCCAAAATAAAAATCATATTATGTTTATGACAGACTCAAAATACATTTTATGCCTAAGACGGAGGTTTATTTTTAAAATTACCAAAATGCCATTTTTACATTTTAAATCACGGTATGTGTCTATGATTGTGCAATGTTACAGCGCTTCCTCCAAACTTGAGTTCAGCTTTTTTCGCTTATTGCCACATTTTCAAATATCTTCTGCTTCTTATCAGTGATTTTCTCCTGAATGTATATTTAATTAACGTATACTATTCATATCTAATCATTAAATTGGTATAAATTTAATTACTTCCTTGTATCAGACGCTTTTCAGTAAAAGAAGGACAGACAATTTGACAGTTTAAGCACTATCCCAGAGCTAAATAGCACTAGTTCTAGGGTTGTAAACAAGGCGAATTAATACAAGGTGGAATTATCCCATCAGCTGATAGCTACTTTTTTCTCAAATTTTGACACTACACATTTAGCCGCCATACGATTTTGACATTAGTCCTACAAATTACAAAAACAAAGTACATTGAAAATGTATGGATGTGTGTTTGTAATTCGGCTGGCCTCCACCTTCTATTAATTCGACTTGGTTGTAAATGACGCAAGACCATCGATGATTTGAAAATTTACATCGATGTTAGTTCGATGTATCGAATCCAAAAAATCGATGTTTTACCGATGATAACGAAACAAGTGGCAACCCTGGATTGCTATTTTTATTAATAAATTTTATTGACTCACAGAAGTACTTAGTTTACAAAATAAAAATTAAGCAAACATTTATTCACATGTGAGTTTTATGAGATCAAGTTGCAGTTTATGTTGGAAACTATTTCCAAAATTATCTTTCAATGCCACGTAAGAACAGCAGTTTGTTCAGTCTTTCAGGCTTAATCCTATTTCTTTGGAAGTTAAGAGTTGATGCTGCTTGCGAAAATAAGCGTTCTGAAGAAATGGAGTTCCAACCACAGGTACGTAAAATTAGTGAAGAAAGTTCTCCGATGTTTTTCAAAACATAGGCCACGACCATCGATGTTACTCGATGCATCGATGTTTTTTTACATCCCAAACTAGTTCTAGCTTAGTACCTAAACAATGCTTTCAACTGCCCACTTTTACACTTAGTACATTAATTGGTAACTTGGCCTTAACCGTTTCCCATTCCGGTAACTCTAACATATGTAGCTTCGTTTTGGCTATATATGTACATATGTATGCATTACTCAATGCAATCTCAATTCAGTTTATTCAATGAGTTTTAAAAACCATTTCTTTCCTCACGGGCCCTAATTGAGTCGCTTATTGTTTAAGCGAATTCAACTCAAACTCACTTGGTAGCTTATTTTTTGTTGTTGCTTACCATGTTTCTTCATAACCTACTCAGCGTTCTTTTGTTGATTGCTTACAATAGTTTACATCTTTTGTAAGATATAAATAATAAAAAAAAGGAAAGACTGTTGTTGAGTTGTATAGCCCTCTAGAGGCTCAGAGCTCTCCCTAGTGGCTTAACAATGGCCCAACAAGCGCAGCTAAACTTATTTTATACTGCACGAAAAATGCTCATCGAAATTGCAAATTGAATAGCAATCATCCGGTATTGATAAGATAGCTAAATGCTATAATAACATAGCTATGGATAACTATGATGTCTAGAATAGAGGCTTTAGCTATTTTTTGTAGATAAATATATTTTCTATAAATAGTCTAGATCCGTCGAAGAATGTATCAGACTGATTTTCGAGGTTTAAAACTGTAGAAGACGTAAACATGAAGACAATCGCTACTTTAACTTTTCTGCTCTATAGCTTCTTGCTATTTAATAACAGCTCAGCTCATCCCTTGGACGAATCCCCTAATGGCGATCTAGCCGATTACGCACCTGAAGTGAAACCAGTAAATCATAGAAATATTATTGGCCCGATTCATTTGGAGGATTACAATGAAGTTCCCGCACCGGCGGCAGAAAAGGTGTCAGCTGAAGCGGGACCAATTAAGAAGTTGAGATATCAATTTCAATCCGATCTACTTGGGTGCTTTCAGAACTGCAATCATTATTGCAAGATCCGTGGACACCGAAGTGGCTACTGCAGTCGAACTAGGTGTAGATGCGAGTAAAGAATATTTGTTTTTATTTTTGCAATAATGGTATAAATAACATGTACGGTAGTGCGACCGAACATTAAATACTCCGTTGTGAGCTTTAGAAACAAAATTGGCATTGTTTATTTACTTGTATGGCTTATAGTAAGTATATGAGATTTTTTTGTGAATATGTACTGAAAACTTTAAGGTCTACTTTGATTGCGTTAATCTGGGTTTTAAAAACAAGCTGTGGCTCAATTTATAAAAAGGCGGATCACTAACTATCTCAACGGTCGGCAAGTGTCGGTAACATTTACAGGGTGTGGTGTCCCTTTTTTTAATTTCTGTTTTTCGAAGCTTCCCTTGACACTCAAGGTCTCCTACGCTTATGACTACTATTGTGGCTTCAGGCAAGGGAACGAACTTTCCAGCTCCTTCAGCCTAAGAAGACAACCGTTTGTGCATGTAGACGTGTTTTTATTCGCTCGCATTAATACCTTTCTTATCGTTAGAATTTTGCAATGTACATATATACTCGTATTAGCGAAAATTTACTCTTCTTGCTAACATAGGACGGTGCAAGCATGTTTTGGCAAACATGGCCGTTATTACTTTCACAGTTCTAAATAAAAGCAAGTGGCCGAGTTCACTCTGTCAGTTGTAAAACACTTTTAAATTTTACATATGTACATATGTAGTTAAAAATTGATACTAGAAAATAGATATTTGTATATTTTTAAGAAATTCGTATAAATTTGTCACGCTTTCACCGTTTGAATAAATTTTTTGCTGTTTGATTTTAATCCATAAAATTTTAATAATAATATTTTTAAATGAGAGCATTCTGCAGCTGCGACCGTGCCATATACTCCGACATACCTACTTACACCTGATAAACCATTGGCTCCTGATTGGAATGTCCTAGCAAAGAGCATATATACAAGGGAAAGCAACGACAAAAATTTTTAAAGTTGAACTACTAACCAATCAAAATGGCAACAGCTGTTTTTGCATTTCGAGAGAGTTTTCCGTCATTCTCATTTTACTTACACTTTTTGCAAGTTTTGTACGCGACCAGTTTACAGTGCACAACATTCCAAAACGTCAACCCGTTTTTTTTACATTGCCTACTCTAAAACGTCAACTCGGAATAAAACCAAATTTTGAATTTAGCAGCAGTTAATTTGTACACACACACATTTATTATATGAAATCATTTCTGAAATTGGGGATTCCCCTTATAATTAGAGTAGAAAAGTAGTTGCAACTGCACATACATATTATCTTTTATTTATGTTCATTTGCTTTTTTGTTTCTAGTCAGGTTGAATGCCTTTTTTTTTCTTTTTGAATTTGTTTATGTTTGGTTTTAGTTTATAATAAATAAAAACTTTTAAAAGCAGATATATACATATGTTTTTTATTATATAATTTTACATTTGTAAACGTCAACAATTGTTAAACGTCAACACCCGCGGTTTTAATTAGTTGACGTTTTCCCGAGTGCACTGTATTTATTTTTTCGACCAGTGGAGAAACAGCTGTTTGCTTACCTTAAATTCTGTGCCTAAAAAACTGACCAAAGATACAACCATTGCTACTTAAACAGCTTCCGTTTCCGTAATACTGTGGCACTAAAGCTCTTTACCTATATCGGGAGGTGAGTTCCCTGTTAATACAACATCAGTGCGTAAATTGAATGATCATTTAGGCTATGTGATAAGCTAACTTATATACAATTTTCTAGAATAACAACGAGAGTAGATGACTAAGTCGAATTAAAATAGAGTTTTATCTACTTAAACGTGATTCTAAAATAAACATCATTTCATGTACATACCTAAATATGTCATAGTCAACTTAAAATAGTTTTGATGTCTAGGACGGAGCTTTAATTTAAAATCATAGTTTGTGTCTATGGTTGTGCGATGTCAAAACGCTTACTTCAAACTTGTGTTTGGGTGTTTTCGATTATTGCCACAGATATGCTATGGTTTGTGACTAAAATAGTTGACACAGGGTGACATTGCAAAACACAAAAAACTTCCGCATAACACCAACCAACTTAATTTCATCTCTCTTACATTTCATTTTTAAAGGTCTTTTTGATTTAAGTAAAGATATTAATTGAAATGCAACGAATATGAATATGGGCCACTGAATTGAAATTTATTTTAAGCAAATTATTTAAGAATTCGTTTTTTGTTGATTGCAAATTATTTTCATAAGTGTGATAGTGATTTTTATTATCACAAAATTTTCGGTTTTAATTAAATTCATATTTAAATTTTAAATAATTAAGTAAATTCTTATTTTAATACTTTGATTGACCGGTAATCGCTTTATCTAGCGACTATTTATTTATTTTAAGGATAACTTTTAAAGAATGTCGGCATTAGATTGAAAGATACCGAAGCCTGTATGATTAGCCAGACGATTTCGCCTTTTATGAGACGGTCTTCATTGTGAGAAAGACGCTACTATATAAAATACCCAAAGCCGGTAACTCTCTGATCTTGTGTTTACAGTACGCTGCGCTTTTCTTTCGACCAGAGTCACCCAATCTCACTGGCTAAAGCACTGCAAAGACTCTTAACAAAGAGCTTGATAAAACGGTTTTAAACGCCTCTAAGGAAAAGCAATAGATCAGTGCATGTCTGCTTTGAGCAAAAGCCAGGCACGATAACCTTGAACCTATGCAATGTCAAGTATAAATTAACAGCAGTCACCGACCCTGGATAAGACGGTGAATGCAAAGGTTTACTTAATAATCAATTTGAAGGAAAAGAAGATGTTGTAATTTCAATAAATATGATTACTTCAAATATTTAAACAGTCCAATAAGATAAAATATTAGTCAGAGTTTTATCTATGCATTTTCGCAGATACCTAAATTTACTTTAAATAGCCTTGATCCGTCGAAGAATGTATCAGACTGTTTTTTGAGAGTCAAAACTGCAGAAGACGCTAACATGAAGACAATCGCTACTTTTGCTTTTCTGCTGTATAGCTTCTTGCTATATAATAACAGCTCAGCTCATCCTTTGGACGAATCTGCTAAGGGCGCACCTGAAGTGAAACCAGTTAATAATGGAAATATTATTATTCCAATTCAATTGGAGGATTACATTGAAGTTCCCGCACCGGTGGCTGAAAAGATGATTGCAGCGAAGAGCAAGGTTATCAATGGTGTCAAGGTATCAGCTGGAGCGGGATCAATTAACAAGTTGAAACCTCAACCCAGTCCACGTAATTGCTTTATGGACTGCGACACTATGTGCCGCTACTATGGACACCGAAGAGGCTACTGCATGGGAGATTCATGTCAATGCAACTAAATAACCTTTTTTTTCAAGAATTTACATCTTACATGGGGGTTTATTTTCGGGTGCTCCTGAATATTGGCGTTATTTTTTTTACTTTATATTAGCCATGCGTGTAATAAATTTATTCGTGAATAATAAAAACTTTGAGGTCTAGTTTATCTGCGTTTCGGAAACATATTATTTTAGGTATATATGAAATCTAGGGATGGTTATCAATGTAATTTTGCTACAACCAACCAGAGTTGTTGATGAACTGAAGGGTTTTAAATTCCCTATTTCAGATATTCTCTCCAAAAAGGGATTCCCAGAGACTAGGAGACTACTTGTGTGCTTTTCGCAAGATGGCTCTTGATATTAAACAGGCACCTTCCACCTTCCTTGTACTTCGTTCGTACTTTTCGATGTTTTTCGTGGCTGCGACTAGCGGGAAACGCAATTTCAAGCTCTCGCTCTAAAGAGCCCATAGGAGCCAGCTTATAGCCCGTTTATTATCTCCGATTCCATTATGACCCGGAACCCAGATAATGCATATCTCAAGAGGCACGATTAAGGTCGTCAGGTAAAGAAGAATGCAGGAAGAAGATCCACCGAAAAAGGTTTTCCCATGTAAATCCGAAGCCCGAGTGTGAGTTATCGCTGCAATAGGATTACTGGAGTGCATTGATAGACGAACTCTAGTGCCACTTACTCCTCAAGTGCATGATAACAAAATATGTTACCTACATATTTGGATCGTATAGTATTTATATACATGGTTATAAATAGTCTAGAGAAATCTTAAATACCTCAGTTGATTTCATATCATTTCCTTAGTAAAAGACGCCCAACATGAAGACAGTCACTACTTTTGCTTTTCTGCTGTATAGCTTTTTGATATTTAACAACAGCTCAGCTCATCCTTTGGTCGAATCTGCTAAGGGTGATTTGCTCACAGAAGATCTAGTCGATTACGCACCTGAAGTGAAACCAGTAAACAGTGGAAATATTATTATTCCAATTCAATTGGAGGATTACATTGAAGTTCCCGCACCGGTGGCTGAAAAGTTGATGGCAGCGAGGAGCAAAGTTATCAATGGTGTCAAGGTATCAGCTGGAGCGGGACCAATTAACAAGTTGAAACCTCAACCCAGTCCACGTAATTGCTTTATGGACTGCGACACTATGTGCAGCTACTATGGACACCGAAGAGGCTACTGCATGGGAAATTCATGTCAATGCAACTAAATAAAATTTTGTTTTTCAAGAATGTATCTCCTACATGTAAGGGAGTCTATTTTCGGGTACCACCGAATATTGGCGTTATTTTTTTACTCTATATTGGCCATGCGTGTAATAAATTTTTTGGTGAATAATAAAAACTTTGTGGTCTATTGAAGTGTTTGTTACCTCCGACTATTGTTACCAATCAGCTTACGAATCCTATCTCTACCTTGATTTCTGACTGTCAACAAGGGTTCTGTAAAAGAAAGTCCACCGTTACGAGTTTACTTGAGCTACAAATCATGTCTCAAATTGCTTTAGAAAAAATCTGCACATCGACGTTATTTATACTGATTGCAGCAAAGCTTTCGACAAAGTGTACCACTCTTTACTTATTCATAAACTTGATCAGTTGGGGACAGAACACAAAAAGTAGTGTGTAAAAATTGTGAATCCGATGTTATTTATGTCTCCTCAGGAGTTCCTCAAGGAAGCCATCTGGGCCCAATTCTGTTGTTGTTGTTTATAAATAAAATTTATGAAATGATCGAAAATGTTACTGTAGCTGACGATGTAAATCTTTTCATGTCATTCACATCATTCGAAGATAGAAATTAGCTTCAATCAGATTTAAATGTCGCTGGCTTCGTGAGAAAATATCCTAAGTCCATTTTTTCTTTTAAATGAGATTTCAATGCGGAGCGATAGTACAGTTATAAATATATCATTTACCATCAAAAAAGTGACCAAAAAGTCGATGCAGTGGTATGCAAATGTTCTAAGTAAAATAAGTTTTTATTTGTCTCATTCAATTTTATTCTTGGAATCATATTTACTTTAAGCATGACTTTAACCGAATTGATGGCAAATATGAAGATGTGCAATTTATGAAAGCAACTTTACCCAAGGACTATCAGAAATTTTATGATGATTTACCTCACGACTGATATATCTTAGAAAATATAATATGTAGTAGTTTTTGTTAGCAGCCATGAAATAAGACTGTAATTATTTTTTATTTTGTTTAACACAGTAAAATATAGTGAATGAAACACGCAACAAACAACAAATTTATTAACTGAAAATATTCTAAGTTTATGTAAACAATACCCTGTAAAACCTTGTAAACCACCCAAATTGGCAAAAACCCATGTATGTATGTATGTTCTTGATTCATACTATCTATATACCAAATGTTATCCAATTCGGTCAAGCAGTTCGCGCGATATAAGGAAAAATAAATAAAATGCGGTTAGGTGGCAACCCTATCCTAATCCTGCTTCAACTTGTCATATTTGAAATTCGGGCGAAAACACTTTTCATTTGATACCCATATTGTCATATTTTGCTCAATATTAAAAAAAACGAGATATGTGGCAACCCCGTAAACCGTCCCAAGTGGCAGCACACATGTGCATATTCTTAGAATGAATCATATTGTCTATATGCCCAATTTCATCGAAATCGGAAACAAAACAAGCACAATTTAATTGTAAGAAAATGTTCTAAGTCCATGTAAATATAACAAAATCATAGAAAGCAAATGTCCTAAGTCACAAAAGTGCCCATAACTCTGCATTTACTTTATTTAAAAATATTTTGATAACTGTTATCTAAGCAAGCTGCTTTCTAGTCGGAGGGAAATGCTTGGAATTGTTTTCATGATTAAATTACTAAATAATTCAATCACAAGCCCATTTCTTTTGAGCGAAGTGAACTTCAATGTACCCTCTCGTCCATCAAGGCATTTTAAACCACTTATCTTGAAACAGTGCCGAACCAATTTTGAATTAAATGAGACTTTTTGTTGTTTGTGTCAAAATTATAACTCTCATTCTGGTACGTTTGATATTTCGGACTCACTCTGCAGCATAAAAAAGTCGATTCTCTCTATCCTTAATACATAGCAACAAATTGCTTTTATATCATTTGATTCTTATCTTTATTCTTAACAATAACTATCCGCTGTCAATTAATAATTTATTAATTGTGTTATCTATCTTATGTCTACCTTACTTAGCTGATGAGGTTTTCTCTGTAGCTGAGCAGTTTTAGATTTCGACGGTTAACAAACCAAAGCCTTTCAACAACTTGGCACGAAATCTAGGCATGGTTATCAACGTAATTTGCTACAAGCGTTCCTCAATATAAGTATTTTAAGCTCTCCCTCTAATGAGTCCACAGGTGCCAGCTCATAGCCCGCTTCATATCCCCGATTCCGACTATGACCCGGAACCCAAATAATGTAAATTTCAAGAGGCACGATTAAGGTCATCAGGTAAAGAAGTATGCAGGAAAAAGATCCATCGAAAAAGGTTTTCCTATATAATATGTGCGTACATGTATTAGCATACTGCACTATAAATTATTTAAATCCGAAACCCGAGTGTGAGTTATCGCTGAAATGAGATTACTGGAGGGTATTGATAGTCGAACTCTAGTGCCACTTACTTCTCAAGTGCATGATAACAAAATATGTTATCTATATATTTGGATGGTACAGTATTTTCATAGTTATAAATAGTCTAGAGAAGTCTTAAATACCTCAGTTTCATTTTCACTGTAAAAGACGCTTAGCATGAAGACAGTCGCTACTTTTGCTTTTCTGTTGTATAGCCTCTTGCTATTTAACAACAGCTCAGCTAATCCTTTGGACGATTCTGCTAAGGGCGATTTGCTCACAGAAGATCTAGTCGATTACGCAGCTGAAGTGAAACCAGTAAACAGTGGAAATATTATTATTCCAATTCAATGGGAGGATTACATTGAAGTTCCTGCAGCGGTGGCAGAAAAGTTAATGGCAGCGAAGGGTGTCAAACTATCAGCTGAAGCAGGACCGATTAACAAGTTGAAACCTCAACCCAGTCCACGTAGCCATTGCTATTCGGACTGTGGCGCCATGTGCCGCTCTTATGGACGCCGAGGTGGCTATTGCTTGGGAAGTTCATGTCGATGCAGCTAAATAAAATTTTGTTTCTCAAGAATGTATCTCCTACATGTAAGGGAGTCTATTTTCGGGTGCCGCCGAATATTATAATATATTATAAACCATACGTTTATTAAAATTTTTTGTGAATAATAAAAATGTTGAGGTCTATTTTATATGCGTTTTGGAAACATATTATTTTAGCTATATATGAAATCTAGACATGCTTATCAATGGAATTTTCTACAACCATTCCTTATTATAAATTATAAATAAATGCCAAATTGTTATTATAGACTATTGTTGTTGTTTTTACGACAAAAACACTTGCCGTAAGTTTCGAGGAGTGATGTCGAATGGACAGTCCTTGGCCGGATATGAACCCTGAACCCGGTACGCTTCGGTGATCATTTGCGGTACTGTACCGAATGTCGTTGTAGCGATTTGGTACGATCAGTGAAACCTTCTAAGTCACGCAATCCCTCCTTCCGGAAGGCAGGAGAAGATGGGTAATGAGAGGTGGAAGGCAGCAGATCCATTGATAAGCCACCGATTTGCACGTCATTACCTTTGTGCATATTAGTCGCCTCTTACAATCGATATGCCTATCTCGGGCACATTCTAAATTATTTAAAAAAAAATTATTGTAGACAAAGTTAAAACGCAATTTCTCTGCAAAACTAATTCTATATCAACTCTATTTTACCTTTAAAGTATTGTAGTATAAGAATTTTTGGATGTATATTATTCATATGGCAGCCGCAAAACTTACTGTCAAATAAATTGAATTCAAATTAGGCTAACCTAAAAAAAAATTTTTTCCTCCCAAAATGCTTTATAGTTTTTTTTTTGGCATTGACTATATACTGATTGTAGATAAGCTCAGAAAATCGAAACCTAATGCCAAGAAAATGCGTTTTGGTACTTTTTACTGAGTTATATGTAAAAAATCTCAGCCATAAAATTAAATAAACAATGCCAATTTTGTTGCTAAAGCTCACAACGGAGTATTTAATGTTCGGTTGCACTCTCGTACATGTTATTTATACCATTATTGCAAAAATAAAAACAAATATTTTTTAGTCGCATGCACACCTAGTTCGACTGCAGAAGCCACTTCGGTATCCAAGGATCTTGCAATAATGATTGCAGTTCGTAAGACAAAAATGCATCCTGGGTTGAGGTTTCAACTTGTTAATTGATCCCGCTCCAGCTGATACCTTGACACCATTGATAACCTTGCTCATCCCTGCCATTAACTTTTCTGCCACCGGTGCGGGAACTTCAATGTAATCCTCCAATGGAATTGGAATAATAATATTTTCATTATTTACTGCTTTCACTTCAGCTGCGTAATCGGCTAGATCTTCTGTGAGTAAAACGCCACTATCGGAAGTTTCTAAATCGTCCAAAGGATGGGCTGAGCTGTTATTAAATAGCAAGAAGATATACAACAAAAAACCAAAAGTAGCGATTGCCTTCATGTTTACGTCTTCTTTAGTTGTGATACTCAAAAATCAGACTAATACATTCTACGATGGATCTGGACTATTTAAAGCAAATATAGGTATCTTCGGAAAATGGATACAACTCGGACTATCATTTATTTTTATTTGACATGATATTGCTTAGGTTTAAGTTTATTGTGACTGGTTGGTGCTCAAAGCAGAGAGGCTCTAGTCTATTGATTTTCCTAAGAGGCTTATAAAATCGTTTTTATCAAGTTCTTTGTTACGAATCTTAGTTTTTTGAGATCTTTTAATCATATGTCGTCTAAATGATAAGACTATACTTCTTAAAGTATATTCTAGTTATAACAGTTATCGCACTAACCTCACAATTGACTAATCATTTTTGCGTTTGCGGTATTCTGTGCGATCTATCAATCGATATAAATTATAGTTTGAATGGTAACTGAGTCGTGATATTAATCAGTAATCTGCATTGCCTCCACAAAAATGATGCCTCAATGTCAGAGAGAAGAATCTTATAAATAAAAATGAATGTGTTCTTTTATAGACGTTCAAAGTACACAAACGATTTTTCTGACATTTTCGCTGTATAATTTAGGAAAAGTGGGCAGTGCCACATCCATATTTTTTTTTTTTTAATTATATTTGTGCTTCATTAATATCCGTAGTTTATTATCTATGTCTATGATTCATTATTATTAATAAGACTTGATTAGATTACTGAGTCATGATTTGTTAATTAAAATATTATCTTAAAAGAAAATATTCACTGCCAATAAGGGAAACGATTTGAACTCTGCTATATGTACATATATACTTTAATGATATTGCAATGTTTTTATTTACGCTGCATCTGATCGTAGGTGTAACATGTGTCTCGAGAAGTCAAAGCAGTCTTAATATCCTGCCCTGAGTATGGATAAGTCTGGAGAACAATGATGGCTACCTACTACTAGTGTGCAGGTTTTTTTTTTTTGTTATTTTTTTCAGAGGAGAAAGCATCGAAAGCCTTACAGTCATTGGTGGGACTTAAACCGGCACTGAAACTCCTATCGTCATGTACCAAGCCCCCGATACTACCGTTAAGCATTCTGTCGGAAGTTGGTTTGAGCACTAGTCTTAACATCTGTTGGCACTTGAATTTCAGTTCTTAGTTGGGGATCTTTTGTTAGATTTTTCATTCTCCTAGTCTGGAGTATTATTCAAAGAAAGTCGGTCTTGTACAACAACCAAAAATATATAAATTTTACTTTATAGGCATTTACTTACACTACATCCATTCGCTTATTTTATCTAGGCTTTCTTCAATCATAGAAGATTTGTTTAGTGGTGCGCGAGATACGCAACTCGCATACGCATGAACTAAGCACGTCAACCCCAAACTCTTTTGGATCAGCTCAATATCTTCCCACACATTTTTAGTAGAAAATCGTCTTTTATAGGATGGATGTGGTCTGTTTTTGTTGTTGTTATATAGATCGGTGATATGCCTCAGTATAGCGAAGGATCTTTACGATCCATTCGCAAATAAACAAGGCTACAGCCAACGCTTTTACTGCGCCCACTCTGCACGGGATAAAGATGCAAAAAGGTGGGTCAACTAGATGTGAACTATGACAATACCAAGTATTTGCTGTCATCGGGTAAAAAACAAAAGGTTCCGATAGGCAAAAACCGCTGTGTGACCACTTGGCCTCACTCAGTATCAGTTACAGTGTATAGAATGCGATGACTGGCATGCATTGATATGGCCAAAGATCAATATCCTCTCTGGGGTTCACCGTCACTGCTACTTACTCCTCGAGTATATGATAACGATGAATGTTATCTACATATATGGATCGTACATTATTTGCATTGTTATAAATAGTCTAGATCAATCGAAGCTACCACAGTTTGATTCATTAATTTGTTCACTACAAAATACGGCCAAAATGAAAACTATCACCATTATTGTTTTTGTTGTATATATATTCGTGTTGTTGAATGGTCACTCAGCACAACCTTTGGAAAACAATGTCTCAGTTCAATCCAAGACTCACATTGAAATTCCCGAAACTATGATCGTAGAGTATATTCAATCCATGATCAAGCTGTTTAATGGTATGAAGATTCCTGGTGAAGACACCCAACCTAACAGAGCAATAGAGCCGCATGCTTGCCAAATTAACTGCGGTGTTACTTGCATCAAATTTGGATTCCATGGTGGCAGTTGCACGGGACGAGGATGTCGTTGCTATTAGAAGAACTTCGTTTGCAGCAATCTAATGTGTATAAACAGAAAACAAAATAAAGATCGCATAGTCTTTTACGTATTTTCCGCAATTTTATTGTTTTTTGTTGTTTTGGATGTTTTGAGTGTTGATGGACACTTTAAGTTTGCACTTTTGTTTTTAATTTCGACAAAATATTAGAATGCCAAGAGATGTTTGTTTGGTCATTTCAATTCGATCTTCAACTCCCTCATGCAATTCATATGCGTTTGAAACCCCTTGGACCAAAACCCATCTGCATTAAGAAGCTAAAGTATTTCCGCTATTTGAGAAGCTCAGCCTGAATATCCTAGGAGGCACAATATAGGGTAACCAAGCAAAACTTAAAAAAATTTCCTCATAGCACCAAACAACCTAAATTTTTGTTCCCTGTTACTCTTTATTTTAGCTAAAATCTTTGCTTAATATGGCCATGATTGACCAATATTTTAAGTGTCAAGTAAAGATTTCAAGTAAAACGCGTGTTAAGCAACGACTCTGATTACCAAATCTTATAGAAATAAAAATTCACACCCTGTATTTAAATGACATCACTGGAGGGTTAATGCGATGTGACAACAAATGCTATACGAAAGCTGTCAAATAACATACATATTTTTCTTCACTGTGTTTTTTTCAAAAGCGTTAGAAATTTCATTCGCATCGCGCTACAGAGTAATCCCCCTCCTCCCCCCCCCCCCTTGAACTGAAAGTGCCTAGATTGTACCAGATAACCTAATTTCAGAGATCTGTATCAAGTCAAACAAAACGGCCAATAGTCAGATTCGGAAGTCCAAATCAAATGGCAGTTCCAAACTTTCGTAATCATTATCGAAGTTCCGTTACACGCCTACCACTACTCGGGTGATCCCCTTTTATTTTTGCTTATTTCCTTATCTTGAGTTGTTTGAGGTAAACATTTATAAAAATATCCAAAGCGTGATGTCTGATAGAGTGCGACTTGCATACGCGTGCACATACTAGCACTCCAGTTAAAAGGAAATAGGCATTTATTGGCACTTGTGAGAGACGTCGGAAGATTATAAGCAGGGCTAATTGCCCTCGTAACACTTGTTCACTATTTAATTCCTACAAGTGCTAGCATAGTTTCGTACACAGATGAGTGCTCGATAATACCAACGAGTACCTACTCCAAAATATTCACTTGTCACACAAACTATGGAGTTATAGTACCCATTGACGTCTCCTTCGCAGAGGTTAAAAAAAGCATAATGAAAGCTATGCGCTCAAAACCAATCGGGCTCGACGGTAGTGACATGAAGATGTTGAAAAACACTTAAGCCCCTAGAGACAGAATTATTTAAAGGCTCTTCCTATACTTCCTCCCCCACCAGAGGGAGTCTAAATTGTTTCCTACTCTTATGGCTGCACGATGTTGGACTCGGGTAAGCCCCTAAGATCTCGATCTGTGAACCTGTTAATGATATCCAACCAAAATTTTCTCCTTGAAAATAATTAAAGTATAATAACAAGTAAAGTTTATCAATTAAAATTGAAAATATCATCCATTTTTATGTTTATCGAAATTAGAGATGGACCAAGCCGCCAAGATGTTCAATTACAGCTGACTTTCTTGTTTGCGTGTGTTCTTTGTTTATATTTCTATGTCTGTAACTCATTGATAGGCGAGATGTAAACAAATAACAAATATTTAAGCATTGCCTTTCCTATGTCTACCTCTTCTTTTAGTACCCGCTTCTCATCAAATGCGCACCCTTATCAGCCGTTTTCCACCCTTTCTTTGTGCCATGGTTAGGGAACACCCACATCCTGCATTGGGCTGCTTTCGATTGCGCAGCTGCAAAAATGAGTGTCAAGAGCAGTGAAACACGATAAAAATTGTGAAAATGGAAAGGATTAGAATTGAGCAAAAGTTCGTAAAGTGAGGACTACATAAACGTAGATACTGTGAATATTAAGTTTTTCTTCTTATTTCGCTGATTGTACTATTTCATTCTAAAACTTTAAAGCTTTTTTTTTAAAAAACAAAACAATAAATAATTGTAAAAAGAAATTGCACTTAGCAATAACAAAAAACAAAGAATTGTTTTATGCAAGCAAACCAAACAAACTAAGGAAGGACGTTAAAAATATGCAATGCTTTCACCCATAAACGCTTTCGATCTCAACGAAAGGCTATTGGCCGCTATACAGACGGCTAATTTTCATGGTGTACTCGATTGTCTTATGGAGGGTGCCAGGGCAACCATTATATCTACTACATGCGGACGTACAGCTGTTGGTACAGCGGCATTAGTGGGTGATGCTGAAATTCTTGAATTGTTGATACAATCTTGTGAAGAACCGGATTTGGATATATTCAATAGAAGTAAGGTCAAGATAATGGGGGAGAAAAAAATCGATAAATCAAGTATTACAGTGTGTGTGTGTGTGTGTGGCCTAACTGCCATACCTTATTATTAACGGTTATATTAGCGGTGAGAGTATCATGTATTGAAAAGAATTGTGCAGCATCCGGTTTCCTGCTGAACAATGTCAAACTTCTTTTGGAGAATAGTTCAAGGAATTCGTTCTCAAGATATTGATAGGAGTGATCTTCGACATTCGTCTTTAACAACTTTCTGTACTTCTGCAAAGTTAACAAAACTATTTTCAGCTATATAGTATGTACATTAGGTCGGGTCGTTATACAAATCGCTCATTGCTCTGTGAAAATCATATTCTAGGGATCAAAATAAGAAACTTTGATGAAAGAACGATACCTCTAAAACGAATTCTGATGTCCCCCAATTTGTGTCGAACTTTTGGGTAGGGGGCCATGGCGTATGAGTGACATTTTGGGGCTTCTCTTAGAACTACAAATTATACGATTTCCACAGAACAATGAGCGATTTTTAAATCGACCCGCCCTAATGTATGCACACATGTATACCAGTGCCGGATCTACATACATAGCAGGATTTTGGAAACCAAAATTGTTTTAATGACATTTTGAGGACATATTTTAGCCGCAGTATGACTTTTTGGATTCTGAAGGCTGGGAGGGGGTGTGGATCCGATCCACCCCTAACATATATGTACATATGTACCTATTTCACACTTCGCTTCTTCGCTATTCATACCAAAACTTATTTGAATGGAAGATATAAGAATGTTAATAAATAGAAATTTTAGTCCCTCAAAAAAGATCAAATAAATCTTGAAATCACATATTCCATTTTCATATCCCTACAGACCGCTCTAACTCGTTTGAAATGGAAACGGAGTGCACGCCAGATGGCATGGATAATCTCGAGTGGGAGGATGAATTCATCGAAAATTGTAACGAATGTGATCGACAAAGTGATGCTGAAGATAACGCCCAGAACACTGAGGACACTACGCTCTATTACTATTATGCCAAAACTTTTGAACGTACCGGTGCCATTATTACCCGAATGGATGAACCATATACAAAAGCGTCTAATTGTGGTCATCAACAAGATATACACCGTGTTGATGCACTTCTAATGACACCACTGCACTATGCAGCAGCATGTGGTCATTTGGAATGTGTGCGCATATTGCTAACACATGGAGCAACATTGGATGCGGTCAACAGTGATGGCTATACACCATTGCATGTGGGCGTGGCATATGCTGAAGTTTCCCATGTATTACTCAAGCATGGCGCTAATCCAAATTTGAAAACGTTGAATACAGGTGAAACTGTTTTGCATCTAGCTATAAGGAATCGTTCGACGGCAGTGGTGAGTTTTATGGAAAGCTAAATTTTGTTTTCTACGATTTTGTTGTAGCAGTTAAAAATTTTCATTAAATTGGCCATCTCCTGTTGGAGTACTAGATCCTGTTGGACTCTAAATCAGAGAGAAAATCTAAAATATTTACATATATAAAATACTTCTTTTGCTGATCTTTCCTTAGTGGCTATTTCAATAAAAAATTCTTTCTCATTCAAGATCAATGTCATCATGCAAACAAATGCGAATATCAATGAAACGGATGATATCGATCAAACGCCACTAATGTGCGCCATAGCGAATGATCTTGATGGTGTTGCCACAATGTTGATCGAACGTGGTGCGCGCATTAACTTGCAAGATAAGGAGGGTCGTAATGCACTTTACTATGCCGTTATACAAAATAATGTACCATTAGTAATAAGACTGTTACAACGTGGCGCGCGCCGCATCACTTCACATTACCTGCTCCATCATTGTGTACGCTACAATATGTCCGACATGGCAGAAACGTTAATCAATCATGGTGATAGTTTGAATGTGCGCAATAAAGATGGCGTTACACCTATACTACTAGCAATACTTAGTCAAAAAACGGATATGTTGGAATTATTGCTGCGCGTCGCTACTGTACAACAATCACAGGGTGCCACAATTGTGGATTGTGTGGAAAATGAATTACTGATCGCGGTACAATATATCGATACGGTACAAGATTTCAAACCAATTGCACGCATTTTATTCGCTCATAGTGAAGGTCGTTGGATGTCTGCCTCGTTTACATCGCTTTCATGGTCATGTTACATCCCTTATTGTCAGACACCTTTGGCACGCGCTGTTATGTTGCATAAATTCGATATAGCTGAGTTTTTGGTTAAAGAGGGCGTTGATATATCGCAGGTGTGTCGCGATCATGTGGTGAATAATTTACGTGCCACAAATGTAGTGGGTTGCTTGGAATTTGCAAAATTATTGGGTAAGTTCTTGGACGCTAGCCAACATGTATACAGAGTAAGACTGAAATTTGTTTTTAACTTCATTTCAGTGCATGCTGGTTTTAAATTTCCTTGTCTACGTCCTCCATTTCCCAATACATGGACTGCCGAACGTCGTCAATTTGGCTTGGAAATGTTTCGTTTGTGCGGCACACCCTTGCCCCTACAATCCTTATGTCGCATTGTGATAAGAAATCAGTTGATAAGCTTACTCAATAGTTCGGTTGTGGTGAGACAACGATATCCAACAACGAAGCAAGAATCGAGTTTGGGTCGTATGATTAATTTATTGGGTATTCCAAGAGTATTACAAAAATACCTACTAGAGTTCGATGATTGTGCATCTGTGATGAAAAATACTTGCAATTCGGATGGTGGCGGTTAGCAAGATAAACAAAAAGTTAAAGGCTGTTACATGAATAGAATAGGAAATTAGGTTATTATACTGTTTAGTAGTGGTTAGTGTAGTATGGTAGTAAGTAAAGTAGTGGTACTGCTTGAAAGTAATTGATTGTGCTTTCTTATTTTGTTCCCAAGTTTGGGTAAAGTACAAGGATTAACGAAACTAGGAACGATAACAGATTTTGTTGCCATGCGTTGGCATTCAAATTATTTGGGCTGGTCTAATAATAATCTAACTTTGGCGCCTGTGTAACCCAAAATTAGATCTGGCGAAAGTAATGTCGCGCAGCAACCCTACAACTCGGACACTGTACCGAGCTTATCTAACTCCTGTGTGCTAAGAACTCCAGTGCAGTTTGTACTAGCCCGTAAAAAGAAAAGTGAGAAAGTAAAACCTTCAATCCCGACACAAATTTAGATAGTCAGCTGTTACTCACTCGCAGAGCGTGGACGTCTGCATCTACAGATCAAGTAATACTATCTTCTAAGGAATAAGATTATAGACAAAACCGATTCCAAATTTCAAATAGCAACGCCAAGAAGAATTACATAAAGCCCAACAACAAGCTCGTTAAGAGGTGCACCTCATAGAGGTGTCAAGAACAATGTTTTTAAGCTTAGCTTGCAAGAGATAATTCAACCTAATCTGTGAATTTCCCTTAATTTGACTCTGTTGCCGAAAACGGCTAATATTTTCCCCACAAGGACATACATACATCTTTGTTAAGGGTACATTCAATTACAATCAACGCTGTTAATCTACTTAACTCTAATAAAACAAATAAATACAATAGATGGGCACTATTACAGAATGCACTAAAATCTAATTGTCATGCAATTCCACATTAATTTTCATTAAAACTTGTTTTAATACATTTCCACATTTGAGATACTAGAAATAAAATTAATTTTGGTGCAAATGGATGTAGAATTACTTAACAATTAGTACAAAGTGACCATCTATGAAAAATACAAATATATACCTATGCAAGTATTACAAAAACAAACCTACAATGTAGCGGTAGAATTGACACATTTCAAGTGTTCCTTAGGTAAACCTTTTTTCAATATAGAGTTACCCCAATTCAAGATAGCATTTGAAAATAAAATGTTAAGAAAAAAGTGTTTGTTATATGAATAATCCATGTACAATGGCTGCCTCACCCAAATAATTCGGTGTTTTTTTGATCTGAATTGTAGAATTTACTATGCGCCTAATTGAAATATAAATTTTCCCAGGGATTTTGATTCAACTTTTTGCAAAATGTTACGCTATTAGAATCAACTCTCCGGGAAAAATTGGATTTAGAATTGGCCTGTATATTTTAAGACTTCTTCCAAAAAATGTCGGAAAACTTGCCGCCACTTTGGACAGACTTTTGTTTGTTTGACCTCAAAATTTCGATCAAGTAACATTTTTCAGCAATTTTTTGACAGAGTTTTTAAAATACACTGCATTTTTTTGGCGAGGTGTCCTAATGTCTGTACGTTTGTAGCAGGTGAACAGCGTTCGTAGCCAACAAATGTACGAAGTTTTTATTTTATTTAATTAGATTAACGGAGAAAGTAAAAATACATATTAATTTTTATCAAGTTATATATATCTACAAATATATTAATATCAAATTTTATTAAGTTCTGAAATGCATTTAGTATACATTTAAAAAAAAAATGTTTTAAAAGTTCTCACATACTTTACAAAAGGTTTTCAAAAAATTAAGCAAGATGATATAATAAACCACTTCTCGAATACAATTGTAAATAGGCTGTAGACGTATAAAAAGCCTTACAGTAAAAGCTCAATAAGTGACACAAACAATTATTTCCACCTCATTAAATTCATAAGATAGTAGGAAATAATAAACAATTTATATTATTTTAAAATGTATACAATAAGCGGAAAAGTGGAGTTTAAATAAGGATTTCTAAACTTTGTAGATAAATGAATGAAAAGTTGTAATAAGGAGAGCTTTAAGTTACACTTATGGCATCGAACAATAAAACATTATAATCCCTTAATATGAATTCCATACATCCAAAATATGAAACTTTTATTCCAAAGATAGCTATGTAGAAATTGAAAACAAAGGTTGCAATTAAAGATATCCAAATTCGTTTTTCTTGTTCAATTAAAGTGAATTGTATTTAATTTGTTAGCTTTGCCAATACAGTTTTTTTTGTTTGTGTGCATGAATGTAATGACACTATGTTACATATAATGCTTTGTTTGATCGTTAATATTTTTGTCTTTTTATATGGATCTTTTTTTCGGTTTCGCTCACGCATTATTATTTGGACTCTAAGGCTTAAGCAATAATTTAAAATCATCATTGGCATTCTCCATTATATACTCATAGGGAATTTTTTCTTTCTTATCTGCAATGTGCTTCAATTTTGGATCCTTTTCAAGCAAAAATCTACAAACTTCCAAATGACCACGGATAGCAGCTCGATGTAGTGCAGTTTGGCCATATTCATCTTGCATTTGTAGGTTTGCTTTGGCTTCAACCAATAATTTTATAACATTTAGATGACCTGCAAAAGAGGAATAAAAGTTCATAAAAATTTAATTCTGGTTTTAGCAGAAATTACGCGGGATGATTAATGTGTTATCGGTATTGTTAGATTATTAGAGATTATCATGCATGATTTCATTCCTTGATCTCTTTAACTATTTTCTTATAAACCCGTAAAGTAATGTACCAATACAGATAACCCATTTATGAACCCCCCGGATATCCTACCCATCATTGCAGCCCGATGTAACGCCGTAGCACCTGCTTTGGTTATAGCATCCACATCAGCTTTACCTTCGTCGATTAACATTTTACATATTTCAACATTGCCATTGCGCGCCGCATAATGGAGTGCGGTATAATCGAAGTCATCGCGTTCCATCGATTTACCACGACTAATAAAGCTGCGCACGCGCTCTGGTTCATTGTATATGGCTGTAAGAAAAAAACGAATGAGGCATACAAGTTAGTTATGGATTCTAATATATTCTAATACGATGCCGAAACTCACCTGCATTCCAGATGCCACGATCAAAATCCATATCACTCAACGTTTGTTGCGCAGGCGCCGTTTGTTTGTGACACTTGCAGTTGTCGGTGTCATGATGATCCATTCCAGCTAAATATTAGTAGGTAATTTGCTTGTTTTTTTTTTTTATATTTCAAATTTACACGTTTATATTTTTCCAATATATAATAGGGCGTTTATTAGTGTTTATAAATTTAACTTTTACACGTTTTAGGTAGATATTTAGATTAGCTTTTAGCTCAATGATTGGAAAATGCAACACTTATTTTTTTGGAAAACAGTTGGTATGTTTTTTTAATTCCTAACAAAGAAAAATAATATGTTTACAATTTTCTTAAACTTTTAGTATTATATAGTATATGTACATATGTATGTAATATTTGTTCAATGCACTAAATTGTTTTGTTGTTTTTTTTTTCTTTCAGCGGCTTTTGCAACATAACTGTTAACATGTATGTATGTATGTATGTCGTAGTGTTTATTATTTGATCTTTTTTTAACAAATTGAATTAGTTACTTTGAGAAATATTTAACTTTACAAATTCTGCTAACATACATATTTATAGCGTAGTTTATTTAAATTTCCCGCTGCATTGTCCAACTGATCTCCGCTTCACCACAACTACAAATAACTTTATAGCCCAATTGCGCCAGTGTATTAACCATTTCCATTGGTGTTATAGTTACCATTATGCCATTCACTGCACCCTTCACACCCTGACCGAAGCGTTTCGATAGCGCTTGCATTTCCATTTCGTTGAGACCAAAAACGGCACATGAACGATCATGTAAAGAACCCTTCACCGTTATATATGTATAATTCTCTTCATTTTGTACAATCGGCACGGGTATTGTAACAACGTTTGCTACCGAATTCGGCACAGAATTTGTTGAGGTCGCCGTTTGTGCACCCACCGTGGATGTTGCCGCATTAGCAATATAATTCACACCGGCCGGTGGTGCAACACCATCAACTACATTAGTATTTGGATTGCTGGGTGTGGTTTGTGTCTCCGCTTGCATGGGCTCCGCGGCTGTTTGTGTTGCTGGCGGCAGAGAGTCCATTATAACAAATTGTTCTTTTGTTTTCGTGACTAAATAAATTGATTACCTTCCTTCTTTGGTTAGAAAATTGTTTTGGGATGAATTAAATTTGCAAACTTGTGGGAAAATAAAAAACAAAAAAGTGTAAAAGAATTGGACTGTGCTAGAGTTACTTTCTTCTAAATGCACGCACTTTTCACCAATAGTCACAAACCCGACAGTTTAACTTATCCTTAAGGAATTTGTTGTAATTATAAAAAATTTGGGTTTTCTTTACTGCGCGTACACTTTTGCGATTTGAATTTAGTACTTGAATTGACGGCTTACTTGTTTATTTTTGGCCTTCGAATTTATTTTTATTTGGTGGCGGGGAGATCAGCGGTTTATCAAAAAATTTCCCGCCTAGTTTTACTAAGTATTGCTTTTGTATATTTGTTGTTCGTTTCTTTTTTTTTATTCGGGTGAATCAACTTTATGATAATTGCCCAATCCAGCTGCTTCACGTCCTATATTTGAAAGATTTTCGCGTTCAACAGATTCAGTTTCAAGCGGTTCAGGTTCATGAAACTCTTTTCGCATCGTCCACATATATTCGTTATAGTCCTGCTTAACGGCTGTTGATGAAGAGGCGACTACACGAAATCCTAAAATCTAAAAAAGAATTAAAATTAGAAACAATTTTATTTTTTGTAATAGAACAACTAGCTAGAGATTTTATTATCAGAGGTGGGCGGTAAGTAATTTCTACTTTTTTTTTTTAAATAACGATTGCAGTAATCATAATCAACACATTCGAAAAGTAAAGGATAACATGTCTGAGGCAACTAACCGTTTCATTCGGTCATGCAAAAAAAAGCTAACAAATGGATGCATTTTTGCTGCAAACGCGAAACGATGATTTTCGCTCCCATTTGTGTAATAATTTTTCATTTTCATTAAAGTCATGCCTGTTATTACATGAAGGAAAGGAGCAATAGCTAGCTAATCGCTAAATTTATACAAAGTTTACTTGTAGCCACCCACAAGCGAGCAAACTAATTTTATTATTAATCACCCATACGTAGTTACAACACGCAATTCTACATTTAGCTATATCATGGACGCCAATAGCCATTGGAGGGTATTTTCCAAAAAAAATGTTAGTCCAAAACACGGTTAATGTAATCGTCATAATGTTTGCTAAGTAAATATGTGTTTAAAGTGGATATTGTCACGGAGTTTTGAACTATGGTTCAACTTTCAAGGGTCTAGCTCAACGGCAAGTTACCTACCTAAAATGGCTTGGGTGGCATACTCATAGTCAGTTTTAATTTTTGTAGCATACTCATAGGAGTTAAAAGTACCCGTTTGGATAGAAAGTGGATTAGTCCCTTCTGACCCGATCGAGAATAAATGATTACAATTTCCTTCTTCATAATAGGACATGCTCAAACCAATATGAACCCATTCAAAGTGATCAGGACTGGCATAAGGTGCATCCTCCTTTGCGACACATACCGGACGTGTCCTAGACCTTCGCTGGGTACTTTTTCTTTTACAATCGGTTACAATTTTTCCCAACTACTTCGTTATGGGCAAAGTTGGAATAAGTAAATTTTATTTTCTGTAGCCTACTTTTAGGTGTTTCAATTAAACTTGTTCGTCCGCCCTTGTAAGGAAACGAAAGCGAATCTGTCCGTCACTACCAGTTAAGGCATGAACGACTAACTTTATAATGACAACATTCTGAGCCAACCTATAATAAGGTTATCATAGGATAAAGTTTATAATAATTAGATTCTGAGTGAAGAGCTCTTAATATAGTACATTTTAGGAGCTGTTGAAACGGGGAAAGGTTCTACCTTCTAATACATAGTTGCATAGAATGGCCAACGTCTTTCTTTTGGTCTTGCTAAAGACTCTGAAATGATTTAGCCGCAATTGCCCTGTAGCCAAAAGCAATGAAACACCAAAAGAGCCACAAATTCTCCATTACTACGCTGCCAAAATAGGCGTCAGAATCTCATACAGAATAATATAGAGTTAAAGCAATAAACTTAGCCAGATGACGTAAGCTTTTTAAATATATGTGCATATGTACATATTTATACATATAATAATAACAATATTTGTTTAACTATATGTAATTACCTCAAGCGCAGATAAGATACGACATGGATGCACCAGATAAACTATTGTTGTCTCATCACTGTAACCTCCGCACGAAAATTTATTCAACTGCTCAATTTCATCCGCTGTAAAAGTAAAAGTTGTTGTTATTTATTGTCGGTTTATTAAACAAGTAGTATTTATTTATCAATTAAATTGTTCTGTAAAAAATTATTTTATCAATATTCTTAACTTAAGTAGAAAAAAGATCCAACCAATATTCAAATGATCAACTTAATATTTGTAAGCTTGAGACAAGCACGATAACAATGAGAAACGTAAAAAAATCAGGAAATGTACAGAGCGAGACAGCAAAGAAAATAGCTAAAACAAGTGTTAATAATACGATAAAAGTAGAAATTCAAGCCGAACTATGAGTGATGTCATCAAAATACAGTTAAAATGCTTCGGCAAGCAAGAAACTCAGTCACAATTCGTGGGTGGGCGACCGTAGGACAAGAATCTATGACAATAGATTGCCTCATTGCAGGACTAAAACAAAAAAAAATAATCTCGGTAAAATAAACTTTACTTGGACATGCATAACTACGTATCAAACAATTTATGTGGCCCTTATATAGTGCTTATACCTATTCCTAATAAGCTTTATTAAAATAAGAGTTGCCTATTTTGATGTGATTTTTCTTCGATTTCACGAGAGAAAAGTACTTGGAGGATTCATATTGGCATGCGCAGACTTGGACATAGTTAAGCGAATAAAAGTTTAGCAGCTACAAGTAGACCACGTAATGTGAATGAATAAAAAAATATTTCTAGGAAGACTTAGTAAAGTGGAGCGGAAATTGATTTGACTAATAAAAAGGGTCAACAAGTGAAATATATGTATGTACATATGTGCTAAGCTGCGTTGCGATGTATTTTTTTTAATGGCTTATAACTAACGATACAATTTTTTGCTGGGTAGAAGTTTTGCGTTTATTACTTCGTTAACTCATTAGACTTCCACCATAACCAACACGAGTTTGTATACCGTACATAAACATGAAATGTCAGAATATTTTTCTCATTTAGATATGTATGTGTTCGAAACTTCTTGCAACGGTCTGATGGGTTACATTTTGAGAGCTGATCCAACCACTCATTAGAAAAATTTTTACACTTTCTAACGTCCATGAATTGACAACAGATATTCTTAAGGATATGATATGGTTATGCCTATGTACGTTCAAATGCAACTTAATGCGGCACTGCTATTATTTTGTGGGCAGATGTACATAGTATATCCACTTGTAATGTTCTTCATTGCAAATTGGTGGACGAGTTCATTGACGCATGTCGCAATGATATTAAAATAAATACATATGTTTCCCTGTGCTATCCGCTTGTAGGTCGATAAAAGTTAAAGGCCAAGGAAAATTTAGTTTGAGCTCGTAAATTATTGACTGCGAACATATTAGTCATACTATCGATACTTCATTTCGACTGTGTATATGCGGGTTGTTGTGTTGTAACTCCAGCAATTTTTATTACACAAAAGCATGAAATCACTTTCAATTTCATTATGGGGTGTACATACACAGTTAATAATAATACATATAATTGGTGGCGAAGTATTTCAAAACAGAAGTCAAATAAATTTTGCACTTTCACTAATTCACCCACAGCAATAAATGTAAAAGTTATTGTAGAGTTACGCACACTCAATAATTCAATGAACCACTTACAAAATACGAATAATCACAAGATTTTTTGATTTGTCAAGGAATTATACTATTACTCACTAAATACTACTTGTCGATTTTACTATGAGAGCGCCTCACAATAGCACAAAGTCACTAAACGACGTTAGTAAATGGAATGAATTAAGCAAGCAAATTTAAAGCGAATTCTCGTCTCTCTCCATTTTAGATACGAATTGGCATGCAGTGGCGCAGCAGTCATTAAATTATTATCTTTGTTTTTTTGTTTTTTTTTGTTATGTTGTTTTGTTAATTTTTCGCTTTTCTTTGGTCATGTTATTTGCCGGCGTTGTGTCAATGTGTTTGTCACCTTTCACGTACATATAGATTTGCTTTGGAACACATTCAAGCTTTATAAAGGGTGATTTAGGAAGTACACCAGATTTTAATTTACTTTGGTTGTTACAAAAAGTGCATAAAATAAAAAAAATAAATTGATTCGTGTCATTACTACATCGAGACAAATCTGTATAAGAAAGAAATCGCCTAAGCTGGCTGGCCTAGAGCAAAGGTCTTAAGTCAAATGTTACCTACTGGTATTAGTCTGAAACTAAGCTATCTTTAATGAATGTTGCCGAAAGCAACAGTCCTTTGCCCGAGATGAACCCTGTAAACTCCGGTACTCCATTGCTGTATATACTGTAGCGGGAGTTTATTATGACCAGTGAAACCTTCTTACCCCATCCAGATGTGTGGACGCCTTCATTTGGAATCTGTCACGTGCCATCTGGACTAGTACATATGTATATGAACACACCGATTGACATACGGAAAATCGAACAATTTTTGTAAGTGTTGTTAACCTTTCAGCGATGTGAGGGTGGGAATATCCCCACGGCTTAAAGGCTGAGGTTCCAGGGGGTCAAACAAATTGTTCCCAAAATCCGACTAGTACCAAACAAGGAATGTCCATATCCTAAGGCTTCAGCAACTACATCAACACAAGCACTCACATGACTCACCCAAGTCATTTGAAAATATGTATACTACACTGAGAGACTTGAATTTCCTAATTTAACACAATAAAATTAATAATAGAAAATACTAAACGAAAAAATACAGTTAAAAAGCATTCGCTTAATATTATAACATGTGTTACCTTTCAGTCCCGAGACCAACACACGCCACGGATATTTATGGCTGTACGATGCTAAATTTCCGCGTATGATAATATAAGGCATTTGACCAATAGCTATGATGATATGATAATGATGATAGCGATATCGATTGCGACAATACTATGCACACTAACAACAACGGCAATGGGCAATGTAACGTTGTCAATGTTAACGCGTGCCAGTAATGAGTGTAAATACCACAAATAGGTTACAAGCAAAGGTGTGTCTGCTTCCAACCACCAGCCGCCAACCTCGAGCCAGACAAAACAAAAACAATCAATACACTTTCAAACCGTACCTTTAAAGCTCTAGCAATGACTGATTTTCAATGCGTTTTTTTTTTTGTTGTGCTCATGTAACGAGTATTTTTATCATACGAACAAGCTTATTCAAAGCTTAACATTAGGCCTGGTTTGTTGACAATACAGATATTTGTTATCTTGTGTTGATTGTGAGCGTTCTTAGCTGAAAAGTTTTATTAAATGCTGTTGTTGTAGGTAAGGTAGTTGTAGCTTTTTAAAAGTTTATTTTGACGATGTTGCATGACTGTTATACTTCATGTTTCTTTGCACATACATGCATAGATTTGCGTATCTATGTGTCATACTTGGTATATTAAATGTAGTTTATTGCTGATTTAGATTCTGATTAGACGCAACATGTTTTTTTTTTTATTAATTTTGCTTTTCTGTCCTTTAGCACAATTTGATGGGCAGCATGTTTGGGAGGGAAATGAGAAAACTATACACATAAGTGGTAAAGTTGTATGATAATTAAAGTATTGTGTAAACATATTTTTATTTTTGAAGTGTATACAACACCAATTAGCAGAATTAAATATTGTAATAATTCAAATTAAAAATTAATATTGAGGCAAAAACTGAAAACAATTAAAATGTATCACAATAACCGTTCTGCCCTGTGTGTCGTAAGCGGCTACTGAAATCCATTTATATTCGCCAAAGCACTCCTTGTTTCAGTATAATGTTTGGTACGTCAATTGTTCTCTAGAACATTTAAAGTTCCTTTTACACTCCAATTAATACGATATTGTTGTTCCGTAAGAAGAAGATGGTTAATGAAATGTGTTCATATTAGTCGCCTCTTCCGACCGTTATGCCTATCTCGTTTATATTCTAAGCCCCTAACCCGCAATGGGTTTATAACGAGATTCGTTTTGTTTTTTTGATTTTCCGGCAGGGGGAAAGTTGATGTACATGTATTGGAATGACTTTCCATTATCCTTTGTCAAATTTGTTTTGGAGATACCTCGGTTTCGGCATTGTTAATAGTATTAACTTAATACATACATTTAATCATAGGCGTTTAACCAATAAATGCTTAATAACAAAATTTCGGCAACCGCTGATGACAACAAAACCACACCGTGCTTGCACCGAGCCCATATACAGAAATTGTTTTCGCCGTTACAGCCTAGCCTGCTTGCCCAAGACAGCCATGTCTATTACGGCAATTACTAGGATTTTACTCCACCAAACGGCACAGATCGGGTTTCTTAGGTGAATATGACTTTTAAGGGACCCCCAAAGACCAAACCACATTCCAAACAATATGACGTGCTGCAAGCCCATGAATTCTCATGCAAAAAACTATTTTGTATATACAAAGAAAGATGTTCTGTGCATAAATACCATGGAACACCGCCCTTTGGGATCGGACCAGGGGTAATTGTAACTTATGCCAATAACTCTTCATTGACACAAAATATTTATATTGTAATGTTGTGTAATTGTGAATGTGGCATAAAGGCCATATAGTTCATCCTAACGCCACCACCCACAAAAACTTGAAAAAATGTTACTTGCATTTTCAATTCCTTCGTATTTGTGTTTCATAGGTTAAGTTGTGCTCAAAATTGTTAATATTTTATGTTGATTAAATGAAATCACGAAACAATGTTCAATAACAAAAAATACAACTTCATATGTATATACAAACTTACGTTTTTTAATATTCCACTGGATTCTTAGTGCTGATGCTGATTGCTCATATCCTTTTGGAGTTCATTTGTTCGTTAATTTCAGAAATCTTAGATGTAAACTTACAAATCCACCCGAATTTTCTATTAAATTAATTTAATTTTTTTTATTTGTCTTGCTACAAATTCTCACTCAAAATTTTCTATGAAATGTCAGTAATGAGTATCTGGAAAAGAGATATAATCGACTACAATCGAGTTATTCTATTTGCACATGACCGTATAAAATACGGTCGCTTCCGTATGTTTTATACGGTCCCGTTATTTGATAGAATTGAAATGACAAATGACAATAGTTAAAACTATTTTAACTGCAATTAAACCAATTTTTTCTTAAATGAAGTCATATTTTTTTCATTGTCACTAATACCAATTAAAGCATTGGTAATTGTTTCCGACCCCGAGTGTGTAAACATTTTTTTGTCGTCTATTGTGCCATATAATGTTATATTTTAACATCTGATAAAAAAATGTCTATTAATGTCTATTAATAAATATTCAATTTATTTATTTACTTTGCCTTTATATTTGGTCTTTTTGGTTTTCACTTATATTTTACGGTTAAGTAAAGCGTTAGCACATAAATTAATTCAAAATAATACGGTTGGAAATACGGAATGCATATACATATATGTCGCAGATAACTGCTCACCAGTGTACGCCGACAATCGATAGTAAGGATGGGAATGTTTTTGTTTTAATATGTAATCGATCACATAGCATCAAAAGTTTAGCAGAGGGCAGAGGCTCTCTTCTCTATCTAAAAACAAGTAAACAACCAAAATCCGAATAATCCTTTGCTTATAAAGAAAATCAATTATAAAATAATAAACTCACGATGCACTGTAAACAATAAGGTAAGAGGGCAATCGAATCAAACTATCTCATTTATTCATATAAATTTACTTTGGTAATACATACTTTCCATCCAACGTCAAGTGTTAGTACACGTCCAAAAATCTAGGTAGAGGTATCAATAGACGCGTCTTCACCTCCGTAACAATAATCTGGAGGGGGAAATCCGATATTTTTAGAATTTTGCGAGATATTTGCAGTTAAAGTTCACAGTTTTTCTGTCATTTTCATGTGGTTGTTGTAATCACAATTAACCTGTGAGAAAAATGGCACGCGGAAGGACAAGCACACACCCGGAGTTGGAATGGCGTAGCCCAGAGTTATTTTTTGAAGCGCGGCCGAAGGCCACCTACGCGGAAAGATGTTCTGCACATAAAAAACGTGGATCGGACCCCGAATTGGGGATCTGACCCAGGTCAATTTTTGGTTTTTCACTAATAACTTTTCACAGAAACAAAATATTGCTTTTCCCCCTTCGGATTATTGTTACGGAGGTCGAGACGCGTCTTTTGATACCTCTCTCGAGATTTTTGGACGTGTATTAACACTTGACGTTGGATGGAAAGTATTACCTTTACTTTTAAGCGAAGCAAGAAAACAAATTTTGTGAACTCCCCGCAGCTGAGTTTTACTGTGCTTTATAAGGGGCAGATTTTTGGTGGGGATGCTGCTTCAAACTGATACTGCTTATGATACGTAGGAAACATAAAAATTCAAATCGTATAATGTCTTATAGAAAGCGTACCTCTGTTTAGTCATTACGCATAAAACAGGGAGCAAAAACTGAAAAAGAGAACCGATGCTACCAAATATTTGCTCGGTCTTGCCATAAACAATAACGTAGAGAATATATTTAAGCGCACATACAAACACATACCTACAGCATCCCAAAAAATGTTATATGTGTATAATGCGCATAAGTTGTTGAGCAACTAGCAGATGGATGTAGTAGACAAATGTAAGCTTTTTTAGTCTGGCAAATTATAGTATGACATTAAAAGTGAAAGAAAGAGGTAATCATTCAATAATTTAATCAGACTGCAACAAATTCTACAAGTGTGCTATAAATATAAATTGAAAATTACACAATTTGTATTAAGTCTCCACTTGAAACGTGGTGACGAAGTCAAATTCCTTGACCTTAATAGAAAGTATATTATCCCATAAAGGTCGAGCAGAAGTGGCAAATACCTTACAGACCGCTACCTAACATTATAAAGTGCATAACATATTCAAAAATGTCGAGACTGGGTGTTTTGTTTTTGCTGACAGCTTTCATGCTGGTCGTCAAAACTATGCCTGCCAACGCAGCCATTGCCCATGCTCATAAACATGAAATACACACTAGTAAAGAACGTGTTAGAGATGGAGTATATGCTACACGAGATGTACATCATCATGAAGACGGAGAACATAATGTGGAATTTGATCATGAAGCCATTATTGGTAAGTGAAAACTGAATAATTTAGAATAGATTTGGACTTTTGAAAATTGCAATTAAAAAAATATAAATACAAATTTAAACGATCTGAAATTAGAACCGCGGTAATATAGTAAGGCGATTAAAATACACAATAAGAAGGTTCGACTTGGTTAATACACAACTAAATTATCTACTTTAATATTAAGCTAGACAATAGCTTGGAGTTGAAATATTTGTTTTCCAAACGTATTGAAAGTAACTCCCATGTCAACATGAAATTTGTAATGATTTCTTTCTGGAAATGTTGCAACTAAGTTTCCTTTGTTGAACAAAAAGTAATATTTGTTTTAAATAATATTTATCATACCGTAATTTCAGGTAGCGTCAAAGAAGCGCAAGAGTTTGACAAACTCACACCAGAGGAATCGAAAAAACGCTTGCTAGTACTTATAAAACTTATGGATTTAAACAAAGATGGCTTTATTGATCGACATGAGCTAAAGGCGTGGATTATAAGGTCTTTTAAGTGAGTTTTATGTTGTTGATTAACGCTTTCATTTATCTCATTCTATTCTAAAAAAAAAAAGTACTAATGCAAAAAAGAAAGCACACATCATTTAAAGCCGCTACGAGTTTTGTATGTGTGTATGGATATAGTATATACCAAATTGTATATATACAGCGTATTTGCTATAACAAATGCTATCATATCAACATTAGAAACGCTTGGCTTGCTTTGCTAGCTGTCTTTAAACAAAATCATTATTGGCTTAATTTGCATATGTATGGATACCTAAAAATGTTTAGTTTGTTGACTTCAGGTAACACATATTTGTCTGTATATGAAAATGTAGGTACAGGGTGTTGTAAAAACTATTAGCCATTTATTTTATTTATTTAAACGGTTATTTTCGGTATTTCAATTCAAAAACTGAGAAAGAATATATATTTTAGTTTAAATGCCCAAGAGAAATGACTGTTGTTTTTGACTTTTTACGATTCGCATTTACCTTTTAGCTTTAAATTATCTCTAATCGAATTTTGACGAATCCTTTACTTTTGTACCGGTCTTTCGGAAGCACTCCACACAATATTAATACATCATCCCTCTTTAAATAACCCTTACTTCAATTTCTGCCAATCATGCATTTGCACAAGTACCTACTCTACTAAAACATTTCAAAACATATGCTATACTATCTCATAAACTTTGTGTACCATAAATAACCATTTTATTTGATAAACCTCTATCTATACAGAAACCTTGGCGAAGAAGAAGCGGCCGATCGCATGGAAGAAGTCGATATGGATGGTGATGGCATAGTAACATGGAAAGAATATCTCAAAGACAGTTTTGCAATGGAAGATGAAGATGAAAAAAAGGACTTGATCGACTTCGATAGTTATGACGAAGAGAAAGAAATGATTAAATCCGACAAAGAATTATTTCATGCAGCAGATTTAGATAAAGATGGTGGACTTGATGCCAAAGAATATGTTCTCTTTTATTCACCAGAAGAACATCCCGAGATGTTACCAATAGTATTGGAACACACATTACGCGAAAAGGATACAAATCATAATGGTGAAATAGATTATGCAGAATTCATTGGTAATGCTGGGCAAGAACATAATCGTGAATGGCTACTCGAAGAGAAAGAACGTTTTGATCATTTGGATGAAAATAAAGATGGCCTGCTAACGGGTAATGAGGTACTAAATTGGGTAGTACCGAATAGTGAGACAATCGCTAAAGATGAAGTCGATCATTTATTCGTATCGACTGACGAAGATCACGATGATCGATTAAGTTATTTGGAAATATTGGCTAATTATGATACATTTGTAGGCAGCGAAGCGACAGATTATGGTGATCATTTGCAAAATATAAATCATTTTGAAGATGAATTGTAAATGAAGAAAACTATTTCCCTAAGCCAAACCTCTGTAGTATACACGTACATGTGCTATTTATACGAAACCAAACGTACAATTGATTTCTTATTGTGAACCAAATACAATAAACACATTGGTAAATTTAAGTTTCTACGAAATATATATTTTTTTTTCGTCATTTACTTTACTTAATTTTATGTAATAATATAGTAATTTATGTAGAATTATGTGTTACATTGTAGATCCCGTGTCATTCGATATGGGAGCAAATCATTCTAAATACTCGTATTTATTACAATAAAAGATTATCGTAATGATATGTATTCGTACTTATATTGAGAAATCGAAAATCGCATTTTATATATGCATAGTTAGATTTAGCATTATTGTTGTACTTCGATCTTCACTCCAGTAAGTAAATGAACCGATTTCTCTATTCACCTTAAGATAAAAAATTACTTACCTTGGCATAGCTTTTGTACTTAATAAAATATGTATTACTTTTTCGTATAATTAAGACACAAATCATTTATTAGGACACTCAATTTTTACAATGTGCATTTTTGATAAATTTATTTATTTGCAATATCTTGCATGAATGACTTAATGTGCCTATTTTCTAAATTTCTATTTTACATAAATACGTTAATTTTGCAATTGTTGCTCTTATTTGCCGCGCATTTACATTTTTCGAACGCAAATAGGCAAACAAATTGCATGACTAGAATTTCACTCGCTTTTTCATTTGTTTAATTTTTTCATAAATTACAGTGTTTTGAAGTTTAAAGCTTTTGCACAATAGCAAATTTTTAATTTTAATCATATTAATCTTTTAATTACATGAATTGATTAATCTACAAAATTTGTTCTCTTATTAATGGATGTAATTTTTTCTCAAAAATTGTTCTTAATATTATAGGTATAGAACTAAATTTCAGAAAACACCATAATACATACTACATCTAATAAAAGAAAAACAAAAGTTTTAATTTACACATTTTTTAAAATAATTTAAATAAATTGTTTTTATAACCAAGGTTTTAAAAATTATCACAATATTGCACTGAACAGGCCTATGTTGTTTAAATGAAATCCCAATGTTCAGAGAGATACCACATTGGAAATTGTCAGACTTTGATTGAGAAAACAGATTCAGCCTTGGAATTAATAGGAAAAGCCAAACAATCAACGACACTAGCACGACGGTTATGTGAACTTTTTCACTTGATCTATGTACTCCCAAAAATTTTTAATGGGGAAACAAAAACAATGAGGGAAAATTGTTAGTGTTTCCCATTAAAAAGTTTTGGGAGATTTGTTCCCATGAAATTCACAATAAGGCTGATCTCTTTCCGAAAAAACCAATCGTTTCTGTTGAAACGATTCCGTTTATTACCGTTTAGGCAATTATCAAAATAATATTTCTATTTTATTTTGTTTTATTTTCTTTTATTTTATTTTATCTTATTTAATTTAATTTAATTGTTTTATTTAGTTTTATTTTATTTTTATAAATTTTATTTCATTTTATTTTATTTTATTTTATTTTATTTTATTTTATTTTATTTTATTTTATTTTATTTTATTTTATTTTATTTTATTTTATTTTATTTTATTTTATTTTATTTTATTTTATTTTATTTTATTTTATTTTATTTTATTTTATTTTATTTTATTTTATTTTATTTTATTTTATTTTATTTTATTTTATTTTGTTTTATTTTATTTTGTTTTGTTTTGTTTTATTTTATTTTATTTTGTTTTATTTAATTATATTTTATTTTTGATTTTATTATATTTTTTTATTTTTAGTTAACGTAAACGAAACGTGGTTAACGGTAAAACTCGAAACTTTATGCTGTTATTACGCTGGCAATGCCCACAAACTAGACATACAAAATAAAAGTAAACATTACATTTTTGCAATGCCTGAATTTGGGTAAGTTTTTCATTAAATTCTAACTGTTTAATAATATAAATGTCTAGGTACATACAAATATAATCTACTAATTTGCAGAATGTAATATCCATAGTAATTTTTCAATGCTCCAAAATCAGGTTTATATTTGCACAAATTGATTTGATTTAACCGAGGCCTATGTACATATGTACGAGTATGTTTCGTAAAGGTATTGCCAGCAGAGTTTAATTGATATATTTTCGTTGCAACCGTAATCAGTAAAATTTTGATAATTTCTAAGCAACATCATGGATTCCTAGTCCTGTATTATAAATTAGCAGAATTAATTATTTCAGCAAACGTTCTCAGTAGCGTGGACTTGAACAATATGCTATACCTCGAAAACGTGAATACTCGTATAAAGAAAGATGAACCTAGGCTAATAGCCAAAGGGAGGTTGTTGTTGTATTTTGGAGTCCCTCACCCTTAAACGGCTATTTCCGTTATACCACTTGCTATAATTGTCAGGCTTGAACAGTAATTGTATTGTACGGAACCTTTCCACGCGATGGCTTAATTGGAGTGCAATACGGGTTAATGAACTGAACCAATATTAACGGTGTGAGCCTTAATTCTTTTGATTTGGATTTAAAACTTTTTTTTTTGTTTCAATTCTAATTTATTACAAGGTGATGTCTTCTGATCAGCTGATTGGTTCTTGTTGTTTCGCGTCCTAATTCATAACGTATCATAACGAGTATGAGATCTAGCGCAAACGCAGTTTTGTATGCTAGATTCGATAGGCAAGATTTTTGAGCGTATTATAAACGATCGTCTACAGTAGACTGATTCTGATACTTTAATAAGCTTTTACTTTTTTTTTACAAATGTTTTTGTTATAGCGTTATTTTTTTTTAATTTTATTTCATTCGTTTTTTTGTTTAATTTATCGGTTTTTTTTCTTCTTGTTTTGTTACAATTAGATATTTTTAAATAATAACTTGTTAAATGCAAATTTAATTATTGTTTTGACTTTTTTTAAAACTACCATTTGATTGCAATGACTAGATTAATGTGTGTAGTTCGTTTGGTTTTTTGTTACTAAGTTCTTCTCCAATTCTGGTCTATGTTTTATCGACTAAGTGGGTGGCCGCCCCAAAGCTCGAAATCATTTTGATGTACGTCCAATTGCACATATGATCGGGCGTTTGAAAAAATACTTAAAAATATACTGATTTAAATCATTCTTTTTTTAATTGGAATATTAAAATACAACATACATAGGTATATTGTATTTTAAGGCCTCAGCCGATTTCTGTGAACTAGGCTATTTTGAAACTTTCTGATAACTTGACTTTTTGCCTTTCGTAAGGCAAACAATTTTTGAGGTTAAAGGGTTCTTAAACTTAATAAACGCATTCATAATATTTTTTTATTTCAAAAATATTTTACTAGTAAAAAAAAAAACTTGTTGATGCGGTACTACGGTGTGCCATAATGGTATCAACCTTAAATTAAGATGCCGCTTTTTTGACAGATAGCTCACATAATGTTTGCCGTGTTCCAATGGACAATGAGCCAGAGCCGGATGAAATTTTAAATTTAAATTGTGATCCGGTTTTTTACCACATTGTTAGCCTAGCTTTCTAGCTGAATTATGGCACAGCGAACGGATATTTTTATCATATTCGCCAGAAATTTTCGAAACCAGCGCACTTGTCTATGTACTAGGCATGGGATTATTCGAATACAAATTATTCGAATAAATAAAATTTTTATTCGACGGGTACAAAAAACTCGAATAGTAATAATAAATAATACTATTCGAATAAACGAATAAATAATCCGAATAAATACTATTCGAATTTTTTGCAACGAATATTTTTATTCGTTTATTCGAATATTATTAGAAAAAAATCCCACTCCTACAATGTACATACATCAAAAATAGAGAAATTACATAAATCTTGTGCAAATTAAGGGTCTTAAGTCGAGCGCACTTCCTTCAGCAAAAAAAAAAAAATTTTATCTTGCTAGCGTTATTCCGCCTGCAGTTTAAAATTAACAGATATTCGTATATACACACAAATTACAGCAAAAATACTTCTAGTTAATATTTAGTAGGCATTTTCAATACAATATTTATACACCTACAACTCGAAAATAAGTACAATTGATTTTTCCATTAACTTACACACACACATTCACAAGTACATAAGTAGGTATTAAGGAATGTCTCGCGATACTAACCGTTTAACTAATTCTTAAATATGATCTAACTTACTCGGGATACAGAATTGCCAACATTTAAAAGTCACATAAAATGTCATAGTTATCGACTTGACGAAGTGGCGCCACATCATTTACCACCTCACTCAGGTATTGTGTAATGAGTGGCGGTAATTTTAATTTGACTAAATCCTCTCTCGTTTTGACACGTTTAATAATTTCGGCACGACAACGATCTTGTAAATTAACGAAATCACGTCGTGTACATTTCAGCGTCATTTCGGTTTTAGCCGCAGTTGAGCAGACGATCGGATAAAGTGGTTCCTTAACCTGTAAAATAGTGAAATTATTTGTTTAAATTTATGTTTATTCCAATATACTCGGGCTTACCTTATCTAAACCCCTAAACGCAACGCCGAGACATTTGCCATCTTTGTAGTATGATAATGTACCTTCAATGCCATCGAAGAGTATACCAATAACAGTTGGATGATTTTCTTTGAAACGTTTTGTATAGAGCAACGCTACACCTTTGTGCCACAGCACACCCTTATGCGATAGACCCCAACCATGTTCATTTTCACCGAGCATATTTCGAAAAGAGTTAGCATGAAGTCCTGAAATTTTAGTAAATATTTAACTCTACATACATATGCATATATACTCGTAATAAACTTGTAAAACTTCGCATTGAATACAAAGTTGCCACCGAAAGGGAATTTGTAAAAACATGCAAGCAAAACAGCTGTTCCTCTTTTGATTGGTTGGCAGTTGAAATTTAAAATTGTTGTTGTTGCGATCAGCTGTTTTCACTTGCAATGTTTTACTGAGTGCAGCTCTCGCATCAAAAACTTGCAACTTTCTCTCAAGGAAGTGTCAAAATGCGCTCCCTCCTCCGCAAAATTTCTGTTACCGAAGACTTTTCAGTAAATATTTTCAGCTCTTTTATATGTATGTAAATAGTTTTTAGAATACTCACGCGCTTGTTTCGTTCCAATACCAAACATGATGCTCGTGCCAAAAACGCGTTGCGACACATGCAGCTCCCAATAAAAACGGCCATTATTCAATGGACGTTTACCCTGTACACCCGCTGTACCTTTACTCCAATTTGGATGAAAATGTACAGTGCGATTATTAGGACCACTCAAAACTATCTCCTTCGAACGATGTCGTTTACTCCATGTCCAATTATCTTCACAGCCATGCTCAAGTGGCATCACCTTCTTGCGACGTACACCATGTGTAGGCTCGGTTGTGCTAGCACCACTCGTTGAATTTCTTGGTGCTTGGGAGGTGCTTGTAGCAGGCGCCCCTATTGTTGGTTGCTCATTCAACATTGCTACATGTTTTGGTGATGAACTTAAGGAATTATTGTCGTCATCCGAAGCCATTCTGGTATGTAGTGGCAGTCGTTAGTACGTAACAAAGAGAGAGAGATGGAGAATGTGAGAAGTGCTGCGAAAGCTCTTGAGGTAAGTTTGATGATGTTGGATTTGCCAATTGAATTGTTGAATTGATTGAATAATCGACTATGAGTACATTGTTCTTTATTGGCTCTTCAATGGTATTTATTATTCTAGTGGTTTGCTTTTTTGTTTTTGTTTTTTCTAGGATTTCTTTTATTCAAGTTGTCTCGTCACTTGTTTTCTAAATATGGTGAGAGGACAATAAAAGGTCACTTCCGGTTGTTCGACTACATTTATGTACATATATCAAGATTGACACCTGTAGCAGACTTTCACCTTTAACCTCTGCCAATAGTGCTGCTTTCAAAATGTACATACGTACGTCAAAGGATTACTATTTTTAGACGAAGGCATTGCTTCTTAAACTCTTGACCCAGTCGTTGCAAGACCTTTGCATGTGAGCAGTTGGGTAGCTTAACTGTTCGGTTCAAGTTGATTCCGATGATATTTTAATGCATCCTTTGTAGATGCTTTGTCTGTCTTCCTTTTTATCGTTTTCCAAAATTTTAAATTTGTAGGGTTCCAGTTAGTTTTGCTCACTATAACTAAGCGTGGGAGTAAACTAAAAATATAAAATATATTAATTATTAGTAATTTGTTTAAGACGAAAACAAAAATGTGCAGGAAAAGTAATATAATAAAATTTATATAAAAACAAAAATAGGGAAATTATTTTGTTTTCATAAAGAGTTGGCATTTAGTGTCAATAATATCAATGAAAAAATGAAAATCGGCTTAAATCCACATCGAGTGGTGGAGCCAGGATTTCAGCAAGGAGGGTCCATATTGTTTGCATTTTCTGAAATTTCGAGCACATTTTTTATCTATATAGTTTACTGAAAAATGTGACATTTGTGAACACGAAGGAGAGAGAGGAGGGTTGTACCCCAATATCATCCCCCCTTTCCACACCTTGGCATAGAATGGTTTCAATAACTGGCAATATTGAAGACCCTGCAATCTCAGAATATTTTTCAAAACCATCTCTTCTCAAAATTCGTTTAAGGAAAGTCCTATCTATGAGATTGTTTTAATGACTATCTTGGCTGTTAATATTCTAAATTCAAATTGACCCAGGCGTATCTGCAGTAACTCAAAAGTTGGCCATTCTTTTCCCTGCCAGAGTCCCCTAGAAAATCTGTAATAAGCTCTAGCGGTGAAAAACATCGCTGACTCGGTCATGTTATGCTAATCTAAAAGGACGGCCAACTTCGAGAGAGTTTCGTAATCAGCTGAAATGAACGGGTAGATTGTCCCATTCTGTTTGCGATTGGAATTAGTTATTTGGGCGGCTAATCTTGAATAAATGATGACTGAAGCCATCGTCAGCACGCTTATTAATTTTTAGCATCGAGCCTTCAGACCTGGCAACTCAATAAAAGACCAATTTATTGAGGAGATTTGCGAGTATACAATGGGCAAGAGCTTTGTGAGGTAATTCCTGAATTTTGAACACCTTTAAGGGCGTATATTCGAAATCGAAAATAGGGTTTCAAACAGAGCGACTCTTCATCTTGAGATTTTCTGAGCCTGACCTGAAAGGGCCTGTTCGATAAAAATCGTATTATAATTGGTACAAGTGGCGGATCCAGGATTTTGAAAAGGGGGCGATCCAAATTTTTTTAATGAAAATTCGAGTTCATCTTTTATTCGCAGTTCGTGAAAAGCATGACTTTTTATATTCCGAGGGGGTGTTGGGACTCGAAACCCGCCGTAAATCTGACCCAGAAAAATACTTTTTATAATAAAAGAACAAAATTAGTAACAAACCCACTAGTTGTTGCGAAAGTTCCTCTGCTGACCCGGCCTAAATACTTTTGTGCCACCCTAAGTTCTATTCTTTCCCTTTCCTACGACTTCGGGATCTTGTTATTGCAATAACTTAACACGAATAACTCCAGGATACAGGGTTTGATAACTCAAACAGATGCTTATCTTACTCACCTATGTATATTTATGTATGTTGTTATTCTTCAATTACTCCTTCCCTCTCCTAACTCATTTACAAATAGGTTGTTGTAATTGTTGAATCTGGTGTTGCGACTGTTTCAAACAAAACTTGCGGTGATTCTTCAAGCGACTCCTGCTCCTCAGCAGCAAGAGCAACAATACTTTCTATTGATGTAGTTAAACCCGAATCGATTGTGTCAAGTTCCGAAAGTGAACCATTAACATTATATACAGATGCAAATGGTGATTGATAGCCACTTGAGGAATTTGATGTGGATGTATCCCACAATGGGCTAGAACTATTACTAGAACTACTATTGCTACTATGTGAATTATTAGCAGAGTTTCTAGCTCTCATAAGCTCTTCATATTCTTCATATTGTTGACGTCGCAAGAATTGTCGTTGTAACTGAAATTGTTTTTGCATTGGATGTAGTGGTTGTTGTTGTTGATGTTGATATTGATGATGTGACGTAGTGGCGTTCAATCGATTTTTCAAATTACGTCTCAATTCGCGACTCTCTTTACGTTGTTGACGCCTTTGAGCGCGTGTTATATATTCCCAATCCGATGTATTACTACCACAACAAAGTGTCAGGGTTTCCCAAAAACGTGTTTGCCAAAAATGTGTCCAATTTTGTGTTGGCGTATGCGTGTGTTGTTGTTGTTGTTTTTGTACTTTTTTCAATTCCAATTCTTGCAAATGAAAATGATGTCGACAATAACCTTGTGGGCTATTTGCACAAAAACGACAAGATTCAGCTAAAATACCACCTAAACGTGCTGCACTATCATCTTCATTGCGCGCATTGGTTGCGGAATTACGTTTACGTGTCTGCTTTTTATTACCTACACAACCACCGGTACGATATTGTTCTAGTAGAAGTTTACGTGTTGCAGCTGAAGATGTCTCATCGGCTTCCTTAAGTAGACGTGCGTTTTTTGGGTTGATCCAACGATCGTGTACATGCAGGACAAGACGTTGACAATATACACATAATGATGTGAAAAATAACAACAAAACGATAATCATATATGATGATGTGTTGACGTGTGTTGACGTAGCGCGGAGAGGGAGGGGTTGCAATTAAATAAAATACTGTTATTCGTGCTTTAAAATACCGTAATGCACAGTTTTAGTGGATTTCCATGCACTTTGCTATGCTCTGACTTTATAATTTGCTGCTTATAGGAATTAGGGAAGCAGTGAGTTAACGGTTTGGCAGTCTGTGGACACGCAGTGTTGGGCGGTGGTGCTAAAATCTGTACTCATCAAAGGTAGGTATGCTCGTGCATTGATTTTTTTTTTTCTTTTGGGGTTGCTTTTTTTCAATGGAGCACACAATATTTTTTTTTTTTTTTTCAATATTAATATGATTTCACTTGCTTTGATTGCAAATTTATTGGTTTTTCACTTTTTTTTTATCCTACCAACTAACAACTAAAGCAACAAAAAAACATATTCTCTAACTTAGTAAATGTAACTTTTGTAACGTAATTCAGTCATTGAATTTTCCTGTTTTTTTTTCTGCACTTTTACTAATCGCACTATCGTCTCGTTGCTTAATCGCTCCGTGTCTCGTTAGTTTGACTGCATTACTCCATTGTGGTGCGACTTCTGTCAGCTAGGTTGCTTGTTCGTCATTACTGCGCGTACGCTACCCAGCAACCCCCTTTTTTCATGTCAAAATTTTTGCCAGTCTTGTCATTTCGTTTTTTTAATCAGCCATCCAACCCCATTTGACGTTTCTACTATCGTTACTCGCACACACACACACACATACACACCGCTAGATTTACCACCCCCACCTTGGTCTAGTTGTAGTGTGCTGAACTTGAGTCCTGGCTTGTCGTAATTGTTTATGCTTCTTAGTTGAAGTTTATCGAATTCTTTGTTTTGTTACTGGTATTCGTGTAGAGCCGTTCATCCCTGTAATTTGGTTCATTCATTGCACTTGAATTTGGTTGTCTTGTGCGTGAAGAGCTGCAAGTGTTTTACATACACATATTCTTTCATCCCTAATATTCTTGCAAAGTTCGAGTATGTAGTACATTAGGGTGTATTACGATGTATAGGGTTGAAAAAAGTATGCAAATATTTTCACTTAAATTGAACAACTTGAGATGATTACAAAAAAAAAAATTTTTTTCAAAATCTTACTGTCACCCTGTAAAAATATTTTTTTCTCACTCATCTTTCCAATTTTATCTCACATTTTTTTTAAGGATTTATTCTTAGAAAATTATCAACGAATATGTTCATCATCGCTCCTCGACAGCGTTCTTAAATCCCCAGCAACCAAAATTTGATAAACCAAATCCCCGCCTATAAAATTTCCCGAAACCATATGTTCAAATCCGGTGGATTTTTTAAATTTTTTTTATGGTTCACCCTAATGTTTTTATATATTTTTGTATGCATACATGTCTGTTCCTACATGCGTGCTATATCTATGCGAACTTCCTGCCCGTATGATGTGTCTTTTCTTATCAAAAACTGATACGGAGTCGGAGCGAGTCAACTAATTGGTGTCAGTTACGTACATCAAACTATAACACATACTAGTTGCGAACTGGTCGTAAAAAATACAGTTGCAACAATTATAAATCTGAAGTTTTGGAGACTGATATATCAACTGACTGTTTTTCATTAGAATTTGAAATATGATTAATCGTAAAATTAGTTGTTTTGTTTAATCGTTTGCGATTATTCTGTGGTTAATGTCAAGTTTATGTTAGTTGACATGTGCGTTAAATAATTAATCCCAAAAATTTTATTACCGTCAAATTTCCGCATTTCAAATGAACCAATTGCTTTTTATAAAATTTTTAAGTTTTTCACTTTATTTAGTAGTTTTGTGTAAAAATATTGTTTATTGCCTAGAAATTCCATTTACAATGAATTGGTGTATTCGATATTTGTGTTTCGTTTTATATTTTCTTTTACATACAAATATACAGTTACTACAAATATTACATATTATTTTATTTTGTTTTTGTTTATGTAATTCGCTTATAATTTACATGCTAATATTACAATTAAAAAACAAGAAGCTTCAGTTTTTGGAAACTTCGTGATATAATGGCAAATGGCAGAATTGTGTTATTTTTTAAAAATTTTTTTCTTTTGTTTATATGTATAAACATTAATATTAACACTTGGGCAAGTACTTGACGATTACATATTATAGTATATATAACCATTAGAAACTAAAGTTAATAAAAAAAAGAACATTCTCTGGCTTTAACTATAATCTCGAAGGATTTTAAGGAATTCATAGCAATTTGTTGTTGTACATTATTTGTGTAAAATTTTCGATTTTTATTTGTTTTCTTTAGTCTAATTTGGATTTTTTTTTGTTTGTTTGCCAACTCGTGCTTTTCTATAGTTAAATAAAGTTATTTATTTTTTAATTTATATATGGCATAAAATTTAAAAATTGGGAAAGCAAGGAAAATCTAATTTAAAACTTTGGCTTATGAATTTTTCATACAAACTGTACATCTCGATACTCGTTGCAGCAAATTGCCAGCTTTGAGCGTTTGCATTGCGGGACGTTGGAACTGTTCGTTGTTCTCAACTGTGACCAACCAAAAACTGGTCATTGTTTCATAGAAATGACAGTGGCCCTTTGCGCCGTTGCACTCGATGAATGGTGTCGCACGGAAATCTTCCAAGCATGAACCCGGCGATGCTAACGCTTGACCACCACCGCCATTACCCACGGCAGTGTGCTGAAAATATAGAGAAGAGTAGAGAAAGTGAACATTTATATTAAAGAAAGTTTTCTTAAAGAGAACATGAAAATCGGTCTAAGATTGAAGCTAAGCGAACACACCTAGTAGAGTGAATTTTATTAGCAGGGGTCCCACAGTAAAAATATGAAAAAAAAAATGAAGTTGGCTAGTGGTATGAAGCAATTTTTTAAGTTTTGCAAAGTCACACTGTGTTAACTATTTTATTCCCAAACCATAGCATAGCGCAACCATAGACACAAACCGTGATTTTAAAATGTTAAAACTAAAACGCGGTCTTAGACATATTAAATTGACTATGACAGAGATGAAATGGTATTGATTTTCGAATCATGTTTAATTAGATAAAACTCCATTTTAATTTGACTGTGATTATGACCAATTTTTTTTTCCTTAAATTTTCAATATTGAAAGCAGAGGCATGGTCCGAATTCGCCCGTATTTATATCAAATAGAACATGCAAGATATAAGATATTTGAAGTGGAGGAAGAAAACTTGAATACAAAACTTACCATCGCAAAGCTGTAGCCTATCCATAGGCTCTCCCATCCATACGGACAATCGGGTATGGTGAGCGACTGACTGTGCACAGCAATTACGTTCGCTGGTACCTCGCACACCACACAACGTGAAATGTATTTGCTGATTTCTTGATTATTTATGGGCATCATTGGTATGGGTGCAGATGTTGATAGCCAGAAGGTCTTATCGTTTCTTGAGGCATAATTACAAACATTATTTTGACCACATGACATCACTGGCAGTGTTGAAAAGCGACGCACACAAGAACCTGCTGAGCCTAAATCTTGATTATGTGCATAATCGTTACCATCTACGTATAGCATTGAGTAGCCGCTCCATAATTCAATTTGTCCTAATGGACATTGTGGTACTTCTTCGGATTGACTGTGTTTGACCAATAATATGCCGGTAAGATAATCTTGAGCAGCTGTGCATGGCGCACCGGCATTACCTTGTGGACCGGGTAGACCAGGAGCGCCATCACGGCCGGATGGGCCTGGTAGACCTTGGTCACCTTTTGGACCGGGTCGTCCCATTTGACCAATCAGACCGGTCAAACCCATATCACCTTTTTCGCCGCGTTCGCCTTGTAAACCTATGAGACCACGTGGTCCGGGTGGACCGCGATCACCTTTCTCACCGTCACGTCCTGGATGTCCTGGCTCACCTTTGGGACCGGGTGGTGGCACTAAACCAGGTTCACCCTTTTGACCAGGCGCACCCGGCATGCCATCCCGTCCGTCACGACCTTTGGGTCCAGTTGATCCCTTCGCACCAGGCCCACCAATTGCTCCAGGTACACCATCTAAACCTGTAAAGCCGCGATCTCCTTTCATGCCATTTAAACCTGGTAAACCTTGTGGACCACGTAAACCTTGTTCGCCTTTTTCACCCTTTTGTCCTTCGAAACCGGCCAAACCACGTTCACCTTTGGGTCCTGGGAAGCCCATATCACCCTTGAGGCCAGGTGCACCAGGTAAGCCATCAGCACCATCTCGTCCCGCCATACCCATTTGGCCACGTTCACCTTTCGGCCCAGATGGACCGACCGGACCAGGCAAACCAACTAGACCGGGCATACCAGCAAGACCAGGCAGACCCTTTTCTCCCTTCGGACCAGCGAAACCAGGCGCACCTAATAAAAAACATTAAGATATTGAAAATGTTTTGAAAGTTTTATGTTAAAAGAGTGGATTACCTTCGCGTCCGTTCTTTCCGGATCGACCAGGCAGACCCTTTTCACCCTTGATTGCAGGTCCCGGTAAGCCAGTCTCACCAACTGGGCCTTGATCTCCCTTCAAACCTGGCGCACCATTCAAACCAGGCATACCCAGTGGGCCAGTTAATCCACGTTCTCCCTTTTGTCCGTTCAAGCCTGGCAATCCTTGATTACCCTTGGGGCCCATTGGACCAGGTAAACCAACAACACCGAATTCTCCCATTTCACCTTTGTCGCCCTTAATGGTAATTGGCTGAGCATCACGTCCACTTTGACCAGGGAAACCGCGTTCACCCTTTGGTCCAGGAGCACCATTTAAACCAGGGAAGCCAGTGGCACCTTTATCACCCTTAAGTCCTTGCACTCCTTGATAACCAACCATGCCTTTGTCACCCTTTGCGCCAGTGTAGCCAATTGCGCCAGGGGCACCAACTTCACCTGGTCTTCCGTCCATGCCTGGGGCTCCTGGAGCACCTGGTACACCCATTTCACCTTTATCACCTTTTTGACCATTCAAACCGGGGAATCCGGCATCTCCTTTTTGTCCAGGTAAACCATCTCGTCCATCAATACCATCACGACCATGATCACCTTTGTCACCCTTGGCGCCAGGACTTCCATGAATTGACATACCGGGGAAACCTTTCTCACCAGGTAAACCAGGTGCACCCGGAATACCCTCAGGACCACGTAAGCCAGACAAACCAGGTTCACCCTTTTGTCCTTTTTCAGCAGCATCACCAGGCAAACCTTGTGCGCCATCGAAACCAGGCAAACCTTGGGCACCCTTTTCCCCATCTATACCAGGACGTCCATCAGTACCCGGTGAACCTTCTGGCCCCATATCTCCTTTGATACCCATAGGGCCAGGAGCACCTGGAGGCCCTCTAGGTCCTGTTAAGCCATCATTTCCGGTTAAACCAATCTCACCCTTGTCGCCCTTTGTACCTATGAGAAAAATTAATGATATCTTTATATTGTCAGAGTACTATTTCGACATACGTACCAGGAATGCCAGCAGGACCAGGTGAACCACGTTTTCCAGGAGCTCCTGTAGCACCAGCGAAGCCTTTAAGTCCGTCATTACCAGGCGCTCCACGTTCTCCTTTAGATCCAGGCATACCAACCCAACCAGGATTGCCAGGCTCACCCTTAGCCCCGTCACGCCCTTGAACACCATCAACACCAGGTTTACCAGGAGGCCCAGGTGGTCCATTTGGACCAATTGGACCAGTGTCACCCTTAGGTCCAACCGGTCCTGTCAAACCGGTTGGACCAGCTAAACCAGCGTCGCCTTTTTCACCAGGATATCCAACAGCTCCATCCCCGCCGGGTGGACCATGTGCACCAGGAGAACCACGATCACCCTTGGGACCAGATAAACCATCACGACCTTGCGGACCAGGTGGACCAGCCACAGATATACCCTGCTCACCCTTCTGTCCTCGTTCACCATTTCTGCCAGGGGGTCCTCTTAATCCATCTTTACCTGGGTTACCTGGAGCACCCATAGCACCAGCATTACCTTTATCGCCGCGAGGACCAGCTAAGCCGCGTGGACCTACAGGACCTACTGGCCCTTGTGGACCCATTTCACCTTTTGGTCCAGGTCTTCCTTGATCACCTTTTTCGCCCATAGGACCCATTGGTCCTGGCATGCCAGGTATACCTCGATCACCCTTATTGCCCTTAGCTGGCACAGTCAACATAGCAGCATCACATGTACCAGGATCACCCTTTTGGCCAGGATATCCACCGGTACCTTTGTCGCCTTTAATTCCGTCGCGACCTGGACGACCAGGTTCGCCTTTAATGCTCGCACCAGGAAGGCCATCACGTCCATCTCGTCCAGGATTACCAGGTATACCATCAGTTCCGGGTTGACCAGCAAAGCCTTTATCACCTTTAGCACCAATTTCTCCCTTAAGACCGCTTAAACCAGGATAACCAGCGTCTCCACGATCACCCTTCAGACCAACTGGCCCAGGAAAACCTCTGTCACCCTTCTCACCCTTTTCGCCCTTTACAAGACTTAAGTCAACAATTGCATCTTTGCCAGCGGGACCTTCGGGACCAGGTAAACCATCTCTACCATCTTCACCTTTCTCGCCAGGTGGTCCATCCATACCAGCAATACCATCAGAACCACGTTCTCCAGGTGCTCCAATCGATCCAGGCGGTCCGCGTACGCCTGGTGTGCCAGGAATACCATCTAAACCTCGATCACCCTTATCACCCTTGAAACCAGCAGGACATAAAGAACATTTACCACCAGCATCACCTTTCACACCCATATCACCTTTTAAGCCGGGTATACCGGGGCGACCTTGATCACCCTTTGATCCAGGTAATCCAGCACGACCAGGAGAGCCAGGACGTCCAAATTTAGAATCGCCGGGAGCACCAGCGTTTCCTTGGAAACCGCGTTCACCCTTTTGACCTTTCTGTCCAGGAACACTTTTTGATTAAGAATAGAAGAAAAGCATTATACAATGACAAAAACAACACAAATTATTTGCAACCTACCCAGGAATGCCATCGTCTCCTTTAGGACCCATTTCACCAATGCCAGGGTATCCAGGTGCACCTTTTTCACCTTCAGGTCCTGGAGGGCCAGTATGCCCCATTGGTCCAATAGGTCCGGGTGGTCCCGTACGACCAGCATTACCCTTTTCACCTTTCTCACCAGGAGGACCTTCAACACCAGGACGACCAGGTAAACCTGGACCACCTTTAGGACCTGAAATACCTTGTGGACCTGGAGGACCATCAACACCGTCTAAACCTTTAGGACCGGGTGCACCAGTATAACCGCGTGGACCCTTAGGACCAGGTGCACCAGGAGAGCCGCGACCACCACCGGGTGGACCTGGCGGTCCAAGTAAACCACGTTCACCAGCTCGTCCAGGAATTCCGGGTTCACCCTTTTGACCAAATTTACCAGGCAAACCATTCAAACCAGTTTCACCGCGATCACCCTTCTGGCCAGGAGGGCCAGGTGGACCAAAGTTTCCTTGTCGACCCTAAAGCATACATGTATATTGATACTAAATTTCCATTCGATATAAAATCGTGCGAAGTAAACTTACTCTATCACCAGGACCGCCGGGTAAACCTTTTTCGCCTTTTAAGCCATCACGTCCAGTATCACCGGGATAACCAAGATCACCTTTCACGCCCGGCAAACCTGGTTCACCTTTTTCGCCTCTTTCGCCCTTTTCACCAGTCACACTGTTTTCGCCAGTTGAATGTTTCGTTTGAGCAGGTTCACCTTTTTCACCCTTTTCACCTTTCTTACCCGGTTGTGGAGGAGCAAAACATGGCGCACCTTTGTCACCCTTGAGACCACGATCACCACGAGGTCCAGGTGGACCATATGGGCCTGTATCACCACGATCACCTTTGGTACCTTGTAAACCTTCGGGCCCTGGATTGCCTGAACGTCCAGCAAAACCAGGTTCACCCTTTTCACCTTTAGCATAATCTCCGTTTTCCTTTGCCGGTTCACCTTTCTCACCCTTAACACCAGGCTGACCTGGATAACCACGCGGTCCCGCCATACCGCTCAAACCCTGCAAACCCGGTATACCATCCTGACCATCACAACCATCTTTACCAGGTGCACCGGTGGAGCCAGGATTACCAGAAATACCTTGTACACCGGGTACACCAGGCATGCCAGGAATACCGTTTACACCACGTTCACCTTTGTAGCCGCGTGGACCTAGCGGACCGGGATCACCTTTTTGTCCTTTGTCGCCCGGTGGACCTTCGGGTCCTGCGTATCCTGGCATACCTTTCGGTCCAGGTGGACCAGCCTCACCCGGGAAACCACGATTACCTTTCTCAGCGAAACATTTCGGTATACAACCAACTGTGCCCGATGTACAATTTCTAGGTGGTCCCTGTTGATTTGTTGTTACGGTTTCGATAATTGCATAACTATCGTCTATGGGTGTTCGTGGTGGCGTTGATTCGTCTCTGTAATGATTGGGTGGATTATATATTGCACCCGTGTCCGTATTTTTCCAAAATTGCTACATAAAAGAGGATTTAAAAAAGTGGTGAGGTGAATAAGGTGAATAGAGAAACTCGACCTACCGCATTCGCTCCAAAGAATGCTCCTACTATCGTAGCGGCAAATATTAGCCTGAAAGAAAGAGAGAGAGAAATGTGTTCTAAAATATGGCACAAATCAAATCTGTTAAATAATGTCTGCTAATCGTAATGATTACCGATTTGATTGCTTACTTTCCTGAGAATCTATTTAATAATTGATTACCATTACTTTGAATTTGTAATCATTATTTGCCAATTAATTTGAAAAAAATCAAAAACAAAAATCATGACTTTTCACCATTATTAAAAATAATATAAAAAAATCAAAAATAATCCAAAGTAATCAAAACTATAAATTTATTATTTCTGATTATTTGTTGATTTATTTTTTTTTGGTTATGATTTTAATTACATTTTTTCCTTTTTTTTTTTAATTTATTTTAGTAATCGTAAAAAATCATGATTTTTTTTTTATTTTTTTTAACCATAATCAATTAATATTTGACTTTCCTTGAAAGCCATTACAATAATCATTGGCAATTAAATAATCCATCTAATCAATTGATTACCAAAAACTTATCAAACTTAATTTTTGGAAAGGCGATTGATATCTTGAATTCGTTCAAAATTCATTGAAATATGTAAATAATTCCCATTTTAATCATTATATCTCCCAAATCAGTTGAGATGTGGAACTAAATCACATCGCTTATTGCAGCACTCATTAGCTTCTTTCGTTTGAAATCTAAATTGTACTAAAACATTTTAGGTGGAACATATTTGCCAATAGCTACGAAACCGTTGTATATTGAAGTTGAGAACTGTAATTTATTTTGGAGAAGATGGTAGCTCCTCTTTTAGAAAAAAATTGATTTGTCGTAACAAAATTTTGGGCAAACCGCAACTTTTTGTGTTGTAAAAAAGGGCCAAATCGGTTTAGAACCATACCTACTTATTTAATATTCATACCTACATATGTAGTTCTGTAAATTTCTAGAAATATAAAACACGAATTTTCTTCAAATTATAGTAACCAGCTTTTTAAACAAATCTCGATAAAAAAAATATTTTTTGGATATTGGCGTGGTGCCCACTTTTCAACGTAAAAGTTGTGATATTTTCAAAGTATACATTTTAATTAGGGCTGTGCGATTAATTGATTAATCAAAATTTTGATTATTCATAAATTCGATTACTCAATTAATCGATTAACTATGATTTTTGATTAATCAAAAAGGGTGTTTACTCGATTAATCAGGATTTTGATTAATCAAAAAGAAATTTAATTGATTAATCGCCTTTTTGATTAATCGTTTTTTGAATAAAATGATTAATCATATATTAAAACGGCTCAAATTTAGAAGTTCTTTAATACTTCAACCATTTGTTGCATCTTCGACATTTTGCCCATTCGCGGACGGACATCTCAAAATTTTCTAAATTTTTTTTATTTTTTAATATTTGGAAGCATGATTGGTTCTTAATTTTTTTATTTTCAACTATTTCAAGGCAAACTTTCACATAAAAAAATGAGTAAATTAATCAGTTTTTGATTAACCATTTTTGAAAATACTCGAGTAACACTCGTTTTGATTACTCAGAATTTTGATTAATCAAGTAATTGATTAATTGAAAATTTGATTAATCAACTTACGCGATTAATCGAATAAAGGCACAGCCCTAATTTTAATGAATATATGTATGTCATTTGTCTATCAAAAGATCATAGTAATATTTATAGTGTGATTACTTTTGTTTTTCTGAGTGTAATTCAATTCACTACGAAACTAGTTATAGGCAATATATAACCTAGCAATGATAGACTTCAAAGGTTTACCATTCTCAAAAATAATATAAATTCGATTAAATATAAAATTTTTTTTTGGTCAGTCTAATGTCATTGTAGTTAAATGGCTTTTTAGTATACGTCAAAGTGGTATGACTACAGGAACCGCGTCTCAGAAAAATGCTGTTTGGTTTATGCGATGTCATTGAGATATCATGTGATACATGAACATCACACGTGATATTAACAAAAGTGTAATAATGCTTTATTTCACATTTATTGTGGATTGATTAATACTGCCTCATCATGTTTAGAAATAAGACCATATGGTTTTATTGCACCCCACCTCATAGATACTACTAATCTGTAGAATAAGTCATTGAACCGGACTAACCTAAGCCTTCGCCAGTTAAAAAATAAAAAGGAACTAGTATCGGCTTAGAGTGCACTACAATCAGACATTAGACTTTTCTTGCAGGGTATTTATATGATTGCTAATGTATAATCAGTGGCATGGTTCTTTGTTTGTGTTTGTACTTATTTGCAAGATCTGCGGCAGAGAATAAAACTTGCAAGTGTATTTAAAGAGAAATTGTTTAAAGAGAAGTTAAATTTTAAGAGAGTTTTTGTCTTATTTTCTGCATTAAAGCAGAAAGTTTTACGAGAACAATGTATCTAACTAATCTTGAAATGATATAGATACGCCAAAAGTCAGGTTTATAACTAAATTTGATTTAAGCTCCCAAAAGTTAAAGTATGCTTACAAAGTGTCAGTGGGACTTTTTACAAGAAGAAAATTAAAAAGATAAGACTTTAAAGTTAAAATAATCCTAGAATTTTTACTAAGCCAATTGGAATGATCTAGTTTTTCCTTTTTTTTTGGAAACTGAGCCGCTTCTAACTATTTTTGGACAAAAACATACAACCTTTGCCTAAACCTTAAAAACTAAAACAATTTTCAATGAGCTAAATGGGGAAAACTCAGGCCTAAGTTACTAGAAAACTTTGCCCTTAAGATCTGGCTTCTGGGTTATTTTTAATGAATTTGCAGTAGGCTGCTACTTTCCTGACGATTCTCCCGATTTTAAGCATACATTGATGATAGGTATAATGTATAGATTTTGCTAGATCTAATATTGAACTGCAAGAGAGAGCTATATGCTAATGTTCATAAAAGTTATACTCGTGATCATAGTCAAATTAAAATCGAGTTTTATCTACTTAAACATGCTTCTAAAATAAACATCGTTTCATGTCTGTCATATAAAATGAGGAAAATGTCATTTTAACATTTTAAAATCACGGTTTGTGTCTATGGTTGTGCGATGTCACAAAGCTTACTCCAAACTTGATTTTGGCTTTTCCGCTTGTTATCACAGCTATGCTATAATAGTTTGTGAATAAAATAGCTGAAGGTTGAACTTGCGAAACATAAAAATCTTTTTTTTTAATATTACTATGATTTAAATGTCTTTTTATGCTAGGTACAGATTTTAACTAAAACGCGTCTTGAGAAACGACTATGGTTATTGCCCCATATCTAGTAAGTAGAACATTTATCTTTTAAAATTTGCATAGGTAAGAATTTCTGAAATGGAGCACTTAAAAGAGTGAAACAAATGTTTAATTTAGTTAAATAACCGCCTAGACTGGACATATTTATATAACTTAAACATCAATATTCTCGCTTCAAAAAATTTTCAAGAGCACGTTTATTTTTATTTCTTTAAATTTAATTTCAAGTGTTTCGTTGCAAACACCATGCAAAACAAAAATTCTAACAGATCACTTTTTGCTACGGAAAAAAGCCAAATATGCAAAATATGACAGTTTTTGAAATTCGTGTATGTTTGTCTATATGCTTGTTCGAGCATCACGCAAAAACCGCTGTATGAAATTGAAAGAAATTTAAAACGATGTATTGCTTAGAAGCCCAGCTTAAAATTAACGTTCCATTTCACGTTGCCCAAAGTTTTATTACCGCTTCACACACTCGTGGCAATGAAAGTTGGCACCAAATATTTTAATACAAATTTCAAGTCGTGTCAAATGGTAGAACGTAAAAATGCATATGGTTAGCCTTGAATAAAGCAACAATTTAATTCATTCTGCCTATCTGGCTGTATGTATGTTTGTACGAGCATCATCAAATAACTATTACATAAAAGTGACTGGTTTCTTTGCCGTTGCATTGTTGGTGGTCTATATTAAAATATAGAATGTGTGTTGTGCTACTTTTGATTTAAAAAAAATTCCTGTTTTTGTAAATTTGCACTGGTGGGGGTGTTCCCAATCAGCCTTTTAGAAAACTGTTACAAGGCATTTTTTAAAAACCTCACGGTAAAACTTCAGGCAGCACTTTTGGTTGTTAAGCTTTTCGATTATTACTGAAAAATTTTTTGAGTTTCTGACTGTTTGAACAATTTCGAATTTATAAATTTAGAATAATACACTTTAAAATATATTAATCGTGATAGCTTTTGTAAGCTAGAAAGCATAAATTGATTAAAAAAAAATATACTCACCGCTGCCAATGGGGCTCCATTTTGCCCGATGCTATGTGCGCACACTCCTTTCACTTAACTCCAACTTTCTTTATTCAAATTAACAGTCAACTGCCTTGAAAGGAATAAAAAAAAAATTATGAAAAAAAAGAAATAATTTGCATAATAGGAAAAGTCTAAGAGTTAACACACAAACACATTTATAACAATTTTATAATTTTAAAAACTTCCACACATTTAAAATACTTTTTTTTTTTAATTCAAAATAACTATGTACTTTACTTTTTATTTGTTGCACACTTTTAAGTTCGTTGATTTGATAAAAAAATATATAGTTATTTAAAAAAAAATAAACATTTAAAAGTTCACGTATTTTTCGTTGATTAAATTTTTATTCATTTAGAAATTATCATTTTTTTTTTATTTTTTTTTTTTTCCTGATGCTTTTAACTACATAACGTACGATATTGTGAAAAAATTAAAACGAAATTATTCGAAACTAAAAAAGGCGTATATTTGTTCTGCCTTTTTTGTTTTTAAACCCCATCAACCCTAACGCGTTGTGCGGGTACGACGGGCTTCCTAAAGCGATCTAACACTATGGATCGACTGGAGCGTACTAAATGCTCGATTCAACGACGCAGCTAGACGAGCATAATTCCCGCAAAACGCAACAAAATACCATACATTTGCAGAGCACAACAAAAAAATCAAAACTTTATAATATATACTCGTATGTACAACAACAAAATTAATGATATACTATAGTGGCAGTGGCGCGCCGCACACAAAACTAAAAGCAGCCACTTACTTTAGAAGGCACCACTCGACTAATTATAGTATAACTTCCAGCCAACGGCAAACGTCCATCACAATCCTCCGCCAACCAAAACGTTCAACTTATGCTCTTCCATCGTATGCTACACGCATATGTTGTATAGCGTATATGAAAACATGTATGAGAGATATTTATGCGTGTGTGTGTAAGACGCGCAGCTCACATACATATGTATTACTGGAGGAGATGTTGGAGAATAGCGGAATCAGTTGCGCCACCGGCTAAGTGATAAGCTTCATATGCGTTTAGCTTTTATATAAATATGTGTATATGTGTATGTACATATGTATAATGGTGTGCTTATGTTGTTTGTGTGCATTTCGGTAAGTCAAATTCATACAATCGTACTGCAAACGATCATGTTTGCGCTGATCTTGCGACATGCCACCCGTTCATGTTGTGTGATACCGAGATGCCGACATATCCGCCGTGTGCGAATATGTTTTTTAAGTTTATGTGTAAATGTGTGTGTGTAGCGATAAAGCTCATAGAGAGCATTGATGTATTGTGTATCATACAAGTTATATAGGCGACTGATCGGTTGAAATTGTCAGACGTGCTCTGTTTCTAAAAAAGATTAAGTTATGAAAGGAATATCGAAGCGAGACTTTTTGAAATTGTTTCGGTTTTTATTTTTCAAAACTATAATCGTAACCACTTGAAGCCATTTCCGTTTACAAAATACTAAACGAACTCATTACTTGTCGAAAATATTTCATTTTTGAAATCATAACAGTTGAAAATCGTTTAGTTTTCAAAACTGTGACCGTTAAAATTTCGAAAAGTTTATTTTTTCCCTCATATTCATATTAATTGTTTTATAAAGCTCTTTAAAATGACCTTTGCATAGATAACTTTTTTTCATTATTTAGTTTTGATTATTATTTATTTGTAATATAGTTTTGATTTCTTTTGACTTTTTTTTGTTATATTTTTTTATATTTTTTAATAACTTAAAATTTTTTTTGATAGTTTTTGATCTTTTTTGTTATTTATGATTTTGTTGATTATTTTTTATTATATCTGATTTTATTTTATGTTTGATTTTTTACTATTATTGATACTTTTTAATTTTTTGTTTATTTGTTTTGATTTTTTTTATAATTATATTGATAATTTTTGAGTCTTTTTATTATTTTTGATTACTTCTGTTTTTTTTTTAAATTTTGGATTTCGGTTATTCTAATATTTTTGATTCTTTTTATTATATTTGATTTGTTTTGATTTCTCTTTTGAAATTTTTTTTTTGTTCGATAATTTTTAATTGTTTTTATTACTTTTGACTTTTTAATTACATATTTCTTTTAAATTTAATTTTTTTGATTATTTTTGATTACTTCTGTTTATTTTCAGTTTCGGATTTGGTTATTTTTATTATTTTTGATTTTTTTGATTATTTTTGATTACTTCTGTTTATTTTCAGTTTCGGATTTTGGTTATTTTTATTATTTTTGATTTTTTTCAATATTTTTGATTACTTCTGTTTTTTCAGCTTTAGATTTCGGTTATTTATGATTTTTTTTGTTATTATTTTTGATTCTTTTTTATTATTTTTGATTCTTTTGATTTCTTGTTTGATAATTTTTTTTGTTTCATAAATTTTAATTTTTATTATTTTTGATTACTTCTTTAATATTTATTTTTCGTAATTGTCTTGATTATTTTTGGTGTGTTTTTTTTGACTATTTTTAATTCTTTTCATTCTGTTTTCTGTTTATTTTTGGTTATGCCTGTTTTTTTTTCTATTTTGATTTTTTTTTTAGTTTCTGATTTTTTCATTATTTTTTATTATTTCTGTTTTTTTTTTATTATTGGTTTTTTGTAATTTTTGTGGGTCCATAAAAGTGACTTTGATCTAGTGAACGTGTTCCGCGTTCCAATTGGCTTGAATGAAAGGCATGTGGAAGATCAGGAAAATCAGAGAAAAAGCTAACTTTACACTTAAGAAGTTTGACTGAAAGTTTGATCACAATGTATGGCCAGTAGGAATTTACCAATCTCAAAAGAGAAGTGGACTCAAAATCTTGGCAGAAAAAAAAAAAAAAAAACGAATAAAGAAAGCCTTTATTACTAAGATCTTTAGTATCAGTTGTGGGTCGAGGGTCTTTCAACGCTTCGCTTTTTTGATGAGCCTCCTCATGACTATTTTTTGACTATCTGCTTTGTTATGTCCAATCTGTTGCAGCTTATGTTTGTGGTTTTTTCTTTACCGGAAACTAGATCCCAGCCTGATCTCAAGATTTATTTTAGAAATTGCAGATTTTCATAAACAGAGTACGCACAACCCAGTACGTTTAGTTGCCCACATAAAATTCTTATCGAAATGGACGCGCACATTAGCGCGAGTCTAAAATTGCCTTTCAAGAACAGCCAAAAATTTAGAATGCCCTTTTGACCCACTAACTGGCAATTAAGAGCGCCTAATCGCAAATCTTTGCTTTAGTTCCAACTTCGAGTGCTTTCAATCGGAAGGTTTTCAATAAAAGTTTGTACGTATGTTTGTTTATCAAGGCTAATAAATGTAGTAAAAGAAATACAGATTGAGACAGGCACTTCAACAAAAATTCAAAATTCACAAAGACATTGCTAAACAATATCAGCTAAATAATCGTTTTTTTTTTTTAAATGACAACAGCCATAAATTCAACTTGGTGCGACATAATTTTGCAGAGCTTAGCTGAAAACGGAAATACGCAGCAACATCCGCCTTATCAGCAAATTTGAAAACCTTCAAATAATCTCGGAAGAAACTTTGTTGCTAAGTTTTGTAATACACACACACATATATATATATAACACCCATTGCCTGTAAGCCCAGCCAAAAGGAGCCACGGAGGGGAATGAGTTATAGCAAGGCAGCACAAGAACTCAAAGCTCAAGCAAACCCTATCTTCGTTGGGTGCTTACAAAGTTAAAAAAACCTATTTTATGATTTCCGTGCGCCAAGGCAATCGAAACGAGGCGAGCACGTCCGATCTAAAATCCTCAATATTTGCCACTAACACAATGATAAATAAAATAAACCGAAAGCGCCAACAACCACTACCAATGCCACTACTAGCACAGCGCTGGTTACTCATACAACAGCGCGCACCAATGTTTGCTTTATCAATGGTTTTAATACGATCCATCACTAAGCATTGAGAGCACACGACCGGCCATCTTTCAACTTGAGCTCACGCATACCAATACAATACGAGAAACGCTATGCATTTGTTTGTATTGGTTTGACAATTTGCTCGCGCGCGCATATGAAACTTGGAGCAGCATGAAAATCTTTTGATTGCCGCGTGTTTAGTACCACTTCGAACGCTTGTTGGTCTCCATGTGGGGAGAGTGCTCGACGATCGAACATCGAGACAGATTTTCAACAGCTCGCAACGACCGACTGCATGTAACGCCTGCTCAACGGCAACAACATCGTGCGTCTACGTTCATTACGTTGCCATAGTCGTAGTTGTAGCTTTCGTGTTTAGTTTTGAATATAAGAAAAATTAAATTTTTTTTGGTTGAAAAACGGATTTTTTTAAAATGTTAAATTAAATAAAAATAAATAAATAATAAATCAAGTTTTTATACATGAATGCATTTAATTCAAATTAAAATCACTCAAAGTGTGACATTCTTAATTAACGTTGTTGGTGGACGCTGCAGACAATCGCGAAAAAAGTAAAAATCTCCAACAAAAACTAAAAAACTGTTCAAATTAATTTTAAGTTAATTCAAAATTTTGTAAACGGTGTTGGCATTATTGCCACACTTTCATTGCTTCGCTGGCGTGTTATTTGTTATAGAATCCTGGTTTTTGTACAACAAAGCCATAACATTTGAGTCATGAAGTTACCCAGAGGCCGCTCAGGTCTGTTGGGTTGTGGCACCCAAAGGCGTTTAACACACAACTATCTGTGGGCGTTAGTATTTGCCGTTTATCTGATTGCCTTCTTGAGAAACGATTACAAATTTGCTGATGCCAAGGTAAGTGAGATTTGGAAACATACCGAGCAGATTGTTATTTAATTAAGATATGGAAACTCTAGTTGCCTTCTTAAAAGTCGAATGTGGTTATTTTAGACGAGGTGTGAAACATTTTTAATTTACTAAATAAGAAATAAATTAAAATTAATAAAAACAAACACCAAATATCAAAGTTTATAGATTGTGAGATGCTTCGTCAAAAAATTACATATATACAGTAGAAATGCCAAAAATTGTGTACTATATTTCGAGTTAGGCCTTCGTCAATATATCGGTGATAATAGAATGTAGTTCTAAGCAACAACTATTTAGTGATGTGCGTACAAACATAAAATAAGCAGAGGGTCTAGAAACAATAATTTTTTTGTATACCCTCCCAAATATTTTTAAAGAAACATTTTTGTAATTTTTCGAGAGAATATTTTTAAGATAATGTCTTACTTAGCTCAGCATTTTCACAGCTTTCGTATTCCTACCAAAAAAAAAAAAGGATTTTTCCAGGAAAATAAGATTCTTTCAGTGATCACCTCTTCATTTCAACATAACCTCAACATTTGTATACCTTTCATGAACATGAAATGGTATTATAACTTTGGTACGATATTTATAAGTATAAGAAGAAGAAGAGATATACCCATCAATAAGTAGACCGAAATTATCAGAACGATGAGCCGAGTCGATTAAGCCATGCCCGTGTGTCCGTCCGTCTGTTTGGACGCAAACTAGACCCTCAGTTTTAGAGATAAGCAATCCCGAGACGCATCGCGTGAATACCCCGCAGTAAAATTGTGAGCCAATCTGCAAAAGAGAGTCTTGAGCTATAAATTTCGTAAATGGTTCTGTACCGATTGCAAAATTGATAGTTAAAAGACACTTTGAAGTATCGTATATCGATAAAAATTCATTCACAACCAGCTGTAACACTAAAGTATTCAGCTCCAACCTAAAAGCATCAGCTGAGAACTAGTCAAAGTGTGGTTATCTCAGAACTATCCGAATTGGAAGCGATTTAAAATGAGTTGTGAATTAATGCAATGGGGACAGTTGAAAAAGAAAGATGTCAGAGGTCTTCGCTCTCAGATAGTTAGGAAGCTAGTTACAATTTCTAGTTTTTTTCGTGTCAAGCCATATCAATTTCCGATCATTCAATCCCGAAGGTGTCTTCCCCACCAGCAAGGCTCTCTATCTGATTAGATTCTTTGGTATGACGTTTGATAACGGCCTCGAAAAATCTCCACGTAGTACATGCAAATTTATCAGCTGAGCCGCTTTTATGAACTTCTAAGAAACATCTCTGTAAGATGACCATACTTAAAAGAAGATAAAATAAAAAAAAAAAAAAAATGAAAAAAATAAAATAAAATAAAATAAAATGAAACAAAAAAAAAAAATAAAATAAAATGAAACAAAAAAAATAAAACAAAAAAATAAATAAAATAAAATAAAATAAAAAAATAACAAAAATAAAATAAAATAAATAAAATAAAATAAAATAAAAAAATAACAAAAATAAAATAAAATAAAAAAATAAATAAAATAAAATAAAATGAAATTATATGAAATGAAATAAAATTAAAAAAATAAAAAGAAAGTAATTAATTTAATGAAGGTTTCAGCAATGTAGCTCAGTAAATATAGTACAGAAGCGGGTCCTCGAGGGTTTCAGGTCGATTTTGAAGTATTTTTTTTCTATGAAATAATTAAATTTTAGATGAAATTAAAACAAGAAATGTTGCTCGAAATTGGAGCACCCTAATACATGTACACATTGTAAGGATATTGTGTATATTTTCTATAAAATAAAAAAAAATAAAAATTAAATAAAAATTTTTTATTAAACTATTGTCGTTTCTATTTATCTGCTAGACTTCCCCAACAGATTAATTTTGGCACGTTCTGCTAAAAATTGAGCTAACACCGATGGCCCACTCTATCCATAAAACGCTAATAACTTACTCTTGCTTAGTACTTTATATTTTTTATATTTTAGAATACCCTTTAACAATTAAGATTTTCAAAACATCTTCATACCAGTGTGTCAATTTCTTACATAAAACTAACATTAGTGCTTAGATGCAGTTATTGAATCTTAAAGACAATGCCCTTTACTAAATCAAGTAAGAGAAATCGGAAAGCATTTGCGCACTCGCAAAGACATTTAGTTGTTGTAAAAAGACATGTACTTAGTATTTAATTGTAACCTTATATGTATGCAGAATAAAGGCAAAAAAGGGAATTAAAGTAATGAAAACAAATGAAATGTCTAGATCTTGCATTGCAGCGCTAGATAAAGAAAGTAGAGAGGAATTGTAGAAAAATTAGGTCACTCTATAACAATATTGCACCACATATTTCTGATGAATTTTTTATTTTTTTTGTATTTCTTTAAATGAAGACTAAGGAAAACTGCGTAATCACAATGCAGACATATGTAAAGTACGTACGTATATTATATTTCCGGAATACAAGCATACATATGTACATATGTAAATATATAGTGAGTTGTGATTAACTTTAGTTGCAGACTGCAATTCTATGACTCTTGGCTTGATATGAACGTTGCTTGTGGGCGTGCGAGGTGGTGTAGGTGCCAAGTGACTGCATAGCCACTGCATTGTTTTTGTATGTTGCTCATGCTGCTGGTTGCATTACACTCTTCCTTTCAGATAAAACCTACAAAGAGATTAAAGAAGTGTTACATTTCATTGAAAAATAAAGAATTCTGTATTTAAAAAATCTTTTTTTTTTTTAAATAAATTTTCGTTTACTAAGGCATACTTTTGTAGCTTTTTTGTATTCAGTTTAAAGTTAATTTATATTTGTATTTCTTGTATGATGAAATGTTTTATTTTTTGCTGCTAAAATGTTGTTTTAAAAACTAATTTCCAAGTTTTCTTATCAAAATTTACCGCCCGAATTTGGTTTCCGATAACCTGCGTGTCAATGTCGAGAAATTAACACATACAACAAATAATTTAGTAATATAAATTGTGTAAACAAAAAGTTCTAATTTTAACATAGCGTACTTCCGGTTGATTTACTTGAATCTAATAAAAAATAAAATTTTATATGCTACGACTAAATGTCATTCTACTCGAAAACTAACTTTACTTCTTGAGATAATTGACGACGTGGAGCTATCTCATCAATCGCTTACTCTTGTTCTACCCCTACAACGTCCTCTTCTTCCCACTTGCCCATATTTTTCTCTTCCCTTCCAGATATTTTCGGTGTTCCCCTTCTGCTATCCTCTTCCTCTACACATTCCTTTTCATATCCATGCTACCGTTCCCAATTCTGTTTCTCCGCCCTTCTTTATATATTCTTTCTTACTATATTGCCCTTATTTTCTTCTGCCTCTTCTATACTAATTTTGAATCATTTGTAAAATTAATTGCCCTCGTATCTTCAGTAGAGAGTTTTAAGTTTCTAGGGAAACTTGTACATTTTCCGGATTTTCTTTTGGTATCCTGCTTCTCTGTCATTGCAAAATTTCGATTGTTGCTCATACGCCATGACATTCCTTACGACAGTTATTGATAGTTAACTGTATATGTATATCTGGAGAAAAATTTCGGTTTCATAGGTCTTACCTTGCTTCCACCAAAATATGAAATTTGGGCGTAACTATCAACCTACTGACTTCATTTATGTGGCTAACTGTGCTTAAAACAATTTTAACAATTTTAATGGAAGTGGACACATAACTTAAGAATAAGGTTGCCATATAACTGTAGTTACTTATCAGTAGAAACATTCTTGTAATTTGTATAGTGTTACTCAATTAGTTTCCGATAAAATGGCTGAAATCGAAAAATATATAACCTTAGCTCGTTTGGCACCCTTACTGGCATGGCCTACTTATTTTTTTTTTTCAATTGCAGAAAGCTGGCAGCTCTGTTAAAAAACCTCCTCATCGGCAACACTTACAGATAAACTCTATTCAAAATTTGATAAAAATGTGTCAAAGACGTCTTTGTTATACTTTGTATATACAAAAAAAAAATGTAACTAAAAAAAATTAATAGAAGTAGGTGGTAACCCTTTGAAAATATTATTTTTCAAACACGCCGAAAATACCTTTGCAACCTTGTAAAACCTAGTATCGACGCTTGAGTTGAAGAGGTTAAAGTATAGCATAGTTTCTATGTTCAAATTTCAACCAAAGGAATGGGCAATGGAATTAGGTGGCAACTCTTAAATTTTTGTTTACTTATAAATACCTTGATATATGTATGAGTAGAACGGATCTCAGTTCTGTTAAAGACTGCTTAATTTAATGAGGGTTTTAGCAATTTAGTTTAGTAAATATAGTACAGGGGCGGATTCTCGAGGGTTTTGGGTCGATTTTGAAGTATTTTTTTTTCTTCTATGAAATAATAAAATTTTAGTTAAAATCAAAACAAGAAATATTGCTCGAATTTGGAGCACACTAATACATATACACATTGTAAGGATATTGTGTACATTTTCTGAGCATATTACTCACTATGTCTTCCTAATTACATCTCTGCCAAGTTTATCTAGCTGCATGGTGATATAAGAAATAAATAAAAATAATAATTTAATACTAAATAATCAATCCAGAGCAAAAAGTACTCGCACGAGTTTATATTATGTATTTGTATGTTTGTTTGTCCATAAAAAATTATCACCATTTGAAAGGAAGTCGCCAAAGTTTTTTTTTTTTCTAAATTGTTTATGCAATTAGTTTACTTATTTTTAATTTGTAATGTGTATACTATTATTTGATACGCGATTTAATTAATGAACAAGTTTAACACAATGTATTTATGAATAAAAATAAATATCTGAGTAGTTATAAATATATATTTAGTAATATTACGACATCGCTCAAATTGGCACGTGTAGATTACAAAAAGTAGGAAAAAATTTCGGAAAACAATCGACGGCTGTCGACTGTCGCCGTAACAGTAAGCGTATAATCAACTTTTATTAAAACCGCAGCCTTGGTAATAACCGTTATCGTACCACCGTTATTTTCCAACACCGCAACTGTAACCGCAATAATAACCATAACCGGAGCACAACTACTATGACTAGGGTCCCCCGATGCCGCTACCGATACTGATTTCTTTACAAAAACCATCTCAATGCATATGGTTGTACTTCCCTTCCCGATACTTTAGTTCCTTTCAATTAATTTAATTTTTTATATTTTATTTTATTTTATTTCACTTTATTATATTTTAGTTCATTTTAGTTTATTTTATTTTATTTTAGTTTATTTTATTTCAGTTTATTTTATTTTTTTTTTTTTCATTTTATTTTTTTTTATTTTAATTTAGTTTTTTTTATTTTGTTTTATTTTATTTTATTTTATTTTATTTTATTTTATTTTATTTTATTTTATTTTATTTTATTTCATTTTATTTTATTTTATTTTATTTTTTTTTATTTTTTTTTTATTTTGTTTTATTTATTTTATTTTATTTTATTTCATTTCATTTTATTTTAGTTTATTTTATTTATTTCACTTTATTATATTTTAGTTCATTTTATTTTATTTAATTTAATTTAATTTAATTTTATTTTGTTTTATTTTAATAATTTCGTGGTGCACGTGCGCATTGCCAACACACCGAAGGCCTTATTTTCCAAGTCCCCGAAGCAGACATCAAAATACTTCAAAATAAAAATAAAAAAATATACATACTTTTTTCTCTCACTAGTTTTCGAATGTAATCTCTGCTCTAAATCAATTTTATGAACGAGGGCCTTGGCCGCAAAAGCGTTCGCACCAAAAAAGAAAAAAAAAAACAACTCTTGCTGCAATCAAGATTAAAATCCCAGCTTTTACTATTTCATTTTGACACCAATGAACTCTGGGTACTCATATGGAATATTGAAAAAATTTTAATCAGCAAATATTGCTTTGATCTGCAGCGACAAATCAGACATAGAACATACCAAACCATAACTATTTAACGCGCGTCAAACCGAGTTGTCGCCAAATATCCGCCATTTTTACTATCGACACACACACACACAGCTCATATTAGCACTTGTATTGGGTAATTGTGAATTTGATAGTTTAATTTTGTAACCTCTCACCTCCTTGTGCTATTTGATTCAATGATTTATTACCAAATATGTATAGCTTAGCTTTGTTTCCATGTCTGGCTTCTTACTTTTTCAAAAAAATGTGTGTGCCTATTTTAAAAATGGCTTATTCCACTGCGATGGGTGTGACATTTAAATTTCCATTTTAAGTTATGATTTCAAAACTATAATAGCAGATACTTTAAAGATGATGAAAAAATCTGAACCAACAAAAATCCAAATTTTTGGTTAATCTTAGAGTGACCAAAGTTGGAAAAGTACCAGTAGAACTAAGAATTTTTCAAATTTAATAATTTCCACATACCCTGGAATGAGCCATATGTAAGTCTGGTAGCATGATTCTAGCTTTTCATTGGCTATTTAGTTGGCGACATCGAAATTATTCAAACCAACAATTGCCATAGAACATATTCACTTAGTCGAAGGCATCTGACTGTGGTACGAGTAAATGCCTCAGTTAACGACTATGTACTGCGATTAAAATCTGGTATTCATAATATGCACAAATTTTTGTCGCTGATTCCATATATACATATAAATATATATACATATGTATAAAGAAAGCGCCATATTCTATCAGTTCTATGTTTATGCTTTTTTTTATGAATACACACTAATATATGTATATATAGAGTATGTTTAGATTAAAAGATCGTCTGTTTTATATTTTTAGACATGATCACATAAGATAGTAAAATATTTTCTTCTAGAAGTTTATTTATTAAGCAGGCGACAATATGCAATCACTATACAGATCTTACGACAATGTATTATTTTAAATGGCATTTAGAAGTCTGGTGGAACGTGCAACGTTAGGCTAAAGTTCCAGCGATTGCACATATTTAAAATGAAAAATCCAAATCGTTGTAGCCGCCAAACAGCCAAACTACTTAACCGATTTCTAAAACTCAAGTTCTAAGCTAACGTATTCGTGAGGTATAAGGACATAGGGATACACTTTATTAAAACTTTTCATAAGAAATTAAAATATCAAATGCATAAAGTATTAAAATCTAAATTATTATTAAAAAAAGATACACTTCTAGAAAAATTTTTACTTCTAACTCATTAGATTATTTACAAATCACTGAAAATTATTAAAAACATATCAATTTCAAATACGCCAACAACTAATTCTGAACTGATTAATTAACTAATTTCAAATATACTGTTCCTTGTTAGGTTACTATGTATACATTAGGGTGTTTATAAAACACTTTTTTTTGTTTTTTCTGTCAAATCACACATAAAAGCTTTATTTTATCGCCCTTTTCAACTTGTCATCAAACCCAGTTGAATTCCAATTTTGAAGCAACTTGCTCGACTGAATTTTGTTTTTGGAGGATTTCTCTTATGCGCTATTAACAATACGCCTCGAAACAAAAACTGAAAGTAAAAGTAATTTTTTTCGATATTATACCACATCATTTTGAAAAAAAAAAAATCCATTTTTGTTCTTCGTTGAGATATTTTTTTTTGGCAAAATAATAGTCCTTCTCGATCTCTATCATTATCTCATTTATAGTTGTTACGAAAAACATTTTATGATTTCTGAAATACAATTGACTATTCTAAAATACATTTTACGATTTCTGAAACACGATTGACTATTCTGATATAAAGTTCACGATTTCTAAAACACGATTGACTGTTCTGAAATGCCTTTTATGATTTATGAAATACAATTTACTATTCCAAAAAAAATTTTATGATTTCTGAAACACAATTGGCTATTCTGAAAAAACATTTTATGATTTCTGAAATAAAATTTACTATGCTAAACAACATTTTATGATTTCTGAAATACAATTGACTATTCTGAAATTAATTTTATGATTTCTGAAATACAATTGATTATTCTAAAAAAACATTTTATGATTTCTGAAATAAAATTTACTATGCTAAACAACATTTTATGATTTCTGAAATACAATTGACTATTCTGAAATACCTTTTATGATTTCTGAAATACAATTGACTATCCTAAAATTAATTTTATGATTTCTGAAATACAATTGATTATTCTAAAAAAAACATTTTATGATTTCTGAAATACAATTGAATATTCTAAAATACATTTTATGATTTCTGAAATACAATTGACTATTCTGAAATACATTTTAAGATTTCTGAAGTACATTTGACTTTTAGGAAATACATCTGGCTACCCTGCAGGGTATATATGTATGTATAAACATACATGCATGTGTATGTATGCATGTGTGTAAGTAAGCACGCCACTTTAACACCACGAATGCCGGTTAACGCGTAATTTGATCGTGTCGCATTTCGCACTCTCTGATAACTTGGCCAATTACTTGGTTGTTGGTTTTGGCACACATGCGAAAGTGAATATGTTTAAGTTTATGTACAATTACATGGACTTTTCTAAATACATATATTTATGTATGCATGTTTGTAAAAAATGGAAATATGTATGTAAATACTAAAAACCGCAAAACCTCTGGTGGTTAACATCTTTCACTGCCAATGTGAAGACGTTACCAATTGTCTGCAAAAATCAGGTTTTTTTTTTTCTTCTGCACTATAAACATTTCTCTGACAATATGAAGTAATTTCTCATTTATAAAAACAAAAATTAATCACATTGCAAAACAAATCTTGGCGCAAGCAGCTGTTGTAAAATTTTAAGCGCTTCACATTTGCTCTTAATTCTTTATGAATTTCTCTTCCACGCGCTATTCGAGATTTTCTTCTATCACTCTCGCGCGCACACACATACATACATGAATACAACTCTTTTTCGCTGCTAATGTTGAATCAACAAGTTGCATGCCACCACATTGCAACACCAAAGCCAAACATGTCCGCTTGTCTAAATTAATTTGCTGGTTGCATGCTGTATTCCCACTCTAGAAGTTGTTGTTTGTTGGATGTGCTGAACAACTTCTCAACCTACCGCTTGCTCCATTGTTCTTAGCCACTCTTCTGCTGCACTAATATCCCCAAGACATCTTCATTTTGTGTGTGTGTGTGTTGCATGCGACACGCTCGCATTTAAAAGTGAATGAAACGTTTGAGTGGCTTTGCCCTTTGCCTATCACACCACAAACCGTTTTTTGTATATTTGTATTATCAGTAGTATTTGTTTGTTTTTGTTGCACTTTGATTGGGCTGCATGTGGCATGTGTAGCAGCTTTCTAAGTGCAGTTGCTGTTTTCTTGAATTTATTTTTCTTTGCTTCCTTCGTATATACGAACTCTGTTTTGTTTTTCTTATACAAATTGATATTAGACCGGTCACAAGAAAAGTCATTTCATCTTGGAAATGAACAAAAGTGATATTCTACAAACAGAGGCGTATCCGCGGGGGTGGTTTTCGAGTTTAATCCCCCCCTTTGGAATGCAAGAAATCATACTTTTCAGGAACTGTGAATAAAAGATGTCCTCGATATTTCATACAAGAATTTGGACCCTCCTCCCCTTCCCAAAATCCGTGATTCGCCACTGACTCGTATATAGATTTATATAACTAAATACATATGAATGTATGTATGTTCTCCCTGAATCCGCCCCTGATACTAGTATGCATGTATGTGTCTTCTTGAAATGTTCTCGTCTTTGATGGATAATCTTTTGGATGATGGGTGACTGGGCGGCTGAATGGCTGGCTGAATCGTTTGTCTGATCGTATGAACGCATTCAATAGGCATTTTGTAATTAGTTGTTGCTGTGTTATTTGTTATTGTTTTAGTAGCACCCACAGCCATGGGCATTGTTTTGCGGTTGTTGTTGTAATCGCATACATCTTTAACTTTTTTCTTGTAAATTTTTTGGTTTGTTTTCTTAATCCATTGAAGTCTTAGCATCTGTTGATCGCTTGTGTGAGGGTGTGTGTGTGTGTGTGTGTGTGAGTGCTTTACTGGCGGTTCAATCACTTTGACGTTCTGCGTTATTTCTCATTGGAAATGAATTCAGCTTGGAGTAATTTAAGGTTCTTTCTTTTAATTTCTTCGCTGACTTTTGCTTTTTGCCGCCTGTTTCTGTGTGTTTGTTGGTATTTTTTGTTTTTTTTTGTTTTAATTTTTGCTGCAGCGGCATTTGTTTATCTTAGCAGTCTTTGTTATTCTTTTGCACATTTTATTCACTTCTGTCTCAATTTCTATATATGTACATGTGCACATTAGGGTGACCCTTAAAAATAAGAATTCCTTTTTAACCTCTAAGAGATCACATTTTAGTTATGGTCCCAAAAAGCAACTAAAAAGGAATGATAAACAAGCCGAGAATACGAAAAGAAAGCAAAAATAATAATTAAACCGAGAGTAGAAACTTCAGTCTTACCCCAAAGATGAATGAATGAAGCTCAACTGAAGCCCTCGCCGAAATAGGAATAGGATTTGAAAGAGAAATTAATGAAATCGAAACCAGACCAAAGAAAAACCCTAAGCGCAACCGAAACCGACACCAATCGACACCCTACCATCTCCGACGCCATGATAATCTCCAATGAGCTCCGAATCTCCAGTACCCTCTCCTCCCGCAAGTCCCATCAGCATCAACCAATGCCACCTGTAGATTTTCGTTTTTGCTGGTTTGGCTGAGCTACGGACTTATTGGCGTGGTAGCTGGCCACCGCTTTACACCTCGCCCATTTCTTCACTCCTCCTGATCTTATTTATCCAAAAGGAAGCCATATGATACTTGGCTCTCTTCAGGATTCCTGAGGATTTCTTTTCCTGTTCGTTTTGTTTTTGCTTCACATTTTCTATAAAAGTTCCACAAGTTAGCGGGAAGCGGTTCGTCCACCCAGAAAGTGCCAGCATACCGGGAACTTATACAACCAACCTTTCTCTGGTAGCGGAGTGGACCGTAAGCGATCATCTATTCAATTCCCACCCGCTGATCATTCAGCCCTTCGCACGGGCATCTCAACACACCTGAGACAGGGAGAAGTAAAGCTTTCCTCTTAGTTCACCTAAGCCCCTTCACAACGGAAAGGCGACCAACGTAAAAGAGGCAATAATTGGTATTTAAAAAACTTGCCAAGAATTGTTAGGAACCGCAATAATTATGCAAACCAGGGGTGGATCCATGGGGTTGCGGTAATGGATCCGAATCCAACAAGTCATATTTTTCAGGAACTGTGGAAGATGTCTTCGAAATTACATAAAAAAATAAACTCGATTATAACTACAACACAACTTGATCCATTTGGATGAACTTTACTTACTACTATTGAAGTGATGACATACGAGAGGTTTTTACAGTGTTGCCATATATCTGATATTTCAAAAATTTTAGACAGATATGCCAATATGGGTATAAAACGAAAAGCCTCTTACCATCTTTTCCAATAAAAATATTTCTAGGTAGGCTTGCGACCTGGGGATGCCACCTAATCTTAATATATCAATTTATTTTCTAATATGCGCTTTTAACTTCACTACAACTAAGAAAACTTCAAGCATTTGGCTCAACTTTACTCACTACCATTGAAGTGTTACCACACGAGAGATTTTTATAGTGTTGCCACATATCTGTAATTTAAAAAAAAACCAAACCAGATAGATGTTCTAACAAAACTAATTGCAGGTATTAATACCACTGAGCGTTGACAACTAATATGATAACTTGTATCCTTTTGCATTAGCGCCAACATTACATAATACCAGGGGCGGATTCCCGTGGGTGGTCTTCGAAATCTAAAAATTCATACTTTTCAGGAACTGCGAATAAAAGATACATCAGTGCATAATACTTTGTCATATTTTTCTTCGTAGGTACTATGTGCATATGTGCATATGTAGGTATTTATATATGTAAGTAGTATAACCGCCACACTAACTAATAGCATTTTCCTCTGAAATCTAATCTAAATCAACCTAGTCCACATTCTAAATTTAATATTTAAAAAAAAAAATCAGTCTATCCGTTTCCTCCATTTATAAATTAACTCATTCAGAGCGCAGATATCCTTTCAAATACAAAAAAAGTATCATTTCAACATCTGCACAACATGCAAAGTCATAATTCATTTGATAACGCTCGTTTGTATATTTGGTACTTCAACCAACCGCAACTTCTAGCTGCATCATTAATTAGTAATCAACAAATGATCGCATCACATCACATCACATCGCATTAACATGTCACATAATGCCGCACACGACCAAAATCAGCCAATGCATTGTCTTTGCCAAACTGGCACGCATACAATTTTTAGAAAATTCTGAATTTATTATGAAAACAAATAAAAACAGAAGAATATTGTACAATGAAATAAGCATAACTATTCTCACAAATGTATCTACATACATATGTACTTATATATGTTTAGTGTAATAAATACGATCGTGATGTTTGGCGCAAGACGGTGCTTTGGAATGACATCATGCCGTATATATGTTGGACCATTTCGTTTAATATAACAACATATGTGCCGACACTGAATTGAAATATAAACTAAAAAAGAAACACTACCGTGTGTGTGTGTGTGTGTGTGGGGGGAGTGAGGGCGCGAGTGAGGTAGGAAGAAGGAATGTTGTTGCAAATACAGCCTAACGGTTCCACGCATCAAGTGCATTGTTCGGGATGCAGAAATAACAATTTGACACTGATTTTGCGCGCCCACGCTAAAATAATGCTTACAGTCATACATAAGTTTTTATGAGTTTGTATATGGAAATGTACATATGTATGTATGTATAAACATAGGATATGTATATTTACTCTAAAGTGTAACACCAAACGAGACAGTAAAAGCACCACTGTGGAACTAGAATGTTTTGACTTGCTTCGAACTAGTCCGAAAAAGCTGAAACAGCTGCCATATAAAAATTTGAAGTTATGCAGCATATGTTTAGAGTAGACCTGATAAAATAATAATTTATTATCGCAATGATTACCGGTTTGATAATTATTAATTTGATAATTTTTCTGAGAATCCATTTAATGATTGATTGTCATTACTTTAAATTTTTAATAATCGAAAAACTTATTAATTGATAAGTAATGCAAAAAATCATAATTTTTCACCAAAAAAGTTATATAATCAAAAGTAATCAAAAAAGTTTTCTTTGCAATTTTTTATTCTTTTAAATAATTTTTGTTGTTGGTTTTTGCGGTCTTTCTTGTTTTTACATATTTGTAAGTTTTGCATAAGTAAGTTTTTAATAACTTTTTGTTATTTTTTGTTGATAACTTTTTTTTATTTTTTTATTTGTTTTTGATTATTCTTTATTTCTTTTATTGAATTTTTGTTTTTTTATTTTTCTGTGAGAATTTTTTTGATTCTTTAGATTTTTTTTATTATTTCATAATTTTTTTTATTACTTTTTTGATTATTTTTTTTTATAATTTTATGTTGGTTTTAATTTTTAATTTTTTTTTTTTTGGATATTTCCATTTTTTTATTTCCCTTTCAGTTTTTTTTTTGAAGTGTTTTATTGAATTTTTGTTTTTTAATTTTTATTTGAGAGTTTTTTTTTTGATTTTTTAGATGTTTTTATTATTTTATAATTTTTTTTATTACTTTTTTCAAATTCTTTGTTGGTTTTTAATTTTTTTTTTTTGTTATTTCCAAATTTTTTGTTTTCCTTTCAGTTTTTTTTTGATGCGTTTTTGATTATTTTTAATTTTTTTATTGAATTTTTGTTTTTTAATTTTTCTTTGAGATTTTTTTTAAATTTTTTTATTATTTCATAATTTTTTTTAGTATTATTATTATTTGATTATTTTTTTTAATTTTTTTTTAGGTTGTTTCCATTTTTATTTTTTAATTCTTGATTAGCAATCGTGAAAAATCAATTGCAGAGCCATTCAAGATATGTTTGACCTGCTTTGAACTAATTTACTGAGATTAGTAATTTCTGTCTGAAATTTGAAAATTGACATCGCGTAGTGAGATAGTTTGAAACTAGTGAGTTCAAGTGCAGGATACACTTGTGTTCAACAAGTGAAGCTGCTGGATTGAAGATTGATTACTATCATCAATTAATTGCTGACGTGGCTAAAAAAATTTAAAATTTGTCCTAGTGGCCGAGGAAATTTTCAAACTTCGACCCACCCTAAAGCATATAAATCAAGCAATAAGCAAGCAACAAAGCATTTTAAGAAATATTTTACTTTCATAGAAATCCATAAGTGTGTGCTAAACTGAGACAAATATACATACATACATTCACATTTACAAATTTACTGAACAAACAAACGTCTGGCATAAAAATGCTACGTTTGCAATTCCGCGCGCCTTTAAGTTGCACTTTTTGACTTGAACAAAAAAAATGAAATAAAAACTTAGTGCGATTCATACCATCTCCCGTTCTCTCTCTCTCACTCTTGCTCATTTGCCGATTGCGTCAATGTAGCGTAGTGCCTACGGTCGAATCATACATATTTATGTAATTGTTTGGACATCTTTACGACAGATTATTATTAATTGTCAGTGGCATAGTGTCAGGCTAAAGTGACTAAAGTACATTGTAAGTGCAATACAACGACAACAGAAATAATCAGGAAAATGCATATTAATATATACTGACATACATAGGCACATACATTCGTTAAAACATATGCAAAGTAGCTGTAAATCCGTAATCGCTATTGAAAAAATGAACCACATCAGCGCCTTTAATTTCTCTGATAAGCGCTTCCCATGCACACAAAGGCAGTTTGAGTGCATCTAAATATTATACCCAGCTGCAGTTTTTTAAAGTTTTGTTATTTGCTCTCCTCATCCACTCAGATAACGAACCAAAGTCGCGCTCAGAATTATATTCACTTTTGATATTACTCTTGCTGATCAATGCCAATCGGGTGTAAGCTTAAGTCTACGAAAAAAAAGCTTCTATCTACCGTGAAGCTCTTTGTTACAATCATTTCCCGCCCACTCTCTGCACTCTCGTCGTTTGGAATTTGGGAAGGACCATAAATTATTCGGAGAAACTTTCGCTAGAACAGTCCTAGAGCCGTGAAAGATAGAATCTTATATCTTATTATGAAAAGAAGGTCTTTCGCTTTCAAGGAGTTAATAGCCCATGATACCCTCCCCATCTAGTCAACGTGTCGACGTGTTACATTGTGATAACGGACCTAACTCAGATTTGTACAATTTTCTTGAAGAAGGATTTTTTAGGATTTTAATGTTGGATGTTCTGTTCACCATCCTTGTTCGGGCTTATCAATAACTTGCATTCCTTCATCCACCGACCCCACTTAAATTTCCTCTCAGGGCTTGGACCATAACTAAAAGCGTTATGTCGTACCCGCAAAATGGTCCCTGGCAGTTTTAGTGTCCTAGACGTAAATCTGTTATCGAGTGGCACGTAACTACCCTTTGTGGTACGCTATAAATATCCTTGGCTTGAACTCTTACTATTATGGTCTCCACATTTTTGCCCTCTTTTATTTTTGTAGAATGACAATATGGGTAAAAAATCCGACTTTGACCCGTCTCTTGCTGTGGTACTTCCTAACGTTGGCCCGTCTCAATTAGGCTCCATCCATATAAATCCTAAAAAAAATGTACACCTCAAACCTCCCATCCCTGCGGAATCCAAAAATTCATATTTTTCAGGAACTGACAAAGATGTCCTCGAAATTTCATAGAAAAAATGTGGACGCCCCTTTCCTAAAATCCTGTATCCGCCACTGCCATTAGAGTATATAATATTTTTGTAAGCTGAAATTCGACGTTTTCTTTTTTGTCATTCTCCAATTCTATTTGACAGTTTGTTATTCAGCTTTTTGAATCATGGCAGAAGTATTTGAAGGTAGTTCCACTTCTTCTTCTTCCCCGTTTGATTAGCCATCTGACAGAAATCGTGTTCCGTACTTTTCGTACTACCAGTTCTTTAAAAAAAAAATCCACCATTTTTCCTATAGTTAAATGAAAAGCAATCGAAGCATTTTCTTCGGTATTTGTTTCCCTTAGGAGACAACTGCTAAAACACGACCAAGAATCGCGCGAGAGTTATCAAAAGACGCAGTTTGACCTCAGTAATTATAATCCGTAAGCAAATTTTTGAATGTTTGTTTTTGTGAAAAGATATTTGCACTTAAAGTTCGCAATTTTCTGTCATTTTCATGTGGACCTTACAATTACGAAAAATAATTGGGATCGCGTAGCTGGTGTTGGACCGACTGAGGGTTACTTTTTGGCCCCCAAATCAGGATTTTACCTGGCTCATTTTTTGGCTTTTTGTTAATAACTTTTCACTGACACAAAAAATTAAAATTTCGATTTCGGATCATTGATACCGAGGTGAAACCGCGTATTTTGGCACCTTTCTGGATAATTTTGGACGTGTTTTAGCAGTTGTCTCGTAAATGAAACAAATACCAAATGCCAATTTTTTTTAAATATACATTTTTACATGCTAAACCGCTGCTCATAATTACCTCAGAAAATTTTGCAGTTTAATTACATATGTTATATATTTCATTTTGCGAATAACTACACATTTTTATATACAAAAAAAAAATACCCAATAAAATTTTGCAAAATTTCCAAATTTAATAACAACTAATAATTCAAATGTGGCAACTCCACGCCCTCTTGGCGAACACGGTTAGTGTCAAAAAATTTTGAGTGAAGCTACCTTCAAATATTTGTATCATGTTTTTGAATATTTTTTTTTGCAGATTTTTTTAATTTTTTTTTTTATTAATTTGTTTCACGCGCAACATTTAATTCAATACAATGCTTTGCGTCAACCTAAACAAATTTTATGTGCCTCATAAATATAAAATTATATACATATATGTATATGACACACGCAATTACACACATTTTATGTGATCATCAAAAGCTAAAACTTTGTGACTGAAATTTCATTGGCATGCATTTTGTATTTCACATCCAGCAACGTCTTGCAACTTGCAGCGTTGAACTACTTTTCTTATCGCTCATTCAGACAAAAAAACAAAACAAAAAAAAAACCATACAAAAACAGTATGAATGCGCTTTAATTATAAATACTACTTCATCAGTGTAACTACTCACTAATAAAATAAATATTCTAGCATAGCATAGAACGACCATGACACAGACATATGTCATGAAGTGCATTAAATTGTTGATGCTTACAAACTTTGGTTGTTTTTCCGCCTCATAACAAGACGCTTTGAATTCCATTGTATTGTCGATAATTATATGCTCAAATTTGTATGATACTAAATCATTTAAACCAATTATAAGTGCAAGTTGTTTGTAAAGAAACATTAATCTACGCATACTAACACACAAATGAGAGGCACTGTAGCCACACTTTAGAATTTTGTTTGATGATTTCTTTGTGATATGATCTGTTAGAATTAGTTAAAATGAAAGAAATGAATATAAAAAAGAATTAAATAACAGCTCAAAGGATGCATCTGCAAATAGTAGAACAAGTAGAAAAAGTATCGATTTTCCAAGGTCATTCCGTTCTCCATTCATTCGAAGAACTCTGACAGATGGAATTTTATACAAATCTGGAATCCTGGAGGTTGTTACAAACACAGCTTTCAAACCATTTTTACTAATAGCTCCGGGAAAACGGAACCAAAAGAAAAGATAAAACATAAAGATAAGCGCGCCTTCTAGCGGAATTTCGATTTTGATACATTTTATTACCATAGCCTCCTAAAATACATACATAACTATGTATGTGCTAAGTTTCAAATAAATTTTCGTAATTAATAGATCCGTGCGCCATCTAGCGAATTTTTTTTTACACCAAACATAACATTGTCGCAGGGTTCTAAAACATGTGTTCCATTTCAAGTCTCTATCTTACCGGGAAGTTAATCATAAATCGTTCACAAGATTCCCCCCACTTTTCACTGCTTTTCAGTTATCACGAAAAGCGCGCCACCTACCGGAATTTCGATTTCTAAAAATTATATCGTCATAACTTTCTGAACTAAGTGCTTAGTTTTAAGTCAAGAGGATTGGAAAATTCCCAATTTCAAATTATTTTTCTCAATTCGTAGATATGTGCGCCACCTAGCGTGTTTTTTAAATAAAAAATTGTATTGTCATTGGGTTCTGAGCTAAGTGACGAGTTTCGAGTTTCTCGCTCACTGGGAAGTTACGAAAAAATAGATTTCAACATTTCCCCTTGTTTTTCAGCGGTTTTCAGTTTGCCTGATAAGCGCGCCATCTAGCGGAATTTTATGTAAAAGGTGTTGCGTGGCATTTCATTGTTGATCTATGTATGTGTCAAGTTTCAATACTCTAACTCTCCGGGAAGTTCCTTAAAAGTCAATGATTGCAATCATTTAATATTTACATATGTTTATGAATTAATTATTGAATTGACTTTCAGCGCGGCACACATTTAGACGCCAATGGTAGTGGCTTCGCGACAATTAGAACAGATTGCTGATAACCCAAATTTGAGCTCAAGATTACAGTTATATTTAGTTAATTTGTTGCTACATATGTACGTATGTATGTAGATTAAAGTGTTGAATGAAAAGAGCATATCAACTACACTGCAAAAAATTGTGTGACTAATCGCTAAAACAACTGATCAATGTGATTAATGTGTTAAGTCTGCAATTTTAGGCTTCAATTGAATATAAGTCAATTTTAACTTATGTTACTACTCATCGGAGTTTAAAGACGAAATGTACCACTTTTGGTAGAAATAGGATTAGTCCTATCATGTTCATCCTTTTCGAAAACATTCTACTTGTATATTAAATTATATTTTATTTACAAAATATAAGCTTTTGTGGCCTGAATTTTGCATTCGATTCCCGTGTGATTTAAGTATGCGCTTAATGAATTTTAATTTAAAAATTTTTTAAATTTATAATAAATTAAAAAACATTTCCAAATCAACCCCGCCGTAAAAAATTCAACCTATGACCCAATGTGTAAATATTTTCCAAATACTAAATACCAATAAAACAGTTCATTCTACTTCCACATTTGATTCATTCATAAATTCTTTGCATGAAAAGGTAAATAATGAAAGACGCTGGCGCTGTGGTTGGTCTGTCTCGGGCAATAAACGAATGAGGAATAAATATGTTAAAATTGGATTTGTAAGAAAATTTACGGTACTTTCCTTAATGGTTGATAAACCATGCAATTGTAAAATTAACGATCTATTTCATATAAGCATGTACATATGTAAATATATTTGGTTGTAAAAAGCTCATAAATATTTAGTATGAGTACAAAAATTAATAAACAAATTTATACAAACAAAGAAAGCTGTCCTTTTTTATGTGAACGACTGGTATTCTTAACATACGGATGTTCCTATATCATCGTACATATCGCACACTAAATCAAAAAGAGTCACAACTCAAAATCCGAGTAACTTTCAGTTAATTGCTTCTGGATCGCACAAAAGTGATTCGATTTTCAAAAACTTCACATCACTGTGCTCTTTAAAGAGTAACGATAATAGTCAAAAAGAAAAATATTGTATGTATTGGCTGCACTACTTTTTATTGGGCAATCTATGCCAAGAAAGCGACCTAAAAAAATTTTGAGTTGTGACTGTTTTTGATTTAGGGTGCGATATGTACATATGTATATCATCGTAATTCAAAATGGAACGAAATGTATTAGTTAGATTACAGTTCGAAGAAAAAGCTAAGAGAATACTAGTCCAAATGAGTACCAAAACCTCTAGCAGAGATTAAAATAAAAAAATGATTTCATCAATACATCATTATTATTTTTCATATTGTCGCTATATCTTTGGAATATTTCATAAACTGGTGGGGAATTACAAAAGCAAGCAATGCAAATGATATAAATGAAAGAAACAATTACAGCTTGTGTCATTTAAACTAGTATGATTTCAACCAAACAATTATAGTTGGATGCTAGTATGGTTATTGACTAGTTGATATTTCACTGCATAGTAAGTAGCACTCCTTCCTCATTCCTGATATCATAGAGTTGAGCGCTGTTGCAGAAAACTCCAGAGATGTTATGTTAAAAATTTTATTGATAGCAACCCATGACTTTCTTTGACCGTTTCAAGTTAGATAGTTTAAATACATATATTTCTTGTTAAAAATTTCACATTTCTATTGATCGTTCTTTGACCATTTTTTGATCTTACATCTCCTTTGGTATAGCTCGATAGCAGTCAGAAAGTTCTAGTTTTCTTCTTGAGTAGTTTCCTGTTTCATTGCAGGGTTGTTCTTAGTTAAATTGCACATATACAAGCAATAATATATACACACATACACTCACTTCGAGTATATAACCCGTCCATATGAGTTGAGCTTAAGTAGGTCAAGGATTTCAATAAATATCAAACTAGTAAACAAGTAACAAGAAATGACCTAAAAACATGCTGATAACAAATTACCGGAAGTTTCTTCAGCATTCATTCGCTTCAGAGTAGTTTAGTGACATGCGTTCGATAGTTACTCATACGCCATGGCATAGCAAACTCGACGGCTGATAGCCAAGTTGGTACAACGCTTTCAAAATCGACGCATTTCTGTTCGATTGTAAAAAACACGGAACAGATATGAGAACTCATCAGAGGATCGAAGATGCGAAAAGTAGCTTAGCAAACATTAGGATGCACCAGCAGAAGCTGTTTTCATTACACTGCCTCTCAAAAAATTTAATTTCCGGGAGTAAAAGTATTTTGATAAATACAATTTTTTCTTTAAAAATAATCAAAAAAGTAAAATTAATCCAAATATTTATAAAAATCTCAGGGGATGAGCTAATTTTAGTAGATACGCGGCCTGTTGCGCTGCGTCTCAGAACTAATAATATACTGAGTCCGATCTATGTAAATAATTATGTCCTATATCAAATATGATAGGCAACAACACCATCAGACTTTCGGAAATAAATAATCTTTCTATACACAGCCCTTGAATTATTGAAATATTTTCAGCGGTGAAGTCAAAACTTCAAATAACTTGGGACACGATGCAATGCAAAAGAGACATTCGAAAAAACAAAAAAAAAATGCCAAAACTAAAAAAAAATTGTTTTAATAAATGAAAATATTGCTTACTTAAACTTCGAGCTTGTTGCGGAAAGATCTGAAGTTTAAGAACGTATATAAAGAAAGTAAAATATAAAAAAGCGAAAGCAGATTAAAAGAAATAAAAAAAAAATACCAATCAAGACAACAAGGAATCAATTCTGCATAAAACGTTGCAGTCGAAAGCAGTTTTAAATGGGTCATTTGCAGCGCGGATTCCTTTCTTTTTATCATTTAATGCAAACAATTTCGTTGAATTGTAGCAACTTGCTCATCTAGCTGTGCGCAGAACTACAGTGGCGGACATAAGTCTGCATACATTCGTTTTCTGCGATTTTCACAAATTTTGGCTTTAATGAAATTATTTTAACAAAACTTGCATAAAAACATGAATCAAGGTCTAATACAAGACTACTCGATTTTGGTTTCAATATTTATACAAAATGTGGGTAGTTTCAAAGAGATATTATCAAAATTTTTAATTTTTTTCCCAAAAATATTTAGAGAATCTTATTAAAATAAGTTATTTATTTTATGTTTATGATATATTTTGCTGTTTTTTGGTACTTCTTTTTTTCAAATCTTTGTAATATATTAAAAAAATGAGAAATACGGTGGACCCCCCTTCGGCATCCAAAAAGTAATATTTTTCAGGAAATGTGGATAGAAGATGTCCACGAAATTTCATAAAAAAAACTAACGAAATAATTAAACGTTAATATCTTAGTAAGAATCTTAGAGATCAACGCCAAATGGCTTTTCATCTACGATTATCCTTTTCAGAGGAAGGCCGTTGATCTTACAAAGAATTATTCTTTTTCATACATCAAGTGCCAAACCATCTTCTTTTGACAGCGTCTATAATTCCTAGCTATAAATCAGTACGTGTCTAATTTTACAAAAACTTAGAGATCGTCATCTTTGTTCATCGAGAGAAGCCTAGACTTGAAATACGCAAACCTTCACAGTTTCAAATTTTCATCTGTCAATCACTTTTTTTTGCTTTTCATCTAGGTAAAATAGGACCAAGTTTTCCTTTAAAGAGTTTTTTATTTCGAATGTCTCGAAGAGTTCGATATCAGGTTTCTTATCATAGGTCTTTACCCGGATTTGGGGATACGAAGGTGCGAAGCCATGATGTTGGTGTACAATTAGCTTGCCTACGATAGGCTTCAGTTTTTCGCACTAATTTGCATTATAGCGCACAGTAATTAATACTTTAGCAGTACATTTACTTTTCCCATATTTGTCGCCCACGCATCCTCGTTATGAATCCCAAGTGCTGTACGAGCTTCATTCCTTTCTCTTCAAACCTTTAAAAGCATTAATCACGCCGAACAAACTACAAATTTGCTTGCAATCTGCGATGCATCCAAGTGATATGCTTTTGTCGCAGTTTTATTCGTGCCTATTGGTTTTGTCTTTTTGTATCGTGTGATAGGTGTAGGTGGAGGTATGTAAATATGCAATCCACTGAGCATGCCATGCACTTTCCTGTATTTAACGCCTATCAACGTGATAAAAATTGCATTTAAATAGACACAAAACATTTTGACCTTAAACTATTAAAACAAATGACATCAAGTGTTGAGAATGTATTCATTTAGTACGTATGTGTGTATGAATCAGAGGCTGATCCAGAATTTTTGCAAGAGGGGGTCCAACTTTTTTTATGAAATATGGAGGACATCTTTTATCCACAGTTACGTAAGAGTATGACCTTTTTTGATTCCAGAGGGGGTGATTTGGACCCGAAACCCCCCGTGGATCCGCCACTGGTACATATGTACATATATCGAGTACTTATGTACTTTCATTTATGCAAACAAATATATGTAAATGGAGGCTCGCTTGGATCATCCAATGATCATTTCATATCACATCAGTGGCATTGTACATCTGGAAATGCTCTCAAATGTGCCACTGACACAATTTGAGACGATGAAGCATTGCCAAGCTGAAGTACATATGTGCATAAATATACTGACGTTCATATTAATAGGTTTAGCATATCGTGTTACTTAAATATATCTAATGTCCGATGAAGTAGAGAGCGCGTTCGAATGCAAAGAACGCGCGGATATTGAGGGAGCCTTGGACGATATAATATAGAAGGTAGTCCTGTCAGCCCTACTGTGGAGTAAGGAACGAACGAGTAAGGAACGCATGATATATGTAGGACTTCATCAAATCTGTTAAATGATGATGACTAATCGCAATGATGGCCGGTTTGATTGACTGCTTTTCCTGAGTATCCATTTTATAATTGACTTTAAATTTTAAATGAGTATTTTTCAATCAATTAAAAAATAATCAAAAAAAATTATGATTTTGTAGGGTTATTAAAAATAATTAAAAAAAAAAATAAATAAAAATAATCTAGAGCAATCAAAAGTTTTTTTGGGATTTTATATTAGTTTTTTTTAGCTCATTTTTTATTCTTTGTTTAATTTTTTGTTTGATAATTTCAAATTTTTTTTAATTCTACTATTTTAATTAATATATTAATATCAATTTTTCCTGAAAACAATTAAAATAATGATTACCAGTTAAACAATCCGTCTAATCAATTGATTACTAATTACTAATAAAATTTAGCTCTCAGATTGACTAAATCATGGTGCGCCGAACTGGGACCAAATAATAACCCTAGCAAGAAGTTCATAATTCCATTCAGGAATAGCGGATTCCCAGGGCAAATAAGACCAATCGCTTTGAATAACAAGTAATTCAAGTTGTAGTTGATATATAACCTTGATAAAGTCGTCAGAGTCACTTCCGTTGTCAACCTATTCAGATGATCGGCGGTGTATTTATATATGTATATATTTTTTTTATTTACTTTACAGATCATAATACAAATTTTAAATGACTAAATATATTGCATGGCTGCCGTTTTGTTTTAATTTTTTTCTTTTTCTTGTCTCTTCAAATGAAAACGAATTGCATGTGTCAAGTGCATCATAATCCAGCAAATGGGAAATGCATACTTTTTTCACACAAGTAGAATTTATGCAAAATTTAAAATGCAAATACATGTTCCTTTTGACACCTGGTAGTAAGTGTTGGAATAGTTCAATTACATGACTAGTCCCTTATTAACCAGTCGACGCATTTAACTAACCATCATGATTTTCCACGATTATTAAAATTAATCAAAAAATATCAAAAACAAACGAAATGTAATGAAAGAAACTTTTTTCTTTTTTTTTTTTGATATTTTTGTGATAAGTTATGGAGTTCATAGATTTCAGCTGACATAATAAACTCAATTCGATTTTCTAAATAATTACATTAATCAGCCTATGATTAATCCAATGGTGCGTAATCAGTAAAATAATCATGTTGAATAATCGATCATCCTCTTAATTGATTAATAGCACATCTTTAGTGTGATCAATTTTGAAAAACGAAATCATATGTTAGAAACAGCAAACGGCATAAAATCTTACTGGTCCAAAATCAAGAAAGTTATTCCGAATCTTAAAAGTCGTAACAAATAAATAAAAAAAAAAAATTCTTAAAATACTTTAACCAAAAAGTATAAGGGTTGAAGAGCAGTCATGTTTCAAAGAAACCCTGTTAAAATCGTTGACTTTTTTGGAAACATTGATTGTTTTTTGCATCCGCTAACCTTTTTTTGGAACATAATTTGAATTGAATTTATTTGATTAACTGGGAAGCCTCAGAAGCAAAAACTCTCGCTCTCGGGGTAATGTAAATTCTCGACGTTAGTACTGTGTTCCCAATTTTTTTGAGGTTGTTTGAGCGAGCTGACCGGTCTTTCAAAACCTGAAAATGTTTATAGTGTTACCAGAAGTTTCTTGGACTAGATACGAAACCCCTATCAAGAACCATGATCCACGTAAAAGAATAACTCCGCCCCCTTGGCAAAAACTAGAAGCTTTCTACCAATTCACGGGTTGGGAATTCACCCCCTGGTAAGAAAAGTTGAACCAACATAACGCTTATGCATTCGCATGGTGAGTTCCCTGCCTGTGATCTGATAATGTGCGATGTCTTGCATTGAACCTTCTTACTTTGATTAATTTAAAAGAGCCTATCAAATGGAGATTTTTTGAAAAAAAAAAAAAAAAAAATCCAGCTAGTCTTCCATAGCTACTATGCATGCATTTCGATCGCCTCATAGTGTAAATCAAATCACAGTCAAAGCTGTGAAATTCTTCATAGTTCACTTTTCCACTGGGTATCTATGCAACTTTCCTATACCCAAGTTGATTGAGACAGCAAATTAGTGGCGACACACGCCGCCTGTGATTTATTTTTATACTCGATACCATACGTAACACACACCACTACACACACACACCAAGTGCTTATGTGTGTCTGGTGTTGGTGTAGCACATGGTAAAATTGGTTGGGTTCTATTACGTCCATGACCACAAAATTGTCTTTATATATTTTTTTTTTGTTTTGTTTTTTTTTTGTTTTGTTTTTTTTTTTTTATTTAATTTTATATTTTGCCCATTTTGTTCGCAATTTAGGTGTCAAGTTCAATGATATTTTAGTGTCAGCGAAAAAGGTTGATGCCAGCCGGTTGAAGTGCAAACTCAGAAAAAGTCAAATGCAATGAATGGAATGTATTTATTTATGTCTGTACGTTTGGATCCCACCTGTTCAGTATTGTGCTTTGTATGATAAACAAAATATAATTCATTATATATTGACTTCAATAATTTCAAAATCAGCAGAAAAAAGGCTCAGCAACTAAACCAAACCACCTGTATTACAATATTGTATGTCTTTGTCCAATTTTGATAGAAAGTGTTGGTATGTTTATGTGTGCTTTTAAAAAGTCACATGCGAGTACCTACATTCTTAGCGATCTCAAATTGCAAGCCAGTTTGTGTGAAAATTTTGTAGGTTATGAATAAGCTGCTATATCAGCCAAAGTTAATAAAAATTTATTTAGAATATTGCGTGATGGGAATTTTTTAAAGTTACGCTTGCTTAGGTATGATTGTTTTGTAGTGCGAGGATTTTAATTTACCCAACATTTTTCTGAGCTAATGGTTTAGTTCTAGTCAAATACAATAATTTAAATATTTTCTTTCTCTTGTTATCTTGCTGAAGTAGTTGATTTTGCTATTTTAGTTTTCAAATTATTTTGAATAAATTTTCCGTTAATTAGGGACAAACCGGGTACGGCAGTAATATTAAACAAATTTTTTTTTTTTTGTTATTGCCACAACTTCTTCTGCCTCTTCTTAATCATGTTGCAATTGTTGTAGTTTTTTGTTTTGTAATTGCTGCTATATATACTTATTGTTGTTGTTTCGTTTGTTGTGCTTATTTATCGGCAATGTATCCACTATTTGTAGTTGTTATTGTTTTGAGTGCTATAATCACTTCCCGAGAGTTTTGTGAAATGTTGTCGAAAGTGACAGTCCTCTATCGGAAATGTACACGGTACGCTCCGATACTACCTTGTGGTAGATGTCCAACTGTCAGCGGTCATGCCAACTCTCCTTCTGTAAGGAGGCTGAAGATTGCTAATAAACGGTGAGACCACGGTCGGCATGCCATACCGCAAGCCACTAACTTAACGGGGTGATGTATTCACTATACATATCATTAGTAAGATCATCTTCGCCTTCCTCCTTCGTAGTGAATCATCTTAATTATAACATATATCTTTATACTAGAATTCATATTCGTTTCCATGCTATTCGTCTTTCTCTTCTTCTTCTTCTTATTCGTTTTCCTTTTCTTCTTCTTATTTTTCTTCTTATCGCTTTTAATCTTTTCTAACTTCTTCTTCTGGGCTCTCCTCAACTTTTGTCACTTCCATTTTTTATTCTTTCTTTACTTTTTCTTTCTTTTTTCCCTTCTTCCAAATTTTAATTATAATATTCAAAAATATGATATTCGAAATTAGTTTAAAAGCGTTTTAAAAGCAGTTAAAAAATTTTAATGAAAAAGTTACATGATTTCCATTAGCGATTCGAAACAAAGTCAATTGACCTTACCTCAATTGACCTTCTTACCTGCTCAAACTCCAAGCTCACTAGCACCACATTAGTTCGAATTAAGTAATTTTCCCTACAGGGCAGTTAACTGTTTATGTTTAGGGACGCCATGTCGTATGAGTAACAATTTACAATTCTCTTACAAATAGTATGTACATATGTACCCAGTAGAAAATATAAAAAAGTGCTATTCCAAGTATTTTCATAATTACTTTTTTCATATCTACACTCGAAACGGGAAATCTTAATTTAAGTACATATGAACTAAATAAAAACATTCCAGGCACACTTACATGCAACATTTACTTCACAGCAGCAATGCATGATGATGATGATGATGTAAACCAGCTAAATATAGTTGTAGGTGTACATAACAATTGCTAGTACAACAGATTTATCAACATGCAACACAATTGCAATACATACACATACATACATACATATGTGCTTAGGTAAAGTGCAATAATTTTTTATTGAACAATCAACGCAATCGTGAGTGAGCTAGGCAATGGAATATGTATGAAATTTATGTGCTTGGCTGTTGAAATGTTTAGAAGTGAATATATGCATGTATGTATAGGCAACATGCAAGTTTGTAAATGTGTATAAAAAATAAGACTTTTTAGTTTATATTTCAATAACATTAGACTAGACAAAAAAAAAATTTCTTTTCGAGCAAAATAATTTCTTAAAAATTCACAGCTTATTTGGTTTTTCTGTTTTTTTTTTGGGTGGTGCCAACAAAATGCCTCAAATGTAATTTGCTTCAAACAACAAAAAGTGACTCTTTGCTTTTTATATAATGAGGCCATACATTTCTTGCGGCATAAAAAATTTTTACTTAACTTGAAAAGACATTAGAAAAGTTTTCTCCAATTATCAATTTTTTCCCAAAAACTGACAATTAAAATTCATTACGAATTATTGTTTCTCTGATCTCAAGCTTGCAAAACTTACAAATATGTAAAAACAAGAAAGATCGCAAAAACCAACAACAAAATATTAAGAACCGTAGCACGGGTTTACGTACATACATATATATGTACAAACAAAAAAGTCCAGCACACGCATTCGTTCGTATGACCGAAGGTCTAACAACAATGTGTGCTCACTGTTGGCAAGAACAAACAAACAAAAGGGAATTAATTGAAGTGGAGATAAGTGCATTGTGACGTCACAGGGCATCATAGCTTAGATGTTAGAATTTTCTAACAGCGGCTTTGGTGCAGACACTGGTTCGCATCCCAGTGTCCGAAAAGGGATCTGATGATGAGCTTGGAAACTCTGAAACATGTAATCCTATCCATCGCTGTGATTTAACAATGTAATTTTTCTCCAATTATCAATTTTTTCCCAAAAACTGACAATTAAAATTCATTACGAATTATTGTTTCTCTGATCTCAAGCTTGCAAAACTTACAAATATGTAAAAACAAGAAAGATCGCAAAAACCAACAACAGTTCGTCAATCTTATCGCCCAATTCTGTGTTCCTGATAAATTTGTCAATCTTGATAAATAATAAAGAAAAAATTATTTTTATCAAGAGTTTTTGAATTTTGCTTCAAAGCCAAATTTTATTTTATTCAAATTAATTTTTAATAATTTTTTTTTGACGCAGAATTCAAAACACGTGATAAAAATATTTTTTTCCTGAATATTTATCAAGATTGACAAATTTTGTCAAGAGCACAGAATCGCCTTGTTAGTCATAGTAAACAAAACTTGTAGCAAAAATGAAAAGTAGCAAGGTGCCCTTATGAAAAAAAAATTATAGTATTTGGTGGTACGAAGAAATTTTGTATGTTTTGCAACGTCACCCTGTGTCAATTATTTTATTCACAAACCGCAGCATAGCTGTGGTAAAAAGCAAAAAAAGCCAAATTAAAGTTTGGAGTAAGCAATGTCACAAACACAACCATAGACACAAACTGTGATTTTAATATGTTATAATGACATCTTCCTCATTTTAAAATTAAAACTCCGTCTTAGACACAAAATCTATTTTAAATTGACTATCACAGACATGAAATGTTGTTTATTTTAGAATCATGTTTATCTAGATAAAACTCGATTTTAATTTGGTTATGATTATGGTCCAATTTATTTTAAAATAATTATTTTTTTAACAAGTCTAATGCGCACATCTACATATTTGCACATGTGAATGTTTATGTGGCGTTATAAAGTGTGAAAAGTGCAAAACCTGTACAGAGCTCGCTTAGATGCGAATATGCGCTCGTATTCACTAAATTTATGTTATGTTATGTTTGTGCGGCATGAGTTAAATCAATTTTTCAAAGCGCTAATTTTACTTAGTAATAGTGTGCAATCATGCTTAAAAATACTTTTCACCGCCTATTAAACAGTAGAGCACAAAAATATTTTAGACGACTTACATATATCTTAAAAATTCAACTATATTATATTAAAGAACATTCTTTTCGATTTGTTTTTTTTTTTTTTGTTTTTTTTTTTGGTTTTTTTTTTTTTCATAAAGAAAGCTTTTCTACCAAATATAAATATTTTATGTAAACTCTAAAGGAAAATGTGGGTGTTTCTAGCTATTTTTTGCAACAAATATGCCTAGGGCATGTCACAGGTCTGGCCTGGAAAGCGTATGTGTTCCAATTTACAGACAATTTTAAAACGCCTTTTCCCACAATTTTTTTCAATAACCTACAATATCGGAATTTCTTTGTAAAACAACCTTTCTGAGCCGAAAATTTATTGCCGCATAATCGTAGTAAAATTAAAAAAAAGAATTTTATCTACTTGAATATAATTCTGAAATAAACATCATTTCATGTCAGAAATAATCAACATAAAACACATTTTATTTGACGAAAATCTCATTCTAACATTTTAAAATCACGGTTTGTGTCTCTGGTTGTGTTGAGACATTGCTTACTCCAAACTTGAGTTTGACTTTTTTCGTTTATGGACGCAGCTATGCTATGGTTTGTGAATAAAATAGTTGACACAGTGTGAACCTCAAAATATTAAATGTCTTTACCCCATCAACTAATTAAATTGTTTTTCATAAGGGCACCCTGTTACTTTCATTTAGCTAAACTCTTTGTTCAATATGACTACGATTGGCCAACAGTTTTAATGTATTTTTAAGTTAAGCACAGATTTTAACTTAAACACGTGTTAAGCAAGCGCTATGACTATGGGCCATTGAGTATTTCTTCATATAAGATGTTATGTATATAGATTAAATAAAGAACAAACAGTTTATTAAATGAAGTAAAAAATACCACAAGACAATACAATTTTTTTTTTTTTTAATTTCGCTAGTAAATATTTATTTTTAGCGCCATTTGTTTTGTTTTTATTTTTTATTCACTTATTATATTTACTAAATGCATACATATTCTTTACGAAGCTGATTCAACCCGCTACAAGCAAATGTGTTTAGCATTTATTGTTTGCTTGTCAATCTTAATTTTTATGCCGCCCACCGAGTTTAATGTAGGCACTGCACTGCCTGCAAAAACATTAAATGGTTTACCTCAAAATCTTTTGTCTGTGGTTGTAACTACACATTTTTCACCTCTCTGAACTTGGCAAGACAACTTTTTCGTAGCAATAAACAAACTATTGGGTAATTTGCCGTAAATTATCCGTAAATTATCCGTGAAACGAAAAAATTTGCCGCGGCCCTATTTTAGAAAATATCGTTTGCCCCGCTAACTTCACATGAACTTAGCGGGGCAAACGATATTTTCTAAAATAGGGCCGCGGCAAATTTTTTCGTTTCACGGATAATTTACGGATAATTTACGGCAAATTACCCAATAGTTTGTTTATTGCTACGTAAAAGTTGTCTTGCCAAGTTCAGAGAGGTACATTTTTCGGTAAGTTTTTGTTTACAAATTTCCGCTAGGTGCGTGTATAATACAAAAGTTTGTTTATCATAACCTCATTTTTAATGCATTTTCTTTTTGCTTCGATGCTATGGTGGCGTATGTTTTTCACGGCATTTTTTGCTTTTTGTTTCGATAATTATTTTTTTTTTTTTTTTGCTTTGAAAAAATTTATTCTGGTAACATAGAAATGACGTACAACTACTATTATAAAAAAGCACGAAGTCACATGTCTTGGATGCTTGCTTGAGTTAATTTTAACGGCTACATTTAAATACTTGCTCAATCATCATATTAAATAAAGATTTTAGCTAAAATGAAAAGTAACAGGGTCCCGTTATGAAAAAAAAATAAAAATTTGGTTGGTTGTATGAAGCATTTTTTATGTTTTGCAAGGTGACCCTGTGTCAACTATATTATTCACAAACCATAGCATAACTGTGCCAATAAACGAAAAAAGCCAAACTCAATTTTGGAGTAGGCGTTGTGGCATCGCACAATCACAGACACAAACCGTGATTTCATAATGTTAATATGTATGATACTTTCAAAATTAAAGCTCCTTCTTAAACATAAAACTTATTTTAAGTTGACAATGAGAGAAATGAAATAATGTATATTTTAGAATCATGTTTAAGTAAATAAAACTACATTTTAATTTGACTATGATCATGGGTCATTGTAAATTAAGATCAGTAAAACTCGTGATGAATATTCGTGCACAAACGGGTGCTATCCACTGTCCTTAATTTTTTTTTATTTTTTGGTCTACATTTCTTAATTGATTTGTGGCTCCTGCAGTGTGTCTATGCTTAACAATAAGGCGCACCACAAACGTTTTGAAGATTGAAGCAATATCTCTCCGTTGATTCGTTAATTAACCGTACATTCTCAGGGAATTTCCATGGCAGAGATTGATGAAAGCGAAAAAACCAACATTTTATTTTTAAGTTGGTAATATGGCTAAGTTGTTGTAAATAAATTAAATCATTATGAATAAATGCCAGAATGACATTCGCATAAGCCTAACTTAAATATTCTTAAACTATTTAGGACAACCAAAAAAAATTTTTTTTTGTTCTTAAATACCTTGTTAAGAAACTACTTTATATTTGTTATGCTGTGTGAATCTTAGTAACCAGGCATTACATGTTACTTTTATTTTAATTCTTAGTGAAATTTTGAAAAGTATGAAAAATTTGTACAAACATTTTTGGGTGTAGAAAAAAAAATTGTTGTGCGCCTTTTTTTGTAACGTAAGTGACGAAAATAAGCATTTTATTGCATAAAATATATAGTTTTCTGACAATCAATTTAAAATCTTCGATTCTCCATCTACAAGGTAATTACATAAACTATGTAAAGTAAATTTGTTTTTAAAATAGTATACAATCTAAAAAAAACCGGTGCGCTTTTGTAACGTCAGTGACGAACGCTTACGTTCTTACCCACCTTTTCAAACAAACTTTTTATTTTTGCTTCTATTTTTTTTTTTTTTTTTTTTTGTTAAAACGTAAATATCCTCTGTATATATATCGAATGTCTATGTATAAATATTCCACACAATAGACTCGAACAATATTTGGTGGTTAATGCAACACATTTCTTGTAATACAATTAGTACTTGGCGTATGAGCAAAACCAGCTAAAAAAAAGTCTAAACTGAGCAAAGGACACCTGAAGATAAACCCTTTCACGATTTTCTGCAATAAATCAATTGACCTGTTTGTTATCACGTCCATAAAAGAAAACCTAGTCGGCTTTTTTTCTGTTACTTCGGAGGTAACGTCAGTGACGAATTTTACGTAACGTCAGTGACGGTACATAATTAACTATGCATGCTACATCTTTATAAAAGTCCTAATAACAAAGATTTTTATAAAGACTTCATTCTATTTCTAATAATCTCCCAAACATTGGAATTTAATTCTGTCAAGGGGTTTCGCAGAAATTTGAATAAATCACCGGTGCCCAAAACCCCTAGTCCTAAAATTGTAACGTCAGTGACGACGGAATTTTAGTCCGTATTTAGTATGTTTTTAGAATTTAAATACAAAGTTTAGGCATAACAGCTTTGAGTAGCTAAACTCCAAGTAATAAACCATTTTTCGTGTACTAAAACGTGCAAATGGTAATGCAATTTGAGTTTGAATTATACAATTTTACTTGCGATGTAACGTAAGTGACGGTGGAATTTCCCCTCAAATATGACGATAGAGCAAAAAACTCACCAAACTTCCGCTGTTTTATATGCAGTGTTGCCGTTTTGTTTATTTTTAACAAAAATTAGTAGTTTTTCCCCATTTTAAAACATTTTTGGTAATTTGGAAATGTCAATATTTTGAGGTCAGTATATAGTTGTAGTTTTAGGTAAAATATCCTACAAATGTTGGAAAAATAACATTTCGCAAAAAAAGAGTAGTTTTTCTAAAGTATAGCCTTTTCACAAATCTGTCCCTAATATTGCCGCGTATCGTCCTCACGACAGATCACAAAAATTATACCTCCAATTTTTTCGAAGAGGACGGCGTATAAGGAAGTTGTCATACATATATTTAGCAGAACAATAAAGATATCTCAATGTTTTGTCACTCATGCAGTTGTGTAGCATTTAGTAAGCTTCCCGTAAATAGCAACAATAAAGAAAACTATGTCAGGGTATTTTGCGTATAGTATATTTCCGCAAGTTGAAAATAAAAATGAAATACATATAAAAAAAATTTAGAAGCATTGATGATTTCATGCGGCATAAATACACATGTTCGTACTAGCGATGTTGCGCATATTCGCTCTCGCATCACTTTGAACAATAAACGCGTCCTTTTTCGATATCGAAAAATATCGAAAAACGTATAAAATGAGATAATGATAATTCAATAATTCTAGCAGCTACAATAATAACATTTTTTAATTTCATTCAGTTTGTTATTCTATTGAAAATTTTTGTAAAAAGCATAGAATGCTTAATTAGTGGGAGTTCCCTAACTTTTAAAAACATTTACTCTTCCGCACAGCCGAATATTACGAATTCATAATATTCGCATTCACAATCTTGACATTCGTAACAACCGTAGTACAAACATGCACAACAACGTCTGCCCAAACAAAGTTGTTTAATATTTCGTTAATAGTTTTTCTCATCCTTTTTTTCCAAAATTCACTTATGACTGACCGCTTGTTGAATGATCTGCGTATTTCTTTGGAAATTTATGAGCAATATTTTTTTATTCGATCGACACTGCACAGATGTGTTTGGCATAATGAGGCTGCTGCCTGATGCGGCTGCTACCTCATTGTTGCATATTGGAATTCTTTGGTGTGGCTTATGTGCTTATTTTATGTGGTATGTAAGTTGGTATTACACATTTATTGTTGTTGTTTTTTAACATATGGTTGCATCAAATCTAATTTTGGCAATTATTTTTGTTTACTTTTAACGTTTTGCACATATGGATTTTTTGTTGAATGGGAACGTGATATTTTTGCAATGTTGAAGGAATACAATTTTTTTTTTTTCGAGGTTAATATTTATTTTAATAATAAAAAATTTATGTATGTATGTATGTATATTTATGTATGTGTGTCCCTTGCTCAACTAGCAGCAAAATAACAAAAATGGAGAGTGCTACCTCAAACAAGTAACTTTTACGAAGTTGTCACTAATTTTGGAACTTTTCATAATATTAATGTTGTAAATCACGATAACTATGGCTGACTCGGGTTAATGATATTCCTCTTCGAAAAGGTTTTTGCCAGTTTTAACTGCATTCTGGGGATTTCTTTTTGAATAATAAGTCGGACCCCAATGAAGTTCTATACTCACAACTGAGTACATGACAGTTGTAAAATCTACCAAGATCTACATATCCCTAACAAGTTTTTTTAATTGAATAAAGAAGGAAAAATTTAGAGACAACCGCCATGCACCGTGGTAATCGGTCGTGTAAAAATTTGCAATCATCTCTCATCGTGAGAGAATAATTAAAAATCTATTTCAGTGTAATTGCCACTGAACTTTAACACGAATAAATCCGCAACTCTTTGGTAGCGAAATAATTGGCTCTCCCTCCGCAAAGTACTCCCGGACTTTTATAGAATCGAAAAAAATAACTTTGATTTTCTATCCCTGATTTAATCACATAACATATTAGTACATATTGGTATTCGTTAATATGCAATATGTACATATACTCATTTACATTAATCAAATTTATTCATACAAATAAAGCACTGGAACAACAGTTCGATGCAAAAATTTGTTGAAATTAATCGATTTCAATTAGTTCTCGTAAACGTGAATTTATTCAAAATGTCACACATTAAATTGATAGGCAAATATATAGACATTAGCTTTGTTCGCGTACAAAACTTGCAAAAAGAGAGAATGACGTAAAACTCACTCGCAACGCAAAAAGTAAAAAGTTTCAACCGAACAGGAGTCAGTAAACACTTGCAGCAAAAACAGCTGTTGCCATTTTGATTGGTTAAAAGTTTAAGGGCCACTTTCATAAAAGCCGGTTAAGCCTAATCGGTGATTAATTTGACAGCTAACCGTACAAAATACGTCAATTAAACTCCGGTTAGCGGCTACCGGCTTTTATGAAAGTGGCCCTAAATTTTTTAATTTTTGTTGTTGCTTTCCCTTGTCACGATCAGCTGTTTTTCACTCACAATTTTTTCGGATTGGAATTCCCACAGTGAAATGTCAAAATGCGCTCGCTGCAAGTGTTTTGTGTAAGCGAGTAAAAATTTTACAAAATTTGATAAATGAGCAAACAAAAAACTACATTTCTAGAGAATTTAGCCCAGCAGCTAGCATCCAGTTGCCACTGAGACGTGTTTTAGTAAGATTTTGGGTACTAGGCGTATTTAAAGAAAGTATTTATTTTAAGGTTATAACTTAGGGTTGCCACCTAATATTATATTTATTCTTTTGTATATTCACTATTTAACTGAAAACTATTTGAACCATTTCAATGGTAATTTAAGAATTTAATTATTCTTACTGACTAAAGGCATGACTATATGATGTTTTACTTTGTATTTTCTCACACTTAGAGTTACAATAGAGCCGTAGTTGTGTGAGTAGACATGTCATGCAACAGCGTCACCGACCTATTTATTTTTCCTGCGGGGCATTTGGATTTATATCCCAGGCACTAAAGCTATTCACTTATAATGTCAATTGTCGCACTCCACGGAAATTTAATTGTATTAAATTGAAATGCATGCCAAGCACGCGTCATAGAACGCACGCAAATTTAGGTTTTCTTTGAAGTTAAATAACCGTTATTATTTATGTATACATGTTGTTGTATTTGCAAAAAAATACGCATGGACTCATTTAAATTTCTTTCTAAATTGCAGGAATCGAATAAAAATTGCAATAATACCATATGCGACTGCAAGGGATTGAAAGGTCGTCCAGGTGCGATTGGTGGTAGGGGTTATCCTGGTATTGAAGGTCCCCCCGGTGACTTGGGACCTTTTGGACCAATCGGTCGTCACGGAGAATACGGTGATGCTGGTGAATATGGAGAACAAGGCGAAAAAGGCCATCGGGTAAGCAGACACCATTTATCTCGGTGTAATAACTGTCTTATCAATACTTTCAGGGTGATATGGGTGAATTGGGTTTGAATGGAAGACCGGGACAAACTGTAAGTATTTGAACTTAAAATATATACATATATGGCGTATATTAACAAGCGATATTGTAGGGTCCGCCCGGTGAGGATGGCCCGAAAGGCATCAGTGGTATTGATGGTTGTGATGGCAAACCCGGTGCACAGGGTTCACCTGGTTTACCTGGTGTAAATGGGCATCGTGGCCCGATGGGCAAACCTGGACAACAAGGTCCAAATGGTGATGCCGGTGAAGGTGGCATCAATTCAAAAGGTACCAAAGGGAGTCGTGGTGAACGTGGACCAGACGGTATAGACGGCCAGCCAGGTTATATTGGTATGAAAGGTTATAAAGGCGATATTGGTTATCCTGGTATTGAAGGCTCAAAAGGCGAGCTAGGCCTGAAGGGTTATAAGGGTGAAATGGCTGAGCCTGCCAATTTGCAATTATTTGCTGAAGGTGAACAAGGCGAAAAAGGTGAGCCCGGCGATGGCGAACCTGGAATATGGAATTTAGGCAAAAGACCAAAGGGTTATAAGGGTGATAGAGGCCCATTCGGCGTGCCAGGTAACATTGGTCCACAGGGTGAATCCGGTGATTTGGGTGCGGCTGGTTTACCTGGTACTCGTGGTGACATTGGCGAACCGGGTGAACGTGGTAAGCCTGGTAAACCTGGTGAGGCTGGCTTTCAGGGTGAGAAAGGTAGTAAGGGTGCTCCAGGTTATAATGGACTTGACGGTGAAGACGGCTTGAAAGGTGAAATAGGTGATAATGGTTTCGATGGCATTCCCGGCATACAAGGTCCAACTGGCCCGCCTGGTACTTATGATCCCAATTTGGATATTTCATTTCCTGGTCCGGTAGGTCCACAGGGTGATATTGGTCCACCGGGCAATCCAGGTTTGTCTGGCATACCTGGGCGGCCTGGTCGACGTGGCCCCATGGGACCAACTGGCTTACCCGGTGACAGAGGTTTGGATGGTACACCTGGTCGTCGTGGCGACACAATTAAAGGTGATGATGGTGATTATGGTTACATGGGACCTCCTGGTTCCATGGGTACACCTGGCAGTCCTGGGCTTACTGGACGCCCCGGTCAAAGGGGTCAGCCTGGCCTAAATTTGAGAGGACCCAAAGGTTTTTCTGGACAGCATGGCTTACCTGCAAGTGATGGTTATCGGGGAGATCGTGGCGAAATTGGTTTGCCTGGAAAAAAAGGTGAGCCTGGTGATGGTTTGAATATTGTTGGTCCGCCCGGTTCGGATGGTTTACCTGGTATACGCGGTCAACCTGGTCTGGATGGTGTTCCTGGTTGGCCAGGGTTGCCTGGTGACAAAGGCATACGTGGTGATGATTGTGGAATATGTCCAGCTGGCCCACGTGGGGTGAAGGGGCAACCGGGTGATTCTGGTTATCCAGGCGTACACGGTTCGCGCGGTCCCGTAGGTTTGACAGGCGAGCGTGGTCCAAAAGGCTGGCCTGGCAATCCAGGACCAAGAGGCAGAAAAGGTATACCTGGGCCCCCAGGTGCCAGTGGTGGTATGGGTCGTTCCGGACCAGCTGGTCGTCCGGGTTCTTCTTATCATGTTGGCAATAGCGACAAGCCAGATAAAGGAGACCAAGGAGAGCTTGGCGAGCGTGGCGAACAAGGTGCAACTGGCGATCGAGGTTATGACGGAAGACCGGGTATGTTCGGTGCTAAAGGTGAAACAGGCTTGCGTGGAGACTATGGTGATATAGGTCGTCCTGGTAAAGATGGCTTACCTGGCATGCCTGGTTACGACGGTAAACTTGGCCTTGATGCGCAAACTCCTAAATTCTATTTAATTGGAGACTCCGGAAGAGATGGTCGCACGTAAGAGATAATTGGGAAGCATACTTGCAACCAAAGTTTACTTTTACTTTTCTTTTTCAGTGGTGAACGTGGCGAAGCCGGCAGCGAAGGTCCCAAAGGTGACAAAGGTGAGCCTAACCCTGGCCAAATCTATGACAATAAGGGAGAAGCTGGCGATAAGGGATACCTTGGTTTGCCTGGCGAACAAGGCTTCAAGGGGGAAATGGGCGAAGATGGCATTTCGGGCATTTCTGGTGATATTGGTCTACCTGGTCCAACCATTCAAGGTGAGGTAGGCGCTAAAGGATGGCCTGGTGTTACTGGCGATTATGGTTCACATGGTGCTCCTGGTAGTCCAGGTATTGATGGCTTACCAGGCCTAGATGGATTGGGCGGGCAGAAAGGTCTACGCGGTGAGCCTGGTCGCTATGTATTGCCTGGTGAAATGGGTCCGGATGGCTATCCCGGCGTAAAAGGTCTGCAAGGTGACGTTGGATTCCCTGGATTTCCAGGACCAGTTGGCAGACCCGGTAGCAAGGGCGTTAAAGGCACAAAAGGTGATGATGGTGCATGGGGTTTGCAAGGTTTGCCCGGTAATAAAGGTCAACGTGGTGATTATTTGGTTGGTTATCCTGGTCTTGAGGGTGCTCCTGGTAGAGACGGCAGAACTGCTCCACATGGAAGAAAAGGTCACAAAGGCGAAATCGGTATGCCGGGCCCAGTTGGCGTACAAGGTGCAAAGGGTAGCATTGGATATCCTGGTAGGCGTGGGCTTATTGGCGATAAAGGAAGATCTGGAGAGCCTGGCCAAACTGGAAGTCCTGGTTGGGTAGGAATTCCTGGTGAACAAGGTGACCGCGGTGATATTGGTTATGATGGTAGGATTGGCGATATGGGACCACGTGGTCCGTTCGGAAATATGGGACCTAAAGGTAATTTTCATTTAATTCTCTAAAAACTAATCTCGAAAATTATGGTATACAATTATTATAGGTCAGTCGGGTGAAGTTGGTCAGTTTGGCCGGCCTGGAGCTTTCGGTATTCCCGGGCGCAAAGGCGCAGCTGGTGATCGTGGTTTTCCTGGTCGACCTGGTGCGAAAGGTAATGCAGCTTATAGTGGTGTGAAAGGTGAAATAGGCGACCTTGGTCTGACCGGTCCTCAAGGTTATGATGGATTACCCGGGACAAAGGGCGAACAGGGCCCTATTGGCGATACACCAATTCCCTTGGATGGCGTACCTGGTATCAAAGGAGATGCCGGTATACCTGGGCGTTATGGTTTACAGGGTTTGTCAGGTCTGAAAGGTGAACAAGGCGATTTTGGCTTAATGGGACTTGCAGGAATAATCGGTGATAGAGGAGATGAAGGCTTGGCCGGTTATCGAGGTCGCAATGGCTTGCCTGGACTGAAAGGTGCGATCGGCCCTATTGGATTGACTGGCGCAGTTGGTGAAACAGGTGATATAGGTGAGGAAGGCTACATTGGTTTACCTGGCATGGTTGGTGATCAAGGCAATGCTGGATTACCCGGCGCCATAGGTGCGCAAGGCGAGCGTGGTGATGAGGGATATCCCGGTCGACCTGGTATTCTGCTACGGGCCTTCTCACAACGTGGTGATAAAGGCGAACAAGGTTTCCAAGGTGAACAAGGTCCGATTGGAGAACAAGGTCAAGATGGTGCTCTAGGCTATCCAGGCCTTAAGGGTGAACGTGGTGATATCGGTTTCGCCGGAGCACATGGTGCTGACGGATATCCTGGAGTTAAAGGAGAAATAGGAAGCAAAGGTTATCATGGTGCCACTGGTGCAATAGCCGCATTTATTGAGAACGGTGATGAAGGAGAACCGGGCTATGATGGTTTCCCAGGACGACCAGGACGCCTTGGCCCCAAAGGAGCCCCTGGTGAACAAGGTGAATATGGAGAAAATGGCTTAATTGGTTTGCCGGGTATATCGGTGGGCGGACCCAAAGGAGTAATTGGTGATGCTGGTTACCCGGGCCCACCAGGCCGTAATGGTATGCACGGCATGACCGGCCTTAAAGGCGAGCGTGGTGACTACGGTTATCAAGGTGAACGTGGTGAAGTCGGATTTGCTATACGCGGTAGAAATGGAGAGACTGGTGATATCGGTCTAATGGGAGAATCTGGTTTTGATGGCTTAAAGGGTGAACGAGGCGAACAAGGTTATCCAGGACGTCCGGGACCATTTGGCTTAACTGGACCACGGGGACCAGAGGGCGATGCCGGCTGGAGTGGTATTGACGGCTTAAATGGTCTTGAAGGACCTAAAGGTGAACGCGGCGTGACATATGATTTTAGTTTTGCACGACCTGGAGATCGTGGTGAACCCGGTCTATATGGCTTCAAAGGTGAAATGGGTGATATGGGTGAGGAGGGCGAAAGTGGAATGATAGGTTGGCGCGGACTCAAAGGCTACCAAGGCGAGCAAGGTTTCATGGGTACGACAGGTCCTGATGGACCACCAGGTGAACGTGGTATGATCGGTCCAGAAGGTTTAGCCGGTTTTCCGGGTACGCCAGGACCACAGGGTCCAGCCGGTGCACCAGCACCACCACCACCACTACCAAAGAGTCGCGGTTTCGTATTTGTACGTCATTCACAATCGGTGCGCATACCCGAATGTCCAGCAAATACAAATAAACTATGGGAAGGTTATTCGCTTGCTGGCAATATTGGTAGTAGTATGGCTATCGGCCAAGATCTGGGACAATCGGGCTCTTGCATGATGCGTTTCTCAACAATGCCCTACATGTTTTGTGATGTTAACAATGTTTGCAATTATGCGCAAAACAATGATGACAGCTTATGGCTATCAACAGCTGAACCCATGCCAATGAATATGGCACCAATACAATCTTTTGATCTGATGAAATTCATATCACGGTAAGCAGAAATGACAAATTTTGCGAGTTGCGGCTTTGTATAATTTGTTTCGCATTTGTATTTGTAGTTGTATTGTGTGCGAGACGACAACGCGTATCATTGCATTGCACAGTCAGAGCATGAGCATACCGGACTGCCCGAATGGTTGGGAAGAAATGTGGACTGGTTACAGTTATTTGATGGTAGGCGCGCGTGACCCACAACTCAATGTAATCCATTTGCTAATTTCGCTTTCTTAATTTCATGTAGACTACAACTGATAACACTGGCGGCATAGGTCAGAGCTTAGTATCGCCCGGTTCTTGCTTAGAAGACTTCCGCTCTAATCCGGTCATTGAGTGTCATGGCCATGGGCGCTGCAATTATTACGATCCACTCGCCTCCTTCTGGTTGGCAGTAATTGAGGAGCACGAGCAATGGCTGCAGCCTGTACAGCAAACCTTAAAAGCTGATCAAACGAGTAAAGTTAGCCGGTGAGTTCAATAAAAAAAAAAAATAAAAAAAATTACTAAATCTGCCATACTTTCTCTCTTTCAACAGTTGCACCGTTTGTCGACGCAAGAATATTTCGTATATTCGACGACAGTCTTCAGTACAAGTACAAGCTACCGAATTCCGTCGTGGTCCTGAGCACTACGCTCCAGAACCACAGCCACATATACCACAGCGGCAGTATGTACCGCAACCTCCGCAACAGCGTCCATTCGTTCCGTCGCCAATTCGACAGCCCCAACAACCACAGACGCCAGCGCGAAACACATACTATCGCCCGAACTATAGACGTCCGGATCCGAATAGTCGACCTTATTATTATGGCGGCCAACAGAGTCGCGCCAATTATATACGGCGTCCACGTGAAGATACATTCGCGCCTTGAGGTTTGAAACTCGTTCCACTTACCCCTCTAAAATAAAATAAGTAGACGCTTAACATTTTCCTTAACTCGAAAAAATATTTTTTTAAACAAAAACAAAGTATATGTATATTCATAAAACAAAAAAAAGTATAACAGTTATGTATAATTTTAAGGTTATGTTTGTGAGAAAATGCCATTTCTGTGCCATTGCAAGAAACGAAGAGTTTAGTAAATCTAATTTTTTATATAAATATTTTAATAAACATCCACGAATGCTTGTTGGCGATAAAATAAAAAGCATGAAAAAATATCGATTAAAATTTATTAAACCAGTTTTCTAAGAATAATTTTTGTAAACCAAATACTGCCGATAAATTTTTTGTTTAATCTTAGTTAATATGCAAAATAAAACCAAATTCAAACCAAAATGAAGTAACTAAACTATTATACTACACAAATAAATATGTATGTATGTTAATGTAAATAATAGTCATGACAAGTAACATAATAAATAAAAGTACAGAAAAATAAACCGTGCATTTGAATCACCCTGTGTTATACATAAGTAATGAATATACACTTACTAAAACTTACCCGGTATTTTATAGGCCTAGTCAAGCTGAAAACATATTCTGCTTAATTGCAAGTGTCCAACGGTGGAAATCAAGAATGAGGAATCCAGTAGGATTAAGCGAGTTTTGACACAGGGTGTTGTCCTATCCCATATAAGGACGGAAGATACCAATTTATTTTTGAGCACATCTCATAGTCTTCAAGGTATTCAATACTGATGAGAGGAGAGATATTGGGCGACACGACTCCCGTTGTTAGCTGGTTTGTTGTTGTTTTTGTAGCGCTACTTAGCCCTACCTAGGTAGTCAGTATCTTACCCAGTAATATCATCAAACTATTCTAACGGAAGTCCTAGAACCCTAGCGGCTTTGACAGGGGTGGACCAGAGGGATATGGGTGTTAGAAGAGTAGGCTCGGTTGAGCAGACAACAAGGTGGTTAGTACTATGGGGGGACCAGCCGCATTCCGGACAAACATTAGGCAAGTCGGGGTTCAGTCAGGATGAGTAAGAGTTTAACCTATTACAGTATCCAGACCGGAGTTGGGCAAGCATCACCCTAGTCTCCCTAGGCAGCCCGCGCTCCTCTTCGGCAACGGGTGGTGTTGTTGCCTGAAGAACGGCGTTCACCGGGAGAGAGCCAATATAGGAATTTACCGAATTCGTGTGGATGAGGGTGAGGGCCTGCCGGTGCACCTTAGGATCAAACGGTGTGGAAATCAGGTGCCGGATCTCATCGAAATGTTTGCGTAGATGGCTTCTTATGCTCCTGGGGGGCGGACTCTCGTTGACCAATCGTCTGTTCGGATGCTGTGGTTTGCAGCAGTTGAACATGAATTGCCTGGTCAACATCTCACTATGCTCTTTAACGCCGAGCATTTTTGCTTCATTATGGAGATGGTGCTCAGGAGACATAAGGAGACACCCAGTGGCGGTTCGAAGGGCGTTGTTCTGGCAGACCTGAAGCCTCGTCCAGTGTGTGTCAGCAATCCCCGGTGACCATATTGGCATCGCGTAGCTCAGTACCGGCTGACCAATTGCTTTATATGTTGCTAGTAACGTTTCTTTGTCTTTACCCCAAGTGCTGCCAGCTAGCGACTTTGGGATTTTGTTACGGCTTTGGGCTTTATTGGTAATTGCGGTTATATGAGCGCCGTATTTGAACATGTTATCAAACGTCACCCCTAAGATTTTGGATTTTGGGGTGTGAGACGTAGACGTCTTGTTTCATGTTCACTTACGTTGTCCACAGCGAAAAATTCGGACACGGCTGGGAGGTATGAATTTATGCAGAGTTCTTCAACCGAGGGGCCTATTGCCAGTATCGTACAATCGTCGGCGTAAGAGACGATCGAGACACCCTCTGGTGGGGAGGGAAGTTTCGGCACATAATAGTTAAACAGAAACGGGGATAGAACACCACCCTGTGGAACCCCTTATTTAACTATTCTGGGTTTTGATCTGGCGCCTCTGAATTCAACCGACGATTGACGGCCACTCAGGTAGTTAGCAGTCCGTTTAAGACAGGGGGGAAGGGATGAGTCTTTCAGGTCTTTCAATAGTTGTGCATGGTTGACCGTGTCAAAAGCTTTGGCCAGGTCAAGCGCAACTAGCACTGTCCTGTGGTTTGGACGCTTTTGGTTTAATCCGCCCCCTATCTGAGTGGTTATGGCGTTCAGCGCGGTGGTGGTGCTGTGATTTTTGCGAAATCCATGCTGATGTTCGGCGAGCCGCAGGTTTGCGGTGAAATACGGCAACAAGATAGATTCCAACACCTTCACTACTGGCGAGAGGAGTGATATCGGGCGATATGACTCCCCTAGGGCAGCTGGCTTGCCAGGCTTTAGTAGTGGGACCACCTTTGCCTGTAACCATCTTTCAGGAATAACCAAGGTGGACAGGGAAAGGTTGAAAATGTGTGTAAGGTATCTTATGCCTTCGTCGCCGAGGTGTTTCAGCATCAGCATGGAATCCCGTTTTTTCTAATTAAGTGCACTCAAAGTGAGTTCATTTGCTGCTCTTTCGACCCCCTATGACGTATGAGAAGGGGAAAGAGCTTTTCGCGTGCTGTTGTTGTTATTAACATTGCTTCGCCCTGTCTAATGGGAACGATCACTGTGAGAATAGTCATTCAGCTTTTCAATCGGAAGTCCAAGAAAACGTACAGTTTCAGGTTGGATTAGAGAGATATTGGTGTTGAAGAGTAGTTTCAATTGAACAGGTAAAGAGATGTTAAGATGTTGAGACATTAATTCCATTGGCTTTAAGACACGTCACCGACTTACCGCATGCAGGGCAATTATGAAGTGCTGTCCACACTCTTAGCCTACCTCGGGCATATCCTGAACCTCTCCAATTTTTGTTGTTGTGTTAGCTTGATCCCCTATGGGCTCCTTTCATAAATGTCGGTTGCGACTAATCGGCAGTTAATTCGACAGCTAACCGTACAAAATACGGCTTCTATCAAGCGGATCTATGACGTATATTCCGCTATTTGTCCAATGATCAGAAATGACCAGGTCTGAAGACGCACTCTTTGTATACCATGCACAATGGACACATTGATAATATCCAATGACCTTGATGCGGTCTCAACCACACTGACAACTAAATCAGCAGAATTTTCAATAGACCTTTTCGAACAAATTTTTCAGCTGTCTTCTAAAGGAGTTTTTCAAAAATCTAAATTCTGTTTTAATTTTTTTTTTATTAAATTTAATTTAGATTTACTGTATTTTATATGTAAGTTTTTTAAATCTACACAGCAATGACTTAAAATAGAACAAAACTCTCAACACTAAACTAACCAGAATAGGGAACACACAAAAAATTACTTCAAAAAGAACCTAAGTAACATAAAACACTTCGAAAATATCTAAGCTCAAATCGTCGTATCCAAACGTTTTACACATGTGTTTGGAACATTTTATTTGTAATTATCTACCCCCAGCTAGATCGTACGAAAACAGCAACATGGCTCCATTGGTAACGCAATTTAAATCGCGCTAGTCAAATTACTATTACATAAAAAGTTATAAAACAAATGAACTAATTCCCATGGTATACCCTCAATTTTTAGTGGTAAATATGTATGTATGTATGTAGGTTTTAATTATTATTTAACAAAGTCTGGATTCTCTTGTATTGGTTCCGCGAATAATAGTTGATTATCAATGATTTGAAATAGTTCTTGAGGTGCTGGTATGCGACCCGTTTGTAGTTTGGACCACACAGGTACGTCGTTCAATATGATTTCAAATGCGCCAGAAGCAACAAGCTGCAAATTGGAATAAATATGTTGCATGGTTTAAACATTACGATACAATTTATTTTAGATAACAGCTGAACATCTAATCAGCGAACGCTTATCTATCATTCTTATATTTACTATACGCTTACCTGTCCTTCTAGCATATTTCCCACGAAAAATACCATCATGCAGGCATAAAGCTTATTCTCCAATAAATGTCGGCACCAACCAGGCATCTGTTGACCAATTGTACCAAAAATATCAAACGAAGATACAATCACTACAATAAATAGAATCTTCGCCGCAAATACAATGCGTGAAAGATACATATTAAAGCCGGGTGGATCATAATTACCACCGGTCACTGTAATTTGTGGATATCGCTCCGATAATATATTAACATAATCCTCGAAAGCTTTGCGATAACCACATGAATAACTGGAAGTGAAATAGGAAAATAATACGAAATCGAAAACATACATGTAAGAAATTACTATTTGCATTAATTACCAGTAAAAAATTGTCATCGTTGGTGCACCAATATTTTGTCCTAATTTAGTAGCGGGTATTTCTTTTTCAGTTGCATCGACGCCAAAGTTGATGTGTCCCACCAAGAGGAAGCCGATGAGCAGGCAAAATGCCAAAGTTACATTCTTACTACCGAGAATTCCCATTTTAGTGCTGTTACGGGTTATTTTCTTTAATTAATTTCACACTTTTCTAAGTTTTGGTGTTGATGAATTTGCAAATAGCAAAGTACCCTTTGTACAGAGTTGCATGTGAAGAAAGTTAAGGGTGTCCCATTATCAGTGTTGCCGTTGGGGGAAAAGTTGGTTAGGTAATTTTGTACGATAGCACGTAACTTCTACTACATGTCAAAACTTGTCGAGAGGTGTCAAATTAGTCAAAATACTTTGTTAAAGTTGTTTTAAAAACAACCAGATATGAACCCGGTACTCCCTTGAGGTACTGACCGACTGTCGTGCTAACGTTTTCATATGACCAGCTACGGAGCAAAAGATAGGTAATGAGAGGCATCATATCCGTAGATACTATGTGCGTATTAATCGTCTCTTATGTACATTCTTCTATGCTTTACTAGTCCATGCTTTAAAGTCATTTTGGTTTTATCCTGCTCCGAAGCCAGGTCTTTGTGAAGCCTAGCTGCAGCTGGTGTGGAATTTATGTCATCACAGAGATGAAATGACCTAGAAGGTTCCACTCGTCATACCAAATCGCTACCACGACAGTCGGGCAGTACCGCAAGGGTATACCGGACCGTACCGAATTCATATCTGGCCAATGGGTTCACAGTTCGGGATTTGAGGGAAGTATTTAATAGATCTGTAGAGCCCCCCTGTGGTTCCGCAGGATACCGCGATGCCGGATGTCATCATGGAGCTTACGGAAATGCCAGTAAGACTGTCTAATTAGCGGTTGTTGTAGCCGTTTCTTTCTTACCCGACTGGTTTTAACCTATCAATTATATTATTATTTCAATGTCTAAACTGTCTAACTAGTAATTCCAGCTGCTCTGTAGCATTGGACTTTATAGTTTTTTGATGGAAGTAAGACTCAGATGACATGAACATACGGCTGCAGCTGTCTGTTCAGTCCAGTACGCCCCATTCCATTTAACCGTAAGGGTGCTTCTGAAATTAGTATCATAAAATTTCAACTTGTTTAGTTTTATTTTATTTCAATTAAAGGAATTACAGTTTTTGCTCAAATACTTAATTTAAAACTAAACGACTATTAATTATTTTATAGAGTAGGAAAAAAAACTCATAGAAAGCCACACACGCCATATAAAAAGTAAATAAATCTACGGCTGATTTCCAGATAGTTTTTGTAACGTACGTATGTAAAAAATTAAAAGCAAAAGCCAACCAGTATAGTATTGTTATTATTGTTATACATATATTTAATATAGTTTATATACTTTGAGTTTATTTTCATGTTAAGAGGAGGACGTGAAAATGCGCTGTTTTTTAATTGGTGCGAATTTCATTCTTAGTTTTTCAACGTTTGCAATTGTAATATACCGTAACGTTATGTTTTTTCGCTTGATATTTCTTTTTTCAATTTGTTTAGGCAATATGGTTATTTAATGTATTTGAACGATGCCCGCCTCAATAAGTTTCATTATTTTATCAGCTATCGCTGGGTTTTGGAGATGGCTGTAAAGAAATGTTACAGTTGATAATTAGTAAACTGCATAAGTTTAGACAAGCTCTGTAACTTACTCTTTAGCCGCCTTTGGATCGGTTTGCATTTGATCCAGAATAACGCGCATAGCTGGATCTTTCAGAATTTGTTGTACTTCTGGATCTCCTAATGCGTTCTTCATAACATCTTCGGGACTACGTTGATACGACATTGAACACTGGCGGTATCCTTCGAGTGCTTCAGCGTTTTGTGGATCAATTTCCAAAGCTTTTGAGTAAGCCGCCGATGCCTTTGACGACTTTTGCATACCCTATTTATTTGCAAAGAACAGTCAGAAATATTTGCAACCTAGATTTAATAAAATTTACAAACCTGCAAAATTTTTCCCTTTCGAATGTATCCTTTAATGAACTTATCATCCAACTGAATACAAGTCTCACAATCCTTAAGACCCAGATCGAAAGCAGCCAATTTAGTATAGCATGCTGCGCGATTGCTGTACAACTTGGGATCGTCTGGATTACGTCTAATTGCCTCCGAGTAGTGCTTGACGGCACCACTATAATCACCTTTCTTAAATAAGTCATTGCCTATCTCTTTTTCAGTTTCAGCTAAGTCAGGATTTATGTATGCGCGTTTTTCCTCCTCCTTTATCTTAGCTTCAACCTCACTGAGAGAAGTCTTAATTTCGGGTGTACGATGCTCCGACATAGCCTTTTCGAAGTAAGTTTTCGCCTGCTTATAATCCTCCATTTTACGATAGGAGTTGCCGATACGTGCTAGCGCTTTTGCAATCAATTTAAAATCTGCACGATTTTCACGACCTACTTCAATGCTTTTCTCGCATTCTTTTATACACTCATGATATTGTTTACGCTCAAAATAAACGGCTGCGATATTGTTGTGAAATGTTATATCGGTTGGATCGTGTTCCAGTGCTGCCTGATAGTGCTTCATAGCCGTATCGAAATCTTTCTTCTTGTATGCAGCATTACCCGCTTCTTTTTCTTTTTTAGCGAAATATTTCTTCTTTTCATCTTCGGACATTTCATTGACATTAGGTTCAGTTGGCTTGGGTGGCTCAGCCTTTTTATATTCTTGTGGTCTAGGTGGTGGCGAATGAGGATCTACATCCATTGGTGTAGGGAAACGACCTTGCATCGCTTGTAGCACTGTGGCAGTGACTTCTTGTATACCCTGGTGCAGCATTACATTTTGAGGATCATGCTTTAAGCCTAACAAAAATATTGTTTGTATTTCAATGCTGGTGTAATCAACAGCCTAGAATTTTGTCACCCCGACAACCCGCCCTTCATGCGTATGTGTTGTTATGACTATCATGAATCACCACCCCGTTACTTACCCTCTTCGTACGCCTCCATTGCTGCTCGATAGTTTTTCAAACCAGTAGCAGCTGCTCCTTTACGCGAGTATCCTTTCGGCCATGTCGGATTTAAGGCTATGGTTTTCTCTGCATCTTCTAAAGCTTTCTCATATTTACCAGCCTTTGCATATGCAGCCGATCTGTTGCTGAACAGAACATGATTTTTATCATCTAATGCAATAGCTTCCGTATATGCTGCAATGGCTTCATCGTAGTTATCACTATTAAGTGCGCGATTTCCTTTTTCCTTAAGTTCATTCACCTGTAATGCAATATTAAAGCACGGTGAGCACATTTCTACTCACGGAATTCAATTTTCACAATGTGCAAGCGACTTACCTTATCCATTTGAAATGTAGCTGAGTTAGTTAAGTAGTCTTAACGTTTAAATCGTTCCACGTGCACTATCTTAAAGATAATTGCTATATATTCAATTCAGAATTTCACTTGGAAAACGTGCTGATGTTAAATCCAAAGTTTTTTGTGGCTTGCGAATATGAACTTGCGAGTCTTCTAGAAGCTGAAAGAAACACACTGAAATCACAAGTGACAGCTATGAAATTTTGCGCCAGGGTTGCAAATAATGTCAATGTGCAAACTTGCCGGTCACCCCCAAAATGTAAAGCTCTATTTACAGTTCTTTTTAAGCGTGAACATGGGTGAGCGTGAGCAATTTTCTTTTGTGTAATATGTTGATTTTTTTTTCTTTTTCCAAAAAAAAACTGTGATAGTTGATAAATAACTAAAATATCTTTAATATTATTGCATTTAAAACTAAGTAAACGTGTTAAATATGCTTTAAAATGGTTATTTTACAATCTGACTGTGAAACGTACTCATTCGCATGTGAACATTGCCGTTTTTTATTCACCACGGCAAATATCGGATTTCAACCCTGTTTTTGGTGAATATGGAAACAAATTGACAGATGTGCGTGAGTGATCAAAAGAATTGATTTGGAATTCTTTTCGAGCGTGAATCAAAGCATTCACACAAGTGTTTAAAAAAAAATTACTGCAGTGAAGTTGGCAAAATTTTTGTGTAAACATTGTAAAACAACAACATTGTATACATGTACATATTTTCAATTATTTACATTTACTATATTTTATGCCCTATGCTCCAATTTATTTGTTTATTTCCTCTAGTTCACGCGCGCAAAAAAAACTGTAAACAGAGCTGTGAGTATTTCGATTGTGATTCCTTATTTTGACAGCTATGAAATGGTGAAAATACGATTTTGCATATACTCACCAAAGATTCACGCTCACGTTCACGAAGAACTGTACAGGGGTCTTAAGGTGGTGTTTAGTAAGCGAGATATGAATCAAATAAGATGGGGAGCACGCAGAACACTTGCGCAGACAGTTTTAACAGAACAGCCACAAACCTAGTCAATTCGAAACCTTCCATCCCAAACCGTGACGCTTCCATAAACTCCCTCCCCTTCTTCGAAACGTCCCGAGGTTTATGGATGGCGCCATGGCCTTAAAACTTTTTAAGGAGAATTTTCCTAGTGGAGAATTACCTTCCTGCGAATAAATGGTTCAGGGCCGCTTTTATAAAAGCCGGTTAAGCCTAATTATTTAACAGCTAACCGTACGAAATACGTTAATTAAACCCCGGTTAGCGTTTACCGGTGGTTATGAATGCGGCCCTAAAAGTTTCCCTGTATTCGATTCGTTGAACCTTCTTCGGTTTTTAATATATTTTCTGGAACGAAAAATTGCATACATATAATTTTGCCTTCATTATATATTCAATTATAAAGATATGGTAATATGCACCATGCCTAATGTGAGTACTGTTTGTGAAGTCTTTCACTTCATCTACTTTTCGTGCGACCCTATTCGAAATCACTACTACCAACATTTGCGAATTTATTTCGAAACCACCGAAAGCAGCATTCTGTCAATTGTCAAATGCAGAAAAAGCGGCGACAAAGCAAATTTCTTGTTTTTATTACAAGTTCCGGCTGCTTTTTTGCTGATAATAAAAAAAAACTTTGCTATAATATTCATTACTGCTTGGAGTAAATATACTAATAGGGTACACTACGAAAGTTGTGTTAAATATAATAGAAACTAATTTTGTTTTGAAGCCGCCTTTGCGTGGGACGACAAAAGCATGGCTGAGTATTTGGCGTCCATTTTCGGTACCGAAAAAGACAAGTAAGTATGATAAGAGAAGAAAAGCATTGTAAAATATTTGATAAAACTAATTTCACTTTCATTTGTTAATATTTGCAGAGTTAATTGTTCATTTTATTTTAAAATTGGCGCTTGCCGCCATGGCGATCGCTGTTCTCGCATTCACAACAAGCCAACATTTTCTCAAACTGTCTTACTACAAAACCTCTATGTGAATCCGCAGAATTCAGCAAAATCTGCTGATGGTTCACATTTGGTGGCAAATGTTTCGGACGAAGAAATGCAAGAGCATTACGATAATTTCTTTGAAGACGTTTTTGTTGAATGTGAGGATAAGTATGGTGAAATTGAAGAGATGAATGTATGCGATAATTTGGGTGATCATTTGGTGGGAAATGTGTACATTAAATTTCGAAATGAGCAAGATGCAGAAAAAGCTGCAAATGATTTGAATAATCGTTGGTTTGGTGGAAGACCAGTATATTCGGAACTATCGCCAGTTACTGACTTTCGTGAAGCCTGCTGCCGTCAATATGAAATGGGCGAGTGTACACGTTCAGGGTTTTGCAATTTCATGCATTTGAAGCCGATTTCAAGAGAATTACGAAGGTTAGATATCTGTTATAATGGTCGTATCTTTATTAAACAAAGTTTTCTTCTATCATAGGTATCTGTATTCACGACGTCGCCGTACACGGTCACGTTCCCGTTCACCACGTCGCCGGCGTTCACGCTCCCGTGACCGTCGCCGTTCGCGTAGTCGTGAGGGTCGTGGAGGCCCTGGTGGTGGTGGTGGTGGCGGTGTCGGTGGTGGCGATAACCGCAAAGGACGCTACTGAATGATTAAGATGAAAATTTTATATATTCTATACATTACCTACCATGTTCCAAGAGTTTTTGAAGGACACCCGAATCAAAAACATTTTTAAACCATTGCATACTTTGCAAATCAGTACGGACGACAATTAATCCCAGCCATTGGCATATAATTAATTTTGAAATTAGTCATTTTAATTCGTTCATATGTATTCCTACCAATTAAAATGGTAAGCAAACTTATCATTCTTGTTTGGTTTATCAATTAAATAGGTACTACAAAAAGGCGAATATTTATGTAGCCTGTTGGCAAGAAATGTAAACCCATCTAAATAAAACAACTATTAAGTATCGACTAGGTGTTTTTTATTACTATTTTTTTTTTAATTTATATTTTTAGGTTATTGTACATTAGTATTCGGATTTATTTCCGGTTTGCTTTCTGAAGCTTCCATATCCTTGAGTTGTTTGGTAAGATCTATCTGTTTTTGCAGCAAATATGTATTTTCTGTTTTACGACGCTGTTGGCGTTCAATGTCTTTAACGACACCCTCATGCAGACGCGCGCTGTGATAAAGAACGTTATAATCTAACTTAATACATATTTTATAGCAATATTGACACAAACTCACCGGTCTGTGCTTTGCTTGTAATGTACATAACCAATAACGCTCCCTGACAAGCCGATGGACAGCGCCAAAGCCACTTTAGCACCAACAGACATTTCTTTTATGTATATATTTTATTATTTATAAATCTTTTGTTATCATTAACAACGGATAATTTTGGGATTTAAATATTTTTTATAGAAAATATATTTCTGTGAAAAAATTTGTTCGGGAAATAAAATAAAATGAAAACTTCAAATCAAAATAGATGTCAGGTGTTCAGTGTTGCCGTTGTATGGCGTGCGCTATAAAAGGGGGAAACATCTGGTTGCTGACTTTGCTGCCGTTGTTCTCGAGGAAGTTGTGAAGGGATTCAGTGGGATTTTAAATGCGGCACACAGCTTCTCTGATTCGATTTTCAACCCCACCTGGATGAGGAGCATATAAAAGTTTGCTTACAGCTCCACCGACCTCAATCTCGACAATTGTTAACTGCTATCACCGAGTGTTAGAATTTAACTAAAAATGTAGATATATGTAGTTTTGTTCTCCGATATGAGAATTCGATTCCACAGAACTAATGTATTCTTCGGTTCCTCCCTGCCGTACAAGCCTCACTGCCGCGGAAAGGATTTGGTAACATCACTGCAACTTTCTGAGCCATCTAACCTCCTTCCGTAGGGTAAGAGAAGACGAGTAATGATCCATCAGCAATCGAGTTGCACGACAATACCTTTGTGATTTTACGACAAGTATGCCTACCTCGAGCATATTCTAAGCCCCTTACCAGCAGGGGAAACAATCTAATTTATTTTAGTTTTTATAACAAATTTGACAGTTTCGTGGGCTAATGAGCTGGAAGGTAGGAGCTCATCAGAAACAATGCAACTTAAAGTGGTGTGCACAGCTAAAAATATTGCTTTGAGTTCAGCTCATGTGCACCTGGAGTGCAAACTTTCGAGATCTATCATTTTGAGACAAGTTTCTTCCAAAAACTCCATTGTCCTCTCCAAGAATAGTTACAGATATGGGCATGCGCAGTTAATGCTAGGCGCAACAACTGTCAGCAGCAGAAGAGAATGCGTTATGGAACCTATTTAAAGTATGCTCGCGATTTCTCTCCTCATATATGTACATATACAAACGAACTTTTGAAAATAGCAGTGGTAAAACATTTGTGTAGTTGCCCAGATAGGTGAATCGTAGTGACTCAACCACCCAAAACATTTGTCGATATCTTCCTTCATTCATACTATGTCAAATACAGGACATCTGTAAGAACATCCAGCTCTTTCCGTTTGTCTCTAGCATACAAACATACATGTGTACATACATATTTTCATTATTATACCGTTATACAATAAAGCTCAAACCATAAAAAATACGACTGTGCCACATACAGTGGTTTTTTTTTTTAAATGTAGAGTGTTACTGTAGTAGGAGTAATTCTCTTGTACAGCGCCCTCAGAATTATCACGACATCTCTTTATAAGGCCAGAATAAAATCTCCACAGCTCAATGTAGCTAAACACCATATAACAAGCTTAGTTCAAAAACTACTCAAAACTGAAGAGCCCCATTTCAGCCGTATAGGACCTAAATACCTCTAAAAGCAGAACTATGGGAAGCGGAAATACGTATAGCGGAAATACGGCTTTCAAGGAAACTTGGAGCGATTTCCGGAAGCATTCCGGTGGCATATTGTACTTCCGGAGATGGCTTCAAGTTTTCTCAGCCTCTAGCGATCGTCCTCTATGTCATTGAAATGCTTTCGAAGACGGTTCCAAATTTCATTTACTAGGATTTTGCGGTTTAACACATCTTAGTAGGAGTTGCCGGAGCTCTGAACATTTTCGTTTGGGTGTGTAAATTGTGTTCCGTGCCATGAGGCGATATCCTGTAGTAGTCCTAATAGCCGTGTTGTGACAGGACTGTCACTTTCTCCCTAACTGAGAGACATGTAAATGACCTACTTAACTGTACAAGTTTTGAGGTATTACGCAAATAACTCAACCCACTGTCGCTATACAAAACAAAAAAAAAAAAAACCAACAATAACAACGAAGTACACTCGGAACCGATTGGGATGAAGAAGGCATTGGCTTCGGCTGGTCTTGGAAAATACAGCCGTTGGTACATTCCGTACATTCTGCAAGCAACCAAACTTGAGAGCTTCTTCGCGCACCAAAGCTTTAGTTTTCAGTTGATTGTCAGTGGGAGCGTGGTATGGATGTATCATTTTAATGTACGCTAACAAAACTTTAGTGAGCGGTACAACAAAATAAAAACAAAAATCAAAAATAAATTCGTAATACAAAATAGGCTTTGAGAGCGCCGCAGATAACTCAAATATTTTAGTTATTTAATGATAGTCGAAGAGCGAGTGAAGTGCAACAAATGCAAAGTAATACAATTTTAAATATATTAATAAAAACAAATGTGTATGTATGTGTGTGTGTTGTTCTTGTTGTAGTGGAGATTTGATAGTAGGGAGTAATGTGTTAAAAACGAACCAAATCGGCTAAAGTGAATTTAACTTTCCTCAACTGCGTTCTTATTGGAATGATTTGATGTATGTATGTAAATATGTACATATGTAAGTCGTGTTGGGGTGGGGTGGCATGAGCTTGCGTGTCTCTTGTCGCAGTGTCACTGTTGAAGGTTGTTTGTTAAGCGTTGTGTTGTGTCGCATTTATTTGTTTCGCGTTTGTTTTTGTTTGTTTAATTTGCTGGAAATGTGCTACTACCAAAGTGGTTTTTTGTTGTTCTTGTTTTGACCTGCAAAACTCTTTAGCCAACGGAGATAGGATGTGGGCCAATGTGTTGCTTCACTTGCTGTTTTTTGGAGCTACATACATGCATGCGTTTCTGTTTTGGTCTGGGTACCTAACTTAATATTTTTTGAGGACAAATATTGATTTTGTTTAACAAGAAATCAAGTCAAGTTAGTATTGTTGTGTGACAAAGATTTCATTTATTTGGCTTTTAATTATTGTACGCTGGTAACGAGTACATTAGGGTCTCTAGGCAATGTTGTTTGCCTTCCACACAGAAAGTCAAAGGCAAAATTAAACACATTTATTTAACAAATTTTCGTAGTAAAAACTCGGGAACGCCCCATTCAATGATTGTTTTTATTTTTTTTTATTTACTTACTAATTTAATGTTTTACGGCCAAACTATAAATGTGAGGTATAAACAATTCTAAATGTATGGATAGGTCTAGCCAAGCAGAAGGGCAGCCAATCTAAAAAAATAAAAATAAAATAATAATTTTAATATAGAAAAATCAGTTTGAAAATGGCACTCAATGACCTATAATCAAAGTCAAATTAAAATAAAGTTTTATCTACTTAACCCTCCGATGAGTGACAGTTCTGAACTTCACGGCAGTGTGAAAAGGTCCATACGGACCTTTTTTTGTAAATCATGTTTTTTCATATAAAAAATTTATTTTGATTTTTTTTTGTTTTTATTGTTTATAACTAACATACAAAATTAATAAAAAATTAGAATGATGCCTAAAAACATGCATTTATTAGTGAAATTCAGTACAAGGTCCATACTAAAACCTCAATAACTCCTAAAGTAATGATCCGATCGACTTGATGATGGAAGATGCGCAACAAAATACTCTTGGAATACAGAGTAACTTTGGGGGCGGGGTTGTAGTGGCCGAAGTAGGAGTAATTTCAGTTTGAAAAGGCAAAAAGGTCACTAGGGATCTTCTCACTCATCGGAGGGTTAAACATGATGCTAAAATAAACATTTCATGTCTGCCACAGTCAACTGAAAATACATTTGATATAGAAGATGGAGTTTTCATTTTCAAATAATGCAAATGTCATTTTAACGTTTTAAAATCACGGTTTGTGTCTGTGGTTTCGCGATACTCAAACTGGAGTTTGGCTTTTTCGCTTATTGCCACAGCTAAACTGTGAATAAAATAGTTCAGACAGGTTGATCTTGCAAAACATAAAAAATTTCTTCAAACCAGCTAAATTTTTTTTAATAAGAGGGCCCTGTTTCTTTTCATTTTAGGTAAAATCTTTGTTTAATATGAAAAACATTTTGAATGTCAAAAATATATTCATTTTTCTCTTTTTCATTACGAACCACCCTAATGATCATATTAGTACGTAACTGTGAATAAAGTTGTGTTTAGCATGCCATTGAAAATGCGAGCTGAAGATTCTTGTCGTGTGGTGTAGGGATCAATTAGCTTAGGTTTGATAAAGTTTTGGTGGCTTACTTCTGAGCAAAACAACTCCGATCGATCGTATCAAGCAAAGATGGCAGTAAAACCTACTGAATACATAAATCACCGATTGGAAGGAAGGGAAGCAGTCAGGTTCCAATACAATGAGCTGTGTCGCCAACTGTAAGGGATCGGTTGACACTTGTTTTGGAAACGTTAGAAGTTACCAGCAACTGACCAAAACAGAGTGACGGGGACTTATCCAGGGTAAAGTAGGGAACATGCTTGCACTAGATTCGAAAATAATGAAACTTAAATAAAATTGCTGACAGAGCCATTGACAAGTTTACGCACTCTAGGTCAACTAACGAAATGTATGTGCATATGTAAAACTTCTGTCAACCATCTTTAAATTGTGTAGAAATCAAAGACAGCAGTAGTATCGCTAGAAAACCATTCAAAAATATTTTGTTGATAAATGATCTGAACAGGTCAATGTGCCAAGCAAAGCATTTGATACGGCATCATTTCGATGTTTATTCGGAACGTGGGGCAGTATGAAGCATATTTCATCTTGTGTTTTGAAGCTCGCTGCCTGCGCAGAGTTGGCTGTAGCTTGGTTGAAATCAAACTCAATTCGATTAGACTATATGCAAAATTATCGCAATATAAAAATAAATTTTGGTACATTTGTAAGGTTGTGGGATTTGTATATAAAAATATACATACATACATACATATGTATAGTATGCACATATGTATTAGGGTGAGGATTTTGAGAAACGTCGAAAATGATATAATTAACTAAGGGAAGCAGCTAAGGGCCAAGGTAAAATTTGGCGTGATTCCGCCCACATTTAAATTAACATTTTTTCAAATTTTGAATAATAATAGCTTTGTTCGCGTACATTAAAATTTTTAAAAATTTTTATAAAATTTTACAGCGAGAGAGCGCTTTTTGACAATTCGTTGACAGAGAGAGATAAAACTTGTAGCTCTCTCTGTCAACGAAATGTCAAAATGCGCTCTCTCGCTATAAAATTTTAAAAAATTTTAATGTACTGTGGGAATTCCACTTCGTTAAAATTGTAAGTGAAATCAGCTGTTCGTGATAAGGGAAAGCAACAACAAAAATTTAAAAATTCGAACTTTTAACGAATCAAAATGGCAACAGCTGTTTTTGCTGCAAGTTTTTACTGAGTCGGTTGAAACTTTTTACATTTTGAGTTTCGTGAGAGTTTTACGTCATTCTCATTTTACTTACACTTTTTGCAAGTTTTGTACGCAAATAAAGCTAATATCTTGTCTCTCAATGAAATGTCGAAATGCGATCTCTCACTGCAAATGTTTTGTGTCTCCATTTTCACAGTAAAAGCTTTATTTAATTTTTCAAAATGTTATCCTCACTGAAAACACCTATTAACTTAAGAATTTTTTACGATAAAATGACCAAGTATGCCCAATGAAAATAATCAAACTGACCAGCTGACTAAAGCTTCTTTAGCGGAAAAAGAGAAAAATAGAACATTCCAAATCATTTGGTGATATCAACTTTACTCTCTTAGTATAGTAGAGAAATCGATGAGAAAACAAATTTTTTCATCATCCCACCCTAATACATATGTACATATGTATTCATAAGTATGTATGTATGCATTTGTGTAAGAGAATGATATCGACAAAATCAATCGCACGTTGCATAATTTTGTTTAACAAGCCTTTATTATTCCTTAATTAAAAAAACTATTTTTATTCAATCTCTTCCTCTCATCATTCTCCATTTTCTGTTTTTAGCTTGCTCGCAATGTAAATTAACATTTGTGAACAACGTTGAGTCACACTTCAATGATTACTTTCATCCGAAGCATCAGTCGCTTCTCAGCTCTAACTGACGCTTTGTTCCGCTCAACTGATCGCGCTCATATTACATATCGAAGTTTTTGATAAACAAAACAAATTTTATATTTATAGCACTCCCTATATTTAGCGCTTCGTTGGAATTTATAAATATGTAGGAAAATCTTTGGGGTCCGAGTTTTTTTTTCTGTAATTTGACTTAGCCAACCAAGCCATTGGCCATAAAGCTCGTACAGCACATACATAGTTAAATTCTCCTTACTCCACACCTTTCGTATTGTGCGAATACTTCACGGGCTATCGCATCTTCTTGCAGTACGTTGGTCTTCAATTATTCGCACAATGCTCTAGATACAATCTTATATGTGTTGTTGGAACCCTTTGTTTCGATTGCTGTTCTACATTCAATTAAGTACCAGTCTAATACAAGTTACTGCTTCTCTGGGTCTACATCAAGAGTAGACGGTGTTTATGTTTGAAAATTTGTAACTCGATTCCTCGACTCATTTGTTTATAGACCACATTGATTGTGCAATGAGTTTGCGAAATTTCAAACACACAAAGCTTTGAATTATTGTTTATTTACTTAGTACGCTTGCAAGAGTGAGATCGAAGTTTTGTACTTTTGCTGTGTTGGTTCGTAACGTCTCAAGTTTCACACTCATTTGTTGTGTTCGGATATGTTGATAAGTCTATTTTATTAACTGGTATACGAAATTTAAAATTTCATAACAGAACCTGTGATTTTGTGGACCGAGCACCGGCAGAAGAATATTCACTAGCTAGTGTTTGGTGACAAAACTTTGAAAAAGTGTCAGTAAAGTGAGAATGACGTAAAACTCACTTTTAAATAATTTCCACCGAACAGCAAGCAATAAAAATTTGCAACAAAACAGCTGTTTCTATTTTGATTGGTTAACAGTTCAAAATTTTAAAATTTTTGTTGTTGCTTTCCCATGTCACAATCAGCTGTTTTCACTTTTATATGGAATAATTGAAGTTTGAGTGAAATTCCCTCAGCAGAAACTTGCAACTCTTTCTCCCAATGAAATGTCAAAATGCGCTCTCTAGCTGCAAAATATCTTGTGATGCCACCGAACATTTTCCTAGTAAAAGTTTTATATAAAATTTCATAAAATTTTTAAAATTTTTACTCTCACCGAACACAGCTATTATTGAGCAGTTCTATGTAGTTCCCGAACGGTCATATGATACAACCTGGCTTACGAGAGTGCTATTTAATTTGTAAGCAAAAGCAAGACGTCGGAAGCAATTGCGTAGGTCAGTACGCAAAAAAGCTTTCACATCGATTTTCGCATACTCGTACGTGTGTAACCGTCTAAGATGCTTACAAAATAGCAAAGAAAGAAAATGCTAAAAATCTTTATGAAGGTATGCAAGTATTCAAATGCCTACAATAATATACATATGTACATACATAGAAATAAACAATTTACAGTGGTATGCTGGACTCACATTCCAGTAATTAGTACTAACGACAAGATGTTTCGATCAGACAAAGAAACTTATGGAATAATTGAATAAGCATTATTTATAGTAGTTAGGCTCAGCTGAATTGCAGGATAGTCTGCGGGTAAAAAAGACAATTATTGTCTGATTTTTTTGCGTGGTCTATCAGCTTTTCCGGCGGAGCTCCCGGCGGATAAGAATTGTAATAAAGTTTTGTGATCCCTATCGACTTCATCGAAATTCACAGACAAATTCCAATAAAACCAATTGCTTTCTCTCATGATCTATTACATTTTTTCCAGAAGTTATAGAATTTCAAAAGAAAAAAGAAGAAACTTATCAAAAAATAACAAAATGTGCCTCGAACATAAGATTAACACCTAGAAATCATTATTATAAAAAAAAGCTAAAAATGCTGTAAAAAAAATTAAATTTTTCTTGGAATTTTCACGATTTTCGCGTACGTTTTTAAGAAAAAATTTACAGATTAACACATGTTTTTATATAGTCTTTGTTAAAATAATTTTCTTATAGGCAAAACTTGTAAAAATCGCACAAAACGACTGGGCGAATATTTATGTCCGCCACTGTACATATTTTATAGATTTTATTAAAGTAAAACTATTAAATTTCCCTTTGTTGCTTGAGACTGTTTATTGGTTATGACTGGCCATATGCACATTAAATAAATACAAATAAAAAAAAATTCAAGCATTTCCTGTATTAAGTGTGTTGAACTTAGCAGATCGTGTAATCCGACTATTTTGTGTATAAAAATTTATTCGCTATTTCCTACTCAGACAATATGCCACCATATGGATTTTACTTGTTCATTTCAAAAGTGATTAAGAGTACAATACAGACCAAATCAATATTTACAGCATATTTGATAAGTTTATTTATCTAAAAAAAAAAAAAAATTCAGGCTACCGAAATTCCACGAAAGCTAGAACGCAAAACTATGTGTGTGTGTGTTTGTGTAAATGTACGTTGGGCAGCGAAGCCGAGTGAATAACACGCATACGCACTGTTGGCCGCTTGGTATGGTTGTAACTGCTATTCGTAGCGATTACCGCCATGTTATGGACCCTTCGCACAATGCATAACAGAATTTGACACTAATTTAATTAATTTTCTTTTTACGTTTGTCACGCATAAAAAGAAAGGTTCAGTTGTTAGATAGTTAAATAATTTATTATTTAAAACGTAAAAATGAATTTGGATGTATAAGTTTCGTTGAAATGCAATAACGACTTGAGCTATTTCAATACTATTTTTTCTCTTTAGTGAGCTTTAGGAATATTATATCTCCATTTTTTTATTTTTATTTTATTTTATTTTATTTTATTTTATTTTGTTTAATTTAATTTAATTTAATTTTATTTTATTTTATTTTATTTTATTTTATTTTATTTTATTTTACTTTATTTTACTTTATTTTATTTTATTTTATTTTATTTTATTTTATTTTATTTTATTTTACTTTATTTTATTTTATTTTATTTTATTTTATTTTATTTTATTTTATTTTATTTTATTTTATTTTATTTTATTTTATTTTATTTTGTTGTTGGATTTTGCGGTCTATTTTGTTTACAAATTTGTAAGTTATGAGCAAGCTCGAGACCAGTTAACAATAATTCTAAACGAATTAATATTGTCAGTTTTTGGGAAAAATTGATAATTGGAGAAAAATTACAAAGAACAAATCTACAGCGATGGATAGGATTACATGTTTCAGAGTTTCCAGGCTCATCATCAGATCCCTTTTCGGACACGGATTCGAACTCGTGTCTGCACCAAAGCCGCTGTTAGTGTTGGAATTTTTTACTTTTGAGTTGGCGCGTAAACGTTTAGGCTTCAGCATCTCACTCTATATCTTTCTATTTTTCTTCATAGTCCTTGACTTCCTTTCCCTAGTTCTCTTACCCTTCTTATTTCTTGGAAGCTTTTTACTTATCTCAAAAAATGCGAAAGTATTTATCAGCTTCAGAAAATGCTGAATTTCAAACCTTTCAATTACCTATGTACTTTCAATTCTAACTGCTTTCTGTTTAGATTTTAAAATAGACCTGTGAAATTCCCATTAGACTGGATTAATCAATTAATTGCTAATGATTAATTTAATTCATTTTTAATTGGTAATAATTATTTGAATTGTTTTTCAAGAATAGGCAATTAATTATTGATTACTATTAGAAAAATTCAAAAAATAATCATGATTTTTTACAATTACTAAAAAAATTAAAAATAATCAAAAAAAATTTGTTTTGATTACTTTTGGTGATAATTATTTGAATTGTTTTTCAAGAATAGGCAATTAATTATTGATTACTATTAGATAAATTAAAAAAATAATCATGATTTTTTACAATTACTAAAAAAATTAAAAATAATCAAAAAAAATTTGTTTTGATTACTTTTGATTATTTTTTATTTCTTTATAATAGTAAAAATCATGATACTTTTTTATAATTTTAATTCAATTTAAAGTATTCGTAATCAATCATTAAATCCATTCTCAGAAAATTAAGTAATTAAACCGGTAATCATTGCCATTAGTGGGCCATTATTTAATAGGTTTGGTTTGTCTGCAACAACACCAAAAAATAATCAAGAGCAGTCGAAATAATCAAGGTAATCAAGTAATGGAAAACAATATAAAAAAAATTGTAAAAGAAATTATTTTATTTTTTACTTTTTTTGAAACCGAAACCAAGGGTACCAACCCTTAGTATGTTTTTTAAAAATCAAATTTGATTGAAAACAGTGGTCGTTACTATTAGTAATCATTACTTAATAGGTCTGTAACTGATTTTTTTTTAATCGCTTGAGTTGGAAAATCTGATTTCAAAATCAAAAATTTCCTTCCCACTCATGATCTGGAGAACGCGACCAGTTTGGTCATGAAATTAAATTAAATTCATGGATCAATAAAAAGTAAATCATTAGCATCGTTGGACACTGCACATGTGTATGTATGTACTTGTATATATGTAATTAATTCCATTGAGCATGTAAATTAAACTTGATTATTGTTGTGACAAGGCCTTTTGTAGTAAGAAATGCAAAATTTTTACTTTTGATGTGGTTTAATGCAATTTTTGTTTCATTAATATTTCACTCCCAATATCTGGAATATATTTTGTATATGTGTGTTTGTATTTTTGATGTCAGTGTATATGTATGTGTGTGTGTGCAAAATATCTTTCAATTCATATTATTTTCTATAAAAAGCGAATGTTACTCTTTTGCAGATTTTAAAGAATCTCGAAACGTGCGCGTGTAAACAAGAACGAAGAAGCATCAACAACGGGAAATAATAAGGAAATATAAGAAACGGAAAAAAATTCATATTCAATTGCAAAACATACATACATACAACACAGCAAGAAATGTACTTAAATGCGGTATAATTGTATTGTATATACATACAAATATAAAAGTACTCAAAAGTGATTGTGTAAAATTTCCATTACACATTTGTTTCATTAAAAAATTTATTAAAAATTCTTCAACAAAATGACGAAAGTTGAGCTTTATAAATCGCGTGTATTCGTTACTATAATACATCTGTCTGCTTTGGGTCAATTTGTCTACGGCTTATATTACAATAAATTCGAAATACAACGCAGCTATAAATTGGAGACGTCAAACAGTCGAAGATTAGTGCCAGATGGCTTTGTGCAAAAGGCCAAGTTTTTATCTTATTGGAGTTTGGTAAGTGTTAATATATGCAATAAAACTATAATTGGTGATTGGTGCTTAATAAATAGAATGCGCATATGTATATTAGGGTAGTTCATATGTTGGCGGTTCTAAATTATAGTGAACTAAAACTCAATGCGTATGCTGACGACATTGACATTATCGGCCTTAACAAGCGCGCCGTAACCTCTGCCTACTACTACTATTCGTGGATCATTACCAAAAATACGAATAATTTTAAAGCACGTTTGGTAGATTTGTGCCCCCTCTGCAGGACCATTAGATGTAATAGAAATTCATTGACACAAATATTAATGTATGTACATATGTATGTATGTATGTATGTGTGTCTGCTTTCTGTTTAGCTTCTATTAAACAACTACGCAGTATAATAGAGTACTCCTAATAGAATTCATAACAGTTTGCCTGTTAATTGGTATTTCCTTAGTCCCGCACTATGGGCCAAAAAAATTGCTTTTGCAGCCAAGAGTTAATATATTTGGTGGCAGTTTTCTTAGACATCCGTTAGACGGGTCGTATGAGTAACTATTCATTCAAGCGATGCGCAGTATTCGCCACCTGCCAGAATTCGAACCCACTTCCCGAAGGTTCATAAATTGTACTTAATAGTCCATTACCAATTAAATTTTGTTCTTTAACAATGAACACGAGCGAATCTTTTTTCATCTCAAAAAGCAAGTTTTTTTCTTCTCATTTCCTTTACGCCGTTTATTTATCAACAATGAAAAGCTAAGTCTTCTTTGATCAATCAACAAGTAGTTTGGGCTTCCTGTAAGTGGCTTTTTTTCATTTTCAAGTTTATTAAATGTTAATTAAATTTTCAAATACATACAAACGTACATATGTTGTCATTTTTGTATAAATGTGCTTTATAATGTAAAACCAAAAGTTTTAGCTCTCAACTTACTGTAAACAACTCGATAATTTTTTTTTTGAAAATATAAGGTTCGTTGCCTTTGTGCTTTGTTTAAACGATTTTAATTTTTATCTACTTTTTATTAACCAAGGGAAATGTACGATATTTCTAAAGAAAATAAGCACACAGAGAACGAATGTAATGTTTGTGCTCATTGCTCAGTAAGTTTACACCAGACCTGTTAAATAATGATTACTTATAGTAATTATTACCGGCTTGCTTAATTATTTTACTGGGAATCCATTTAATGATTCATTACCAATACTTCAAATTTTTAATGATTATTTTCAAGTTAATTAAAAAATAATAAAAGAAAATCATGATTTTTCAGGATTATTAAAAATAATATGTCAAAAATAATTAAAAGTAATCAAAAACAGTTTTTTTTTATTTTTATCTTCAATTTGATTCTTTTTATCTTCAATTTGATTCTTAGATTTTTTTTTTGATATTAGCTTTGTTCGCGTACCTTGAAATTTTTATAAATATTTTTGAGAAGGTGTTCGCTTACACAAAACACTTGCAGCAAAAGAGCGCATTTTGACATTTAATTGACAGAGAGAGCTACAAGTCTTTACTGGGGAAATTTCACTATGTAAGAATTGTATGTGAGAAACAGATAATTGTGACAAGGGAAAGCAACAACAAAAAATTTAAAATTTGAATTTTCAACCAATCAAAATTGGCAACAGCTGCTTTTGCTGCAAAGTTTCTACTGACTCCTGTTCGGTTGAAACTTTTCACTTTTTGCGTTTCGAGAGAGTTTTACGTCATTCTCTCTTTACTTACACTTTTTGCAAGTTTTGTACGCGAACAAAGCTAGTGTGGAAATGGGACATGTGTAGAGCACAACTCAAAGTTTCAACCTTAAAATATACAGATTTTAATCTTAATTGATTTTAATTGAAATGCATTCATCTTATTAATAAAAAAAAGTACCACAGGGTGTCTCAACAAACCATCTAGAAGACTAAGGCCGATCTTGGCTTACAACCAATGCCGGAATTTTCGATGTTAGTTGAAATGTGATTTAAACCCGATACCTTAAGAAAGTAGACGGCGAAATGTGATCACCTTTTTTTCTAATTTTTCATTTTTTTGTAAACTATTGTAAGTTGCTTTCTGTAGTGGTGCATTCATTAGAAAAAAAAAAAATGTAAATGTTATGTACTAGTGAAGCTAACGGTTTTTACAACAACGGGATATTCGGATCTAATTTTGCAATAACGGGATTATGATAATTTTCAAGAAAATTCCTATCTAACCTCAAAGTACATATATTTCAAAGAAATCAAATTCAAAATCAAGTTTAGACGGGCATGGCCTCCGTCGTTATATCTTCTGGCGACATCGGAGTAAAAGAGAATTTTTTTTGGTCTCAAACTGTTCAGAATCCCTTACTTATTCAAGGAAATATTTTCCATAGTTTAGTAATGGCTTGCAGTGCCAACTTTGCTACAAATTAAATAGCAGCTGTGATTTTCAGCATATTTCCAACACATTATGTGATTTTTTGCTAATTACCGATAAAGTGCGATGACCTGTTCGGGCAGAATTCTCAATTTCATTTGTTTTCCATGTAAGTTTTTCAAAAAAAAAAAACCAAAAGTTTCGAGTTTGTTTGTTTGTTTGTTGGAGGCGTTCGAGTGGGTGCCGCCAGTGCGCCAGATGCTATTTTCGAGTTTGTTATTAATGTCGGGTTTTTGAAATATTGCATGTGGTAAATTTATTTTGATTTCTATGAAAGCATGAAATATGTGCTCGCCAATACACAAAGTAAATGTTAATGCCATAAAAGAATTTTGCGAAAATCGTGAATAAAATCCTGTGGTTGCATATTGTTGCACAGTGACTCTTTTTACCGTGAATGTGGCGGAATATTGATGAATTTTTTTGACCCTTTGGTTTTAAAGTAAAAGTATTTTTTTTTACGTAGCTGTGTCTAGAGGAGAGTGGGGAATATAAGTATGAAGAAGCCGGGTCGTAATGTTCCACTCCAAATGGCATCTGCCAAGCAGAAGAGCTTTTGTGGAAAAGGCTTCCACTGGCAGAAATACACTAGAAGAGTCCGCTAAACCATTTTTGATGTTACCTGCCCTTGAGGGTAAGATCCATTCTAGCAGCTGCTCGTATTATCTTCTCCAACTCAGTATTAGAGATACATACGTTACTATAATACAAACCACAGACATCGCAGTATTCTTCGAACTAGCTCGAGAGTAGTCAGGAAGTTCTGGTTGTGTAATGTATTTATTCACATGATTTCTATGACGTAGTCTGCGACAATTATTATAGGAAATGATTAGTTAAATACACTTCCCTTTGCACTTTAACACCATTAATAATGTGAACAAATTTGTCGAACGGCGTTGTATAGAATTAAGTTGCACCAAAGTGGGTGGATACTGGAATGCAAATAAAAACCGATAAAAATAGAAATATGTAAGTATGTGCTCGAAATGCCGAAGACAGAAAATCTATGAAAAAAAGAACATTAAATAGGTGGAGGCATGCTCATTGGATTGAATTGCAGAGCCGCTCGATATTCGATTTTTTCCCCCTTGGCATGTTAGAACGCCTACACGTAAAGTGTTCATGGAAGTAGAAGCTATGATTAAATATGAAATATTCACCATAGGAAACATTAGTAAATCACCTAATTATCAATACTCATCAGTAAAGGCGCTCTTACCTACTCCATATATTCAAATTTAGTCTTGGTAAAAGCCTTATGACTCGAGCTTCTATGTTAAATGCGATATTCAACCCAACCCAATACTATGGAACTCTTTAGTATATTTTTTCAGTTTATAAAATATACTAGACAGAAATATTTGTAATCTGATAAACTGATATACAGGCTAACGCGAATACACTAGGTATATTTACATTATGTCTCCACAGCTTCTTAATATCAACCACAAGTACAGGCGGGAAATGAAATACTTTTGTCGACATTATATTAAAACTATTACTACTTTTAAACGCATGCTTACGTCGTTTTCAATTTGACTTAAAAGCATTTTCAAATCGGTCGTTAATATCTCCATATGCATTGACAGAGTAAACACCTTTTATATTCTTTTAATTTTTCAAAATAATTCACGTGTTTTCTATAGACATCTCTCACGAAATTCATAGCTTTATCGAACTGTCAGTTCTAGCCCATTTTTCTGCTATCGATTTATTTAGGTGCGTTCGTATAAACACTTGATAAATGTCTTTGTTCATGAAAAAGTCCAGTAGCAATTATCCAGCAGCGAGATTTGATCGAATTTTTAAAGATTTTCTCACGATGAGAGATGATTGCAAATTTTTACAAGATTTTCAGAAAGTTGCAAGCTAGAGTGACAGCTGATTATCACGGTGCCGCAGAAAAACAAAATTGAAATATTTCGAGAGTAAACATGTTTTTTGCTTTTTAGAGTGCTTTATTTTAACTAAAACATGTACAAAAATTAAAAACATGCCCAAATTAAAGCATACCAATAAACTGTTTTGTTGAACAAAACACAACCATGTGTGACAACCAGCTGATTTCCTTGATTGCAAAATTCTTGCTGAATAAACTTCTCTTAAAATCAAATGTCATTTTGCTCTCTTTAAGCACAGGCGCTTGAATGGCAAGCAAGCATGCGGATATGGGGGTATACTATGGAAAATATTTTGAAATAATGTGATCATGAACAAAGCCGAATGTCTAGCAGCAAAGATATGAAGGTACTTATAGAGCGACCCTTGTACTTGCATACACAAATTTATCTGCCACAAACAACAATAAAAACCATTTCACTTATCACAATATTATTGATACGCCCCTTTATTGTAAACTAACCTGACTCTTCCAAAAATCATTCGCACCACACAAATCAGTTCATGGTTTCGTCACATCGCAAGTGTTGCTATACTAACAGAATGAGCTTTGTTACATTGAAGCTCCTGTCGATATTGCTTTTTATCACACAGTGCGCGAGCAATAAACGTCTTCTACCAAATCCAGGCTTTGACAATCCTGACGCATGGGAATCCGGTTATTTACCTTGCACACTGGAAGAGGTCATCTTTCCAGAAACATACGGAGCTATACTACCACTACCAAGTAAAGTAGATATTACTGGTTTTGTACTGCCACGCGATGGTGCAATATTGCTTAGCGATGAGTCGACAATTACGTTTGGTGGTGCACAAGGAGAGCGAGATTGTGAAAATGGACGTAATCGACGCGCTTATCTAAAAGCGCCCACAACAAGAAAATGGTATGATCCCAATAGTTGGGTAAGTCCCACAACGCAAGCACAAAATCCAGCCATACCACATTTGGAACGTGTGCCTTGCGACAATGAGACTGTGGTAATACAACGTGATGGACCACTTACAATTGATTTGGAGAATACGGTTTATGTGCGAATGGGTCATTTGTATTTAGCTGGCTCATTGATAGCAAGCAACTATTTAAATTATTTAATACATACCGATATTGGACAGTTACTCTTCAAGAATAGTCTTGATACAATTGCGCAATATTATCATCAGGATACGTGTGGCTGTCAAATGGATGCATTGAAATTCATTGAACCCGTTTGTAAGCATGTGATGCAAAGTTGTGAGCGTCCACATTGCTTGGTGCCGGTAACGCCACTCGAGAGTTGTTGCCCTATTTGCGGTTCCGTGTTACGTTTTGCCATGGACTACTGCAGCGAGGCGAACATGAATAGAGTACGCAAATTGATTGCAGCCGCTATTAAGGAACAAGATCTCGGCAACGAGTTGAGCTATCACATCAATTACGTGAATACGCCACCTTATGGTAATTACTTAGAAGCAATTATTATCGATCGTGATGGTTATAGCGAGAAAAGTGTACGTTTTATGAATCGTTTGAATGCGAGCACTGATTGGTCGAAATTATTTGAAGGTTCACATAAATTAGAAATGATCGTATCTGGTCGTCCATACAATCCGAATATTACATTTGGTTCAGTACTGCTCATAATGATCTGTATGCTGTTTGTTTCTGTGGTAGCTTTGGTAATTTTCGCACATTATTCGCCCGATCATCGTTATCTACGTCACGTGCCACAATGGGTGTATGATCCACGACGTTGGCGTGCACTTTTGATACGCTCATCCGTGATGTTTGCACGCTTCGATAATGTAATATCCGGTGGTGGCGTGGACGCAGATGCTGGTATTACTATGGGTTATGATACTGAGAGTGGACAGGTGCGAGAACGCGCCTTTGATAATCCTATGTTTGGTGAAAACCTAAAAGAGTCCACCACAACTAATGCGGATGCAGCAATCACATTGGCAGCTAGTACTTCGGCAGCGACAGCGTCAGGTGTTGTGGTCATGTCAAAACTAAAAGAACAAAAATTGGCAATGAAGTCAGCTGGCAATAAATTAGAAAGCGTTACTTTGGTCGATGCAATGGAAGGTGATGATGTCGAAGAAGAACAAGAGTTGACTGAAATTACACTTGATGACAAGCTAAATAATGACAGCGATGAGGAAGAGGAAACAAAGGAGTAATAGTAAAACATCAGCTATATTAACCAATATTAAACAAATTTACAACTTACTTAAGGACGCTGCCCTTTACCGCCACTCGTGTGGCAATATTTAGTTTGTATTTTTCTTTGTGTTGTTATGTAAACCTTTGTAAAGTAAACAAATTATTATTTTGCTTGCGTAATTTTACTCAACTAAAGTTCTCATCCGTTAAAATGTTCTCTTCAACATGTCCGCTTCCGGTTCAAGTACTTTGAGTGCCAGTGCTACACAATTTGAATTTTTACAGCTGACTGTAACGGTTTTAGTGCCACCGTATTTAGCTGTCAGTGTGCTGTTGACTTTTGGATGACATTAGTTTTGCTTGGCAAAACATTTCATTGATTAATCTAGCGTTGGTGGTAACGGTTTGGCGTGTTTCGTGCATAGCGCAAGCTTGTTTTTAACGAATATTCTTTATTATCAGCACAGTTATTTTTATATGAAAGTAATACGGCATTTGTAAAGCGTTATGTGTTGTTGAATATTCAAATAAATATACATATATGTATGTGTAGTTAGATAAATGCAAAATATCAGTTGTGTCTAATTGTTAGTAAAAAAAAAATTTTCGCCGTGACAAATATAAAATAAAATGGTTGAACATAAAACACATAAAGTGCACGCTGCTGATGCTGCATATCAAGGAGTTTATAAATCGTTGCGTATTTTAGTTCATTTAGTGGCGGCTGTACAATTCAGTTACGCTGTCTATTATGATCTGAGTTATATAAAGTTTCCCGAAACGGAGATAAATCCACGTTTGCATAGTAATTTTGGTGGAAAATTTAAATATCTTACATTCCTGAATACGGTAAATTAACTTATCTTATAAGTAAATTGTATGTATATTTTAACTTATCTTTCTTTTGGCAAAAAATCGCATATTCTTCACTAGAAGCTGTTTATTATTGCTCAGAAATTATATTCAATTGATTATAATGGGATTCATATACTACAAAGTGTTTGTTGTTGTTGTTGTTATGCGCTGTTTGCAGTCAATTGACGCTTTGGTCGCATAGATACATGTCTACATATCTACATATGCTAATATGTATTTATATCTATATCTATAATACATATGTGTGTAATCAAGTATAATTTATGTTTAAATCTGTTTCTGGATTAACATTGAATTTGAACCTAGAAGCTTGTTTCGCGGTTATTATATACATATACACCTGCTGGTGAGATAAGTAATTGATAGCTAATTGATTAGATTACATTTGTACCCTGAACCATGTTGAACACCGCAAAAAAAACCAATTTAATGCTAATCAAGATTTCCACACTAAATTTTTTTTACCAGATACAAGTAAGGAAGTCTAAAGGCCGCTTTCATTTAAGCCGGTAACCGTTAATCGGAGTTTATTTGACATATTTTGTACTATTAGCTTTCAAATTAAACGCTTTTATGAAAGTAGCCCTTAGGATGAAATTCAAAACATTGTGTGAGTACGAGTACCGTCGGGTACTTCAAAAAGAAATTTATCTAATTTGCTGACCCAGGTACACATGGCTTAGAATTTTTTTTAATAAGTTCTCATAAAAATTTATGTGACTATTACGTTTTAATAAAAGTCTTTACAAAACTTAAGAAGACATTTTAAATGTTGGTCAATCATGGTCATATTAAACATAGATTTTAGCTAGAGTGAATAGTAACAGGGTCCCCTCATGAAAAAGAATTAAGTTGGTTGGTGGTATAAAGAAATTTTTTATGTTTTACTCCCCTTTTTCAACTTCTTTATTCACAAACCATAACATAGCTGTTGTAAAAAGCGAAAAAAGCCAAACTTAAGTTTGGTGTAACCGTTATGACATGGCGCAACCATAGACACAAACCCCGATTTTTATATGTTAAAATGACATTTTCGTGATTTTAAACTATGTTATGGACATAAATTGTATTTTAATTTGACTATGACAGACATCAAATATCAAGTGTGTTTCAGTCCAAGATATGATTACTAGGTTCGATTTCTATGGACGAAAGTAAACCGCCATTTTAGAAAAACTGTTATCGCCAACGATTTTGGCGGATCAAATTAAAATTTTTTAGTCGGTCATGAAAAAAACCTTAAAAATCAAAGTCGAAAAAAGTACAAAAAAAAATTAAATTTCGCAGGCTCGAAAATAATTTTTTTTTTTTTGTGTATGCGTTGTGGAATTTTCCTTAACCCAAAACCTATCGAAAAATCGATGGCGCGATATCGGGATCGACCCAATCTAATTCATACGTTATGGATAGGGCATGCAGGGCATTAAATACCGTGTAGCAAATATACTCCTGGCAGATTACGATGAATGTTTCTGAAGTTTCTTTCTTATTTGAAAAATGTATGTAGTATGTTATTTGAAAGCTTTCGAATCAGAGTAACGCCCCAGTAACAGTATCAAGTCGTAAAAAGAGGTTATATCAAAGTGGAAATGTTTATTACTCGATTCAATTGAATTTTTTTTTTTGCACAGCTATGAAAAGTGTTACGGGAAGTATGATATAACGTACTTTAATAAAGTAGTTCTAAAACGAATTCGTCTTGCAATGGTTAATTTAATTAAAACAATTTTTTTTAAATTTTCCAGTAGAGCGTTTTGAAAGTTGAAATTGCAGTGGAAATGTATGGAATTGCGATACATACGAGTATATACCTATCCAACCAAGTACGGAGTGCTTTGAAGTAGGAGCGAAAAGGGACTCCCAAAATACTGCTCAACAGAGCGCTCCCTGTAGTTAGTCCCAAAGGAACACCCCACGGATTTTTATGGTTTTTTGTAAATAAAATCCACAATTTTTAGAAATTAAGAAACTTTTTCGAGCGATTTTTGACTTGGACATTGTTTTACTAACTAAAATTGATTGGTCTTTAAAATTGTGTACCTAAAATTTTTTTTAACAATTCTGCTTAACTTTCTTGAACTGTGTGAAAGTTCTTTCGAATTACAGTATAAATGTTTTGCACCAGAAAATAAACAAACAGCCAAACACCCTAATGTGCCATTCATGCTGGAGTTAAAAAGCAGCATTTTACATTTTCGGACATTGGTTTCGAAAAAGCGTTCATGCTGGCGCATTTATCAAATGCACATTTAGCAAGTTCGAAGATTATTTTGAGGTTATGCCACGTGTGAAAAAATGTACAGATTTTTATTAAATCTTTTATTTAAATCCCTTCACAAACATCAGATTAATTTGTAGATTGATTTATTTTAGCAATAGCACACAACACGCGCGCTAAATTACAAATTTAAAATCCGAGCGAATTTGCAGAATGTTTACGAAAGACAGAGAATGAGAGAACGCCAAGTAAAAACAACCAATATTGCCACTCTTTTGAATTCGAATCGCAATTTTCTTCGAATATTACAGGGTTGATTTCCGCATTTATAATGCTAATGCAAAACAAAAGTTGCTTTTAGTTGCATTTAGGTGTCAAAATTTGTATGGAAAATGTGAAAATAAAAGCTGCTTTTCGGGCTAAATGCTAAAATGCGAGGTAAATGCAAAATGCAGCCTCAGCATGAACAGCCTATAAGCCCCATAAGAAATTGGATAAATAGAAGTTGTTACTATCGGAAATAAGTTCCATGACATCTATTTTATATTACTAAGAGCGGCACCAGCAAAAGATTTATCGCTGAGAGAACCTACACAGTTCATGTAGTAATATATACAGTTATTACAACAATCAGCAGTCTAACATATTTCAAGTTATTTACAATCAATTTCCACTACCTTTAATCACTATCTTAACGTATCATTATAAGAATACTAATTATGGTCCTACGCAAACGGGACAGCCCATGAGTGGTTTACCAACTACAACACATTACCTGTAGACGGCTTGAGGTACTGCATCTGCAACGCCCCCATTATGTCAGCAAATCGAGCATCACAACAACAAAAAGTTCAATGTCAAACATAAGTTCTAACTCAATAGCCATACGCGTCTCAAACTCAACTTCAAACAGAGTTAGTGTTTTCAACTTTTAATTGCAAATTTAATTAGCTCAGAGTTTATCTCTATTAAAGGTATCGTTTTACTGGGGAGGAGAGTAGCTGTATGGGTGTTTATTAATGTACTTTGTTTTTATAACCAACTAGCAGGGTACCCGGCGTTGCTCGGGATGTAAGTAGTTAGGGGGCCATTCAAAATCAATAATATACATTCAGATTTCATATTTATGTATATAATATAGCTGACCCGGGAAACTTCGTTCTTCCCAAAATAGATTTTTTTATTAATTTTTCACTACTTCATTGTGCATACAACTTCAAAAATATAAAATTTTAGTATTCCGTTTAAGGCTACACGATACACAAAATTTTTAGTTTTCTGTCCCGGAGCGTAAGTAAATAGCGAAAACAATTTTCCTACACGGGAACACGCCACATAGAGCTATTGATATCATTAATCTCCTGATCAATTTTCAGGTCCTAACTTTAAACGCTTTTACGATAACCCCACTTTTATGCGCAAAAATTGTTTTGATATCATTTAGCTCTATACCAATTTCCAGGTTCCTGCCTTAAATACTTTTGGAGATATTTAGCTTGAAAAATTAGTATGGGAGGTGCCACGCCCCCATTTTCGTTTACTCCAATTTTTTTGGAGGTGGTAGGGATCGATCTCGTATAACCCCTCACCAAATTTCAGTGGTGTAACCCGAATACTTCCAGAGATACGGACAATGAAAAATTCCATTTGTATGGGAGGTGCCACGCCCACTTTTTCGTTATACCCAGTTGTTTTGGAGGTGGTAAGGATCGATCCCATATAACCCCTTACCGAGTTTCAATGATCTAACAAAAATACTTCCAGAGATATCGACTAAGAATTATTTCATTCGTATGGGAGGTCCAACGCCCCCTTTTTCGTTATCCCCAGTTTTTTTGGAGGTGGTAGGGATCGATCTCATATAATCTCTCACCAAATTTCAGTGGTCTAACCTAAATACTTCCAGAGATATCGACTAAGAAGTATTTCATTCGTATGGGAGGTGCCACGCCCACTTTTACGTTATACCTAGTTGTTTTGGAGGTGGTAGGGATCGATCCCATATAACCCCTTACCGAGTTTCAATGGTCTAACATAAATACTTCCACAGATACGGACAATGGAAAATTCCATTTGTATGGGAGGTGCCACGCCCCCTATACATATCAAAATATTTTTTAGCCTGTGACCATCCCTGGAAGATGTACAGTGGGTGTGTAAAATTTGGTTACGATCGGTTTATAAGTTTAGGACGCAAGTCGATCTATACCTATTTACATAATTTGAATTTTATATATATAGATTGTATTTTTTTATATAAAAACTTAACTTAAAATAATTGTTTATATTTTATTTTGACTATTTCTGTTTATTCAATTTTTGTATTCATATTTCTTTAATAAAAATTAGGGCTGTGCCTTTATTCGATTAATTGAGTAAGTTGATTAATGAAATTTTCAGTGAATCGATTAATCAATTAATTTTCTTTTTGATTAATCAAAAATCACAATAAATCGATTAATTGAGTAATCGAAATTATGAATAATCAAAATTTTGATCAATCAATTAATCGCACAGCCATTATAAAAATACAATTTTTAAATAATAAATAAATATAATATATCATGCTATGATAATATATGAACACCATAATCCTGATTAAAATGAATCAACAATTCTCTGAGGTAGCCGCTTTTGTTGAATAAATATGTTATGAATGTAAAATAATGAAAACAAAAAGCTAATAAAATGCTTCTACTTTTGATTTTCAGATTATTCAATCAATTTATTTCACTATTTCGCTAGTCAATGACTTTGTGGGCACTAATGAAGTTGCACCAAAACATACGCCCGCAATACGTAAGATCAAGGACTACCTCATGGCAACGCTGGCTTTCCCAGTAGCTTTGAATGTCGGAGTAACGTTTTGGTCTTTATATGCTATAGATCGCGAATTGGTCTTTCCACGTATTCTGGATCCAGTATTTCCAAAGTAAGTAAAAATAAAATAATTTTGTTTGACTTCTTTGTTTCTGCCGAAGAGTAGTTCGTTCAAACAAAACGGCTGTTACTATTTTTATTGGTTAATAAGTCATAAGTTGTGTCCGGCAGCATTAAAATTTTTTAAAATTTTATACAATTTTGTAATATTTTTACTAAGAAAGTATTCGGTTACACAAAACACTTCGGCGAGAGAGCGCATTTTGACACTTTATTGACAGAGAGAGCTATAAGTTTTTACTGTGGGAATTTCACTCCGTAAAAATTGTAAGTGAAAACAGCTGATCGTGACAGGGGAAAGCATCAACAAAAATTTCAGCATTTTAACTATTAACCAAACAAAATGGCAACAGCTGTTTTTGTTGCAAGTTTTTACTGAATTTTTCACTTGAAAATTTTACTGATTGCGAATTATTCAGCAGCAGCTTGCAACTTTGCTTACATTACATTATTAAGTAAAATTTATTTAAAATTTTTGTAACTGTTTTTTTTTTAAACTTACTTAACTTCAAATTTGCTAATAAATTTGTATTCTCTTTTTTTCACAGTTGGCTCAATCATGTCGTACATACCAATATTGTAGTCTTTGCCATTTTGGAACTTTTCACATCATTTCGTGTTTATCCTAAACGCAGCAAGGGTATTGCCGGTCTCGCAACCTTCATGATGACCTATCTGGTTTGGATTCATATTGTGAAGTCGTATACCGGAATTTGGGTTTATCCTGTGCTTGAGGTTCTGCAATTGCCACAACGCATTGTCTTCTTCGCTGCTGTGCTAGCATTTACACTATTTATGTATGTTTTGGGTGAATTTGTGAATAATACGGTTTGGAACAAAGAACTGAAGTTGGCGCAACGTAAACAAAAATAAACAAATGTTTTCAAACAATTCAACGCCGATATATTAAAATCTTCAATGTTTCCAAAATATATATATTAAAATATAAAAAAATTTGAATAAACAAAACCAAATAATTTTCTGATGATCTTATAAACTTAAAGCTTTGCTAACGAAACCTTTTTTAAGATATTCATAATTAATTAATATGGATACGAGTGATTGAAACCAAAAAAAAAAAACCAAAAACAGAACGAAATCCGTACCAAAAACTGTTTTATCAGAATTTGTGTAGTACATTATGTACAAACGCATGTACATATAAATAAATAATAGATGTTGTTGTAGAATGATAAAAAAAGGTATTTACTTAGTATGATTCAAGTTAATTCAGCCATTCAAATTTCAAATTAATTATAGACATTACAACAAACTTTAAAAAAAATTTATTAATTAATTTATTTAAATCATTTAGATTTAATTGCATTTAAAACATTGTTAATGAGCAAACGTTAAAAATATGTTGAATGATAGTGACACACTCATATCAATGCACAGGAGTTTGTTTTAAAATTGTAATTCTATATTTAAATAAATAAAGAAAATATTAATTAAAATTATGTATTTTGATTTATTATCGTTGTAGTCGAAAGACTAATCGCTGCTGTGTAGTTTTATTCGAAAGATTGTTTTACTCTGGCTGGTCCTCTCTGTAGTTCGAACGAATTTACTTTAGAAAATGTTCCATGAAAGTAGGCAACACTGTTTCACAAATTCCAAGTGCAAAGCAAAATACAAAGATTGTGCAGGAGCAGGTTCGAACGCAGGTGCTTGCACAACTAATCTTTATTACATACTTTATTTAATTTTTTTTTTAATTAGATTGCTTAACTCTCTTTGCGATAAAAATTATGATTATAATTGTAATAAAATAAATTTTTGTGGTTTTTCGTTTGCTCAATTGTTCCTAAAATGATTTTTCAACTTTCGAAATAGTGAGTACGAAATTTTCTGCAATCGAAAGGCGAATAAGTCAAATCCGAAGTGTACAGAATCGAAATCGAACAATGAATGAAAACAAAAATTTTTTTAGAATAGAACTACAGAGTAAGAGCCCTTGTGTTATTTTGTGAAATATTGACAGCCGTGGTATAACAAAGGGGATTTCTGCTAATCCGTTATCCTGCAAAGCAATGCAAAAAATTTTCATCTAACGGCGTTTTTATGTGGCAGATATTCTTCAAGCAAATGTGATGTTCCGGTATCATGAGGAAATAATACTGAGTGACCCCGAAAATGTAGTCGATGTAAGAGGTATCTTTTCGAAGTCCAAAGAGTCGGATATGATCTGAAAATAGTCATTTATTTTGGAGTACTTCTCGAATCATTCGTGTGGGGAACGATGGCAACCTCTGGGTTTCCTAACTTGAGGTTCTCCATGCTCGAAATGGAAGTGGATGGAAACATTTCGAGATGTCAAGCTTGTATTTCAGCAAAATTGTCGTATACCAAGATACGCCAAAAGACAACTGATTCAGGCAGATCCGTTTCCTGGTCAAAAGGAAGGCTCATTTAACACTGCCGTTTGGTTTAGAAGTATATCAGAAGATTCGATTTGAAAGTCTGCCAAAATACCGCTATCAGAACTGTTACGGGATGTCGTCATATGTTATATGAGACTCTCCTTCATCAAGAAACAAAAATGGTCAATGGAAGACTGAACTGGGTTAAAAGCGTTTCGTTGACAAAAGTGAATGCATTTCACTGTCTCTGAACTTTTCCTATATGTATGTAAAGTATGTATGTATGTATCAATTTATTTTCAATTATCAATCATTTATTTTGCTCACCACTTTACAATGTCAAAACGTTTTGAAATCAGCAAATTAAATAAATACCTGTCATTTTGCTAATAGCCGACTAGGTATACCATGAATGCGTGCGTGTTTTATCAAACTGCCACAGTTTGAGAGCTAATGTAAACAAACACGTTCTAACTTAGTGGGCTATTAAATATAAATGAGTGAAATTAAGCGCAACTAGCACTATTTTTACAGACGATTTTTGTGAAGCGTTTTAATAAAGTATTTATTCAAAATGAAAAAAAGCAAAAAACGTCTTAAGGAGGAACAGGAATTAAAAGCGCAAACCGTCATGATGGAGGAGCGCCTAACCACAACCAACGATGCTTATACGCAAGTAAGTGCTTTGCCACGTTGAAAAGCTGAATTTTGTCTGAAAACCAAAATAAATACAAATCGTTTTGCTTCACTTTACATAGGGTGCCTTCAGTTATTTACGCCTGCTCATACATACCATTGGTCTATTGCAATTTGCTTATGGCATCTATTATCATTGGTATCATGTACATTGGCAGAGGGATATTCAGGATGAGGATGAGTTGAGGGCGCGTTGGGGTGGCAAGTTGAAATATTTAACATTTCTTAATATGGTTTGTATTAAAAAGTTGTGTTTTTACTTTAAAATGATTATTAAGCACTTTTTTTCAGATACTGCAAACGATTTATCATTTTGTGGCGCTTTTAAATGATCTCCTTGGATCGAATGCAGTTGGTCAGCGCCACTTAATGCCGGGCATACGCAAGCTACGTGATTATATGTTTGCAGCTTTGGCGTTTCCAATAGCACACAATGTATGCATATCGTTTTGGGTTATATACGCTTACGATCGCGAACTTATTTTTCCCAAAGCCTTGGATGCAATTTATCCCAAGTAATAGATACCGCTTGATAGAGAGTTTCGCTGATTTTAAATATTTTTTTTTTGTTTTCTCTTACAGCTGGCTCAATCATATATCACACACGAACATTGCTATGCTCGCTATACTCGATATGTTCACTTGTTTTCGCCAATATCCCAGTCGCAAGGCAGGACTCACAGGTGCGATGATATTCATGTTACTCTATTTAATATGGATACATATTGTGCGCTACTTTTCGGGTCATTGGGTTTATCCGCTGTTTGATGTGCTCAATTTACCCATGCGATACGTTATGCTAAGTGCTATGACGGGCTTCACATTAGTTTGCTATTTATTGGGCGAATTTTTAAATAGCATAATTTGGAGTCCAGAATTGCGTTTGTTGCATGTTAAGGACTCAACATCGAATAAGACTGAATGAATGTACGCTCCCCAGAAAGGTATTTATATTGTCTATAGAAAATATGAACACCAAATGCAAATATAACAATTCTTCCTACAAGATCAACAAAGGTTGACGTCGCAAACTCGATAAATTAACAAGTTAAATAGTCAGGTCTAGGTGCCTTAAAAAATTCGGAGATTATCTTTACATAGGAGGTGCTTAATGTAAGTTTTTCTCATTTCTAGTCTGTTTCCTATACTCACACATGCACTTTCGGAAACTATACATTTCGGTGATCATATCCTACTGATATAAACACTTGTCAGCTTCTGATTGATCAAAAAGTTATTTGGGTCATCTGTAGAACGAAACAGTAATATAGGGGTATCTACTGCAATCGGCAGGTGTTGACCTGAGACTAGGGCAAAGAGTCCTGCACGCCTTCAGGCAGGTTCTATTTAAAAACAAAAAGCAACGCGCAGTGACACTTATTTTCTGTCGTAGCTACTAGCATTATGCTTCTTAGCATAATTTCTTCTTTGGCAACAACGTTAATAGTAGACTACATTGTGTTTAGTCTTTTCTATACCTTGCATAATTATACAACAAATTTGTTTTGGTCATACAAAATTTAAAAAATATATTTGTTCGTTGTAAATACATAAAAAACATGCATTATTTCTAAAGGCACCAAAATAGCCTGTACTTATACATACTTACAAAGTAAAATCTTTAAAAAAATTATTATAATTTTAATTATTTAACTAAACATACATTTTTAATTGTATGGATACTCATATAAAAGTTTTCTTATATTTGAATTTGTCTTATTAAAATAGTTTTAATTAAGTAAAGTCGACTTACTACGTTAAGTTGTAAAACTACGAAAAAATGCATAATAAATGTGCTTTTCAAATCAGTTCAGTTAAGTAATGTAACAAAAATATATAAATACATACATGCGAATGCAATTAATACGAGTATAAAATGAGTATTATTCAGTTGTTTGTTTGTATAAGGCGATACTGTAGCAAATGCAAATCAAATAAGGTGCATTTCATGACGTAAACGGCTAAAGACTGTGTCTTAAGTTCAAAGATCGTTTGAATTACAATACTGTACACTACAGTTCTTTCAGTTCTTCTAAGCGTGAGGCAGATAACTGAATTATAAATGTTAGTATTAATTAAGGAAAAAAATACTGCTTCGACGCAAAACTGTGCGATCACAAGTGAAAACAACCTAAGTACACTTGAGAATATTGCATACATTAGCTCCCGACTTGGATTTTCGAACCCATATACATATTATCAGTTTTTACAATAGGCCAAATCGTATATTTTTCGATAAAAGCATGAGGTTTACAAGATTTGAGAGTTTCTCCCATTAAGTCATATTTTCAAAATCGGAGTACATTTTGAAAGCAAGGTTTCGGGTATGACTAAACGGATACTTGGCAGGATCCAAATGCTTTTTGCAACTCATCCAAGAGAAATCGAACAACTTATAGGGGCTTGGGCGGCCAATGTCGTTTAAACTATGAAATTAGAATGCCAGAAATATTTGGAAGTTTTGTTGCTTTTTCAGGGTTTGTAGATGATTACGACATGTATATGTACCCGAATGACTCGAATTTAAATTCAGAATGACCCTACTTGATCCGCATCAATGAGTAGCCTGCGATGTACTGTACAACAGATCCTTACAGTGACTTAATTCAACCATAATGGGATGAAATAATTGGGTTCACTCTAAACGTCAGGTCTTCTGTTCGCAGTTCAATTGCTTTTAAACTAGCTACTTGCTGTATCGTCCCTACTTTTCGGTGGCTATTTTCAAAATAATTACTAACTATATAATATCTAAAGTTGTATTTTGTGATATCTTATTGCCGAATTATGCTTATCTATTTTGAGGGCAGCAGCAACATTTTCAATTTTTCAGATTCGCTTAGCACCATTATTTCTTTAGGTTTGCTGCTATTCTGCAGCAATGTTTGCATTTCTGTAGCATCGGCCGCCTCATCGCCATAATCACACTTTTGGCGTGCATTTTTACCATTTAAATGACGCATCATCATTTTTATTTCTTCGTCTTTAAACGATGTTAAATTGTGGGTTGCTATTTCAAAGGCATTCGCTTGTATGCCGACATCACAACTTGTTTTGCTGTTGCGTGAATTTGGCTTGCCAGTGGAGCGGCCCGAATAGGAGCTGTGCATTGTCAAACCACCCAAAGGCAAATTGAGTTCAGAGGAAGTACACGAGGATACGCTGGAATCACCAATGACGGCTTCATCACAATTAAGTTGACGTGCCAAATGTAAATTCAAATCAGATATATTCAATAAATCCTCTTCATCATTACTAACTGCAGCAATTGTGGCTACAGCGTTTGAGTGTATAAAACTATCTCGCTTACTTTTACTATTGCGTTGCGAACGGCGACCATTGTTATTTGCATTAATAGATGTCGCCGCAGCAACTGCTACAGCGGTCGCATTGTTTGTGGCTTGTGATTTGCGTGAATGACGACTGCGTCCAGAATTACGTGAATTACGATTTTTAGTTGATTCGTTGGATTTTTGCATAGTTTTTAAGAGATTCTCTAAAGCAATTTGTTTCTTCATATTACGCTCATGTGAAGCATCGGTGTGTATTTCTTCAATGCGTGGTCCATTGTGATGTAGCTGCATAGCAGCATGTTCATCATCACTTAAATCCTGTTTCAACAGTACGTCCAAACGTGAATCTTGTACTTTGAAAGAGGCGCGTGAATTTTCCTCTTCCTCCTCAGCTGATGAGCTACTTAAGCCTTGTTGTTGCAGGAAAGGTAATAGGAGCTGACCGTTTTTGGACAAGAACTCACTAATATCAGCAGGGTCCAAACCTGTCAAGAAGTTCATTTCGAATTATAGCAACAGTTACACAGATCGTTTTGTAAAACTCACCTGCATTTGCGCTGCGTCGTTTTATCATTTTCCCACCTCCATTTGTATGATGGTGTCGTTTCGTATTTTGCTGTGCGAATAATCCCACTTTGTGACTCAAATTTGGATATGTCGTCTTCTTCAAAGCAATAACTTGCGATTCTATGGAGGTGCTGCTCTCACGTCTTCCATTGCACTTACGCCCTGTGGTAGCTGAGGATATGAAATCACGTCGCTTATGCGAGCGCTTAGTGGATGAATGTTTGCTGCTATGATGATGGTGGTGGCTACGTGAGCGTGATGCAACTTTAGTTTTCATCTCAGCAATTTTTACAGACACCTAGAAAGTTTTAGTGGTTTTTTGAATATGTTATTTTGAGTGTTTTTAGTTCATCCCAAACTCACCTGTGAGTCCACAGAGTTTCTACGCGATTCCACCGAAACATGTCGTACACTGAAGCTGATTTCCGAATCTACGGAATTTTTACGAGGCCCTTGACTGGAAGAATTTGTTGTACCTGCACCAGTAAGTGCCATACGACGTTTCACAAATTGTGGCAAATAATTTGCCCATGTTGAGCTTATCTCATTCGTCTCTGAAGAATTCAAATCATTTACATCGAAATTTAATCCTACAGGATCGGTGTGTGTATTGTATAGGGTTATAGAGAGCCTCCCTTTATCCTCAAATTCCTTGCGTTTAGCCCAAGTTTGAGCAATAACTTTATGCTTTGGCATTTTAACTTCCTCAGCAACTTCTTTGCCGCATTTTCTAAAAATTAAAATCGAAGCGTTAAAAATGAGATAGTATTAGCGAAGGAATACATACTTTCTCAGGAAACGTCGCCAAGTTTCTAACGAAGCAGGTGTCCAGCACCATGTCGACATAACAATACCCGAACCGAAAACACACAATAAATGCAGCTGCAACAAAGCAATGCTGGGACGATTTTCAATTTTGCATTGCTCCTCAGTTGAAATGCGACAGCTAAGAGGGAGAAAAACGTTAAAAACGATAATTTAAAATGTAAATAATACGATGATTTTCAAATCACTTACATTATAAACCTTCTCAGACTCTCCGCCCACACATGGGCATGTCGAAACTCCGACAAATGACATGCGATGGATACCATTATAAATATCAAAGTAAATAGCGCACAAAATCCCATACGTACTATTATCAAATGTATTTTATTACTTGCTGATGTGGATTTGATATCATTAGCAAAATGTTTCAGTCCAAAAAGCATAATCATTCCACGTATAACAAAATATCCGCCAACCAACACAACGCCACACAGTGGACCCAACAGTAAGCCAGCGCGCATTGGATGATTTAAATATCCAACAAAGCAAATACCAACTGTACTATTGCCATCCACCTCACTTAGAGCCATCGTGGTGATCGTAAGCACTAATGGCAGTGACCAAGCGACTAAATGAAAGTAAGAACCTTTTTTATCAATCCGATCCTGTACATTACCAACAGCGCGTAGGTGCCAAGCATAGGTAAGGAAGACGAACCAAACCATGGCAGCGGTGAGAAAATAATACACGAGTACAAATACAACGATGCAGGATAGATTTTCACCTGCTGTTGGCTCTGAATGGCGTAATGTGCCATCTTTGCGGCATACGATGTCTTCACGTGAACCGGGTGTGAACTGGGCCATCCAACTAGAAAAGAGAAACAATGTATATTTATTATAAAGAAATACGTTTTCTATGTATAAACAACTGCAAAAACTGAAGATTAATTAAATTTAAAGATACTCTCATGAGGGCTACGCAAAAAAAAAAATACGCTAGGCGCGATGTTACCAAATTACGTTCAAAAAACAAACGTGTTTAAAATATAGCAATAGTTTGTTAGTTATTAAATACTTTAAAAGAGTTATCACCACAGTTACTCACCCCAAGCAAGCGATCATGTAACAAAAATTTATATAAAATACAATTAAAGCTGGATACTTATTAGCGTTCTCCCAATCAATCAAAAATGTGGACACTACAAACATATTCGCCAAAAAGCAAAGCATTGAAAACCATTGTATCAATTTATGTATTTGACGATGTTCATCATCTGTGTACAAGGGATCTTTGCATTGTACACCACAACCTTCAATGCCAGGATAATAGCTGCTGCTCGAATCAGCTGGTACCAATGGTGCCAAACAACTGCCTGTTGCATTAAACTTCATTTCTTGTACATCATTTGTACATTTCGGTGGAAATAAAGTTTCATTGCAGCGTAAAAATACTGGAAAATATGACGTGTTGTAGAGTATGCGGCAAGGCTCCCATGTTTTGCGACACATTTCCACAGAGGGTAGGTAAACCATATCCTTGCCATTAATCAGCTCACACTTTGGCATAAATACAGAGCAAAGAAAGGGCTGTAAATATAAGATTATGTATCATGTTTATAATGTTAAAATGAACTATGTCTCCAAACACACCTGTATGACAGCCCAACATTTGGGCACATGACGCAACGCACGATAGCTACCTAAATGTTTTAACATGTGCTCCTGACTGCGATAATCAGTGAGATCTAGACTAGTATAGTTGTATGGAATTTTAGCACCTAAACAAGTGATATTAACAAGTTTCTCGCATCGTCCATTTCGCACACATTGTGTATGTTGCATATCCAGACCGCGCCCATCGAACCAAGGCTTATTGTCACGATTATTTTTGCCATTAATGCGATAATTAATTGTACCATTTATGGGCTCCAAATCGGTTTGTATGGCTCCCAAAGTGGTAGGTGTATATGTTGAGGTGAGTAGTACATTTGGCGTTAGCGCAGCCACATTGTCCAGTGACAAATAAATGCATAAAATGAGATGAAAACAAATTCTACTTAAGCTCCAGTCGATCACAGCATTGTAGAGATTCGTGTTCCTGAAAATATGTATCTTTATATTACATCTGAGTGTCAATTATTGCATCCAAACATACCTTGCTGCAGCCATTCTTTTGTTGTTAGGTTTACTGTGGGTGTATTTAGCGTCCTTTGTTATTGCATTGCTATTTAACTTAAAACTAAACGTGCTTTAATTAATTAAAAACAAAATTAGAAAGAAAACAAAAATTGCTCTATGCAATGAACCAAATCAATGAAGGAATGACAAGCAGCGCATCAATGGACCACCCGGGATGCTTTATTTGACGTTCCTCTTTGATCGACATTCGGCCCGCACAAGAAACAAGAATTCTGTTAAATTCCAAATAGAGAAGAGTCTGAGAGGTTGCCAGAGTGTTTGTGATGCCATACCATTATTTTCGAACGAAACAATTTTCTTTCGCGAACATAGCCGTGTTCGTCGAGAATAAAATTTCTTAAAATAGCTTTGTTTGCGTGCATTAAAATTTTTAAAAATTTTAGGGGCGTTCGGTGATAAAAAATTTGTACAAATTCGTAATAATATTTACTAAACTCCGTTCGGTGAGGTAAAAATTTGTAACGAGAGAGCGCGATTTTGACATTTCATTTGGAGGGGAAGTTGCAAATTCCTGCTGCACAAATTTCTGTTAGCAGAATATATCAAGCAAGAAAACATATGTTTTGACATCAGCTGATTGCATTTTTAGTCAACTTAACAAAAATTTAAAAATTTCAAAGGCATTCCGGCAGAAGGAAATGTGTTAGTGCCATCCTTGCCTCCACAACCAGCAGTCTGCATTGAGGAAACTGAACAACTGTTTTTGCAGCTTTCTTGCAAATATTTACTAATTCCTGATCAGTGAAAACTTAGCAAGTTTCACTTTTTGAGAGAGTAAGACGTTTTATTTTCTATTTTTTTTTGCTGAACAATTCTTGCTAACTTTTTCACCGAACACACCTTGTATAAAATTTTATACAATTTTTACTGAGAAAGTGTTCGCGTACACAAAACACAAAACACTTGCAGCGAGAGAGCGCATTTTGAAATTTCATTGACAGAGAAAAATTGTAAGTGAAATCAGCTGATCGTGACAAGGAAAAGCAACAACAAAAATTAAAAAATTCGAACTTTTAACGAATCAAAATGGCAACAGCTGTTTTTTCTGCAAGTTTTTACTGACTCCTGTTCGGTTAAAAAAATTTTTCTTTTTGCGTTTTGGGAGAGTTTTACGCCATTCTCTCTTTATTTACACTTTTTGCAAGTTTTATACGCGAACAAAGCTATTGTGTGGTGCAGACACATATAAAATCCTCAGCCATCTAATCTCCCTCAAAAGGAGGCAGAGCAGATTGGGTGCTCGATTACAGAATTTTAGTCACGCGGAAAGGTGTTCTGCACATAAATAAATACCATAGATCACACCACCCCTTTGGGATTTGACCTGGGTAATTTTTTGCAAATATTTTCCAAAATAATGACTATATTGGTTCAGCGGAGTCATATTCATGCTCCTGAGACCGAAACGCGTCTTTTGATACCCCTCCCGGAATTTTTGGACGCGTATTAGCACTCGGTAGTCCAAGTAAACGATTACCCTTTCAGCAACTCCACAAGTAGGTAGTATACGATGATATCTGCTCAATGAGAGGAGATATGTATGTACTTGCAAGACCTCGTTCTTTTATAGCCCAACGACAGTTATTCGCTGCTTCGTAGTTTCAACTGATCGAAAGATCAAGCAGAATATCCAAAATGGTATCGGCTCCTATATAGACCCCAACCTCTCGAAGTTTTCTGCCTTATTACCAGGAACTAATTATTAGCGCTGAGTTTTTCCGTTGCTTAACAAAAGCGTAGATCATACTTTTATGTTGGAGTACATTGAATATTGCACTATGACTCTTCCTTAAGTAACTTTTATGTGGTAAATAAAATTCCAATTTCGACCCCGTTCAAAATCAGAGACGTAATTACATTTCTAATTTTCAATCAGCTCAGATGAAGTACAAATCATACATACATTCATCGCGTTTGGATGAATACTAAATGGCTGAAGCATTTAGGTAGCTACATATGTTTGTAGACCAGCATGCAAATGCATGATAAATCACACCCCAACCACCTACACGCTTACAATGAAATGCACCTATGTAAGTAAGTTCGGTTCACTAATCATAAATTCCTATTTACCTTCTCAACCTTTCACATTTCACTTTGTTGTGACGAACGGCCGTCTTAATTGTAATGATTGAGTTCATTTGCCGAATCAGTGACTGCATGAAGCCGACCAATAACACAGGTGATCAAACCATCCATTGCAAATGCTTTGCTTGTGAACTAAAGAGCGAATAATTGAGGTTTAGTAATGAGTGGAGGGGGTTGCATTAAATAGAAAGTGCATACACATCTCTAGGTGGAGGTCAGTACGATACGCAGATGGTAGCATTCGTCTAGCTGGTCAGTGATTAGGGTCAATACTCGTATGTATGTATGTTTGTATATTGAACGGCCGAAGAATGCGTAGATATTTGAAAGGGAGCAACATAATTACATGGACATGTCCAATGGGTGGAACGATGCACAACGTGTGCGCCTGTTGGTCGGTGTCGAAGTCGGCGTAGTTTGCAAATGCTCACACATACTCGTAAATGCCTATGAATTCAATTAGTGGCATCATTTCAAAGCCACACGGCATATCAAATGACGATAGAGTGAACGTAGAGGTTGATTACAGATTAGTTGATAATCCTATTGATACTTAACTTGAAATTTACTTAGAGCTTAACCAATTAATCTTGAACTATTCATTTGCGCCCAAAAACAACTTAAGAAATGATGCGTTGAAAAGATGTTGTCGTAAAAGCAAAACACTCAGCGAAAGTTTGGGCAGTCTTTTGTACATGCTTTAGGTCAGACAAAATCGACAAAATAATTTCTGCAGGAATCTAGCCATGAATACTTCTGTGTTCCAGTTTCAGCTGATTTTTGCCTTCTGGTGAGATGACGATAAAAGATGGGATGACGATAAAAGATGAAGGAATTCCTTTAGTGTTAAATAAGAAGGTGTAATTAGAGACAATGTTTATCTTTATATATCAGGAAATGAAAAAATTGTAAGACCTTATTGTTAAAATTCAAATTCCATCACTCCCATGCTTGATTGGCTGCCAAATATAAGGCGAATAGCGTGTGTACATTCATTATGTAATCCATCTGAGTTTCCATAGCACCTTCTATTTCGAAATGTTGACACAGCGTACGAACATAACGCGCAATATCATTATCCTCCGTACAACGTCGATAAGCTTGCTCAATCGGATCGCTCAAATCGGCATAAGAGCGCGGCCAGTTAACTAGCAATGGCTCAATTTCCTTCCGTGGCTGTATATCGTTTACTGTTTGTGTCATATGCAGCTTTTCCACTTCATTAATCCATTTATCGATTTCTTTTGGCGATTTTGCAGTCGGGATTACCGACGCTGATGTGGAGCGCGCTTTAACGCCACTGCCAGTGAGTACCGAACGTAATTTTATATTGAGCAAACTGGGTTCCGATTGATCGCCTGAGGGTTCATCGAGCAGATAGAGACCCATTTGTTGTAGGAATTCTTTAATTTCCTGTTGGCGTTGTGGTTTTAGTGGTGCCGGTATAGTGACCTTAAGAAATGCATCAACATCACCAACAGATGGTACATAATCTGGTATGAATGGTTGTAGACGAAAAGGTGTATCAATTGTTTGTGGTGTATATTTGAGTATGTATGGGAAAATTTCTTTAAGTTCTTGATGTACGCCTAATTTTTCCCATTTCTCAGGTGTGACGGATAGCTGAACCTCAGTTGTAGTTGCATTTTGTGAGTTATCTGGCTCACCGAGCACGCCAAGTTGTGGCTGCGGTGAAAGGCCTTCATCTGACTCACTCTCAGATGGTACAATAAGTCCACCCGAGCGTGTAAGTGGTCTAGCGGATAATAATAGATTGGCTGCACTGCGTGTACTACCGGGACGTGTCTGTGGTCGTTGACCGCCAGCGCTACGAGCTGCTTCGTTAGGTAATTGTGCTTGTTGCATTTCGCTTTCATCGTCATCGTCATCATCATCATCGTCGTCATCATCTTCGTCATCGTGATCGATAATGTCCTGTAGTAGACCATCATCGTCTGTGGAACTGCCATGCAGCTGGTAGATATTGCAGGAAGAAAAGTAGTTATTTAAATCGGAATATTGTAATAGATTTATATGTATATAGAACATGCTTACAACATTTCTTTGACGCATTGCGGCTGCCCTACTGGACGAAGCGGCATTTAATCGTTGCGAATTTCCGGTACCAATATCACGGCCGCTACCATTGCTTGGTATTCGATTCATCTTCACATGATTCAGATTCTTTGTGTCCGGCCCATTGATAGAGATTTCCTCATCGTAATAGTTCATTGTTGACAGAATTCTTGCTAATAGCGCCTACTAAATAATCACAACAGTTAAATGCGTCTGGCCAAAAAAAAAAAAAACCAACCTGTGCTTTTATATTTTTTCCACAGTCTCAATATTTTCTTTCTGCAATATCCGAAATCTTTTACGTGGTTTTTACTTGTTTATTTATTCCGTATTTGTTTGTACTGTTACCTTGGCTACTGCTTATGTCATTGCGTGACATGACACTTGTCCTTATTCAAGGTAAATGTATCCTTGTTTAAAAAAGCAAGTCTATTAAATAAATTTCTTTCTTAGGTAGTTAATAATAATTCAACGGTATTTATTTGTTGGTCTTCTTTCTATATTTTTTATACTTTTGTGTTCAAATTACACTCGCTTAGCCATTTCCGTCTTTGCTTTCCGTTTCCGGTGTTGATTTGCAGTTGGCAGTGCCGTACAAGCTTTGAGGCTACCAGATCGAAAAAAAAATTAAATTATACAAAAATATTTCTTAGCTCTAATGAACACACGGCTCTTTTTGACATTTGACATATTTTGTTTTTTTACTTTTTGAACCCCTCCCATTTGAAGAGAGTAAAACAAAACTAAGTAACTTTGATACCACAATGCTCAAATGTTGTAGACATTTTGTTTATATTTTTGTCTTCTCCATACATGTTTACATTTGTCATTTTAATATAAAAAACTGTCAAACCAACAAGTTAAGAATCTTTAGTTCGGGTGGAACCGAAAATTTTATATACCTAGTAGTCATCTATTATTACGCCTACTTTCTCAAATTCATCCCTGCCAAGTTTTGGTTAAAAAGCTTACAACGTGTTCAATATCCTATTAATATATCTAGCTTACATAGATATAGAAATATCAGGTTTTTTGATTTTACAAACACATTTTTCAGAACTATCTTACAAAAGCGGGCGTGGCCCTGAACTATTTCGTCCACAATAAACAGTAACCTTTGTTTATTCACCATTTCAGCCAAATTTCGTCTCGACACATTAATTTTTGCCGGGGTTATGGCCAAACAGACTCATTCACGGACACATTGAAAGTAAAATAGAAATGATATAAAGCTATTTTATTAATAAGTTATTGATCATGAAATATATCTAGATATGATCCTTTTCAAAATCTTTCATATAAAAGTGGGCGTGGACCAAGACCAATTTCGCCAATTTTTTGTATCCATGACTTTGAAGTGTGCAAAATTTCGTCTAAATAATTGGATAGACTTTTGATCAATGATTAGTAATATTTTTAAATTTGACTTAATCAGAAGTGGGCGGTGCCAAGCCTCAACAAATTTCTTGATAAATTCATTTTCTTCCTTAATGTTAAAATACACACTAAACTTTACAGGCGTATTATGTACTGAATAATTACTTTTTTGTATTTTCTACAAATATTCTTCATACAAAAAGAGGGTGTGGCTATCATCCGATCTAGCCCATTTTAAATAGCGCTCGGAGGTGGGTGCCAGGGAACCAGTTATCGGATTCACAGACGGACGAACAGGGATAAATCAATTTCTATTTTCCTTTTGAACATTTTGATATGCATAAGTCAATATTTATCTCAATCGTTTATGCCGTTACATACTACCATTAAGCGAATGAAGTTAACATATGGTATAAAAAGAAAGAGATTGAAACGACTTGAACATATTGAGGTACTTTTACTCTCTACTCTCTTGTCACATTATTCGCCTATGTCGAAGCAGATTTGTAGTCAACATTTGAATGTTTTAAAAAATCCTCCAATTACATAAACTTTTCGCACCAACTGGCAACGACTCAAACAGCTAGTTTTCAACGCTATGCCAATAGCAACGCATGCACAGTGGTTTTATTGTACTTTGTTGCTTTGGATAAGTCGGACGTCGGTTTGTGGTTTGTTTGCGAGTGACGGTAAAAACGAAGTTGTTTTGAATTTCGAGTGTTTTAACGTAGTGATGTATCGTATAACAACAAAACAAATAAAATGCATGGTTATCAATGTACATACATATGAGTAAATAGTTTTAGTGTAAATATTTATAATGAAATTGTGACAAAATAACACCCAAAGCGTGTACTTTTGCAGTTGGATTACGATTATTAAGCGGTTCAATAACAAGCCAAAATCTATTCCAATTTGCGGTGTTTGAGCGCAATTGTGCGGCACAAATGAATCAATCAAAAGCGAGTGTTAATTGTTGTGTCACCTACCGCAAGCTAAATTTGTGTTAATAAGTGTTAATGATCTAGTTAAAATTGAAAAAGCGTAGTTTATAAAAAAGTGTTAAAATTGTTTGCGTTAAATAAATTATCATAAATTTTATTATCAACGAATTAACGCACAGAAAACGTACAACCAAAAAGTTAAGTGAAAATTCAAGTTGCTAAAGTTTTAATAAAATTTCTACGCCAAAATATCAGTGTCAGTGGTTAAGAATATTAATTGAAACCAATTTTAGATAGCATCACAGCCGATTAAAATGAAATTCTTTTGAAACTTAATTAGACGAAGTGAATTAATTGCTGCCGTCCAAAACGTCCAACGACAACAAGATAACACGTTGATCATAGTGATTTAGTTAGCAACAAAAAACCGACTGCGCTACATATACTTACACATACATGTAAATATGTCTACGTGTTTATATGTAGCTTCGTAAAATGTTGTTTTTGTAAAGGTGCTGCAGGTGAGCGAACTTTTTGTGAAAGCCATCCCAGAGGATTACGGCACGAACTTCGTACACTAGGACATTGGCGTTTAGAGCACAGCGCTGTGAATAAAAAGGTAGGTACATATGTATGTAAGCAGACGACGACGTTGACGATGTCACACCGGTATTTTAAGTTTCATTGAAAAAACCAACAAAAGTGTTAGAAGTGTTAAAATAAAACACGTACATAAGGTAATTCAAGTTCTGGTGCAAGCGAACATTTTATACCGAGTTGTGCTGCTTACGAAATGAGTGGGTGTGCAATATTAATCGATCTCATTTCATTCGATAGAAAATTTTAAGTTTTGGAGTTTTGTCCCATGCCAATCAGAAAACACCATATACGAGGGCGGCTAAGTGCTAATTTTTTTTTTTTAAGTTCATAAAGTTGTATTTCTTTCAATATAAAAATACTTCTAATTAGTGTTTTTTTTTTGTTGAGTTTTTCCAATTTTTACCTAGCATTATTTTCTGTCAAATACTCAAATTGTTTTATTACAATCTTAGGGCCTCATTCACGAAACGAACTTTTGTTTCGCCTTAGAGACGAATCCTTAGCCTGCTTGTAATATGTAAGACGATCGAAGCAACAAAAAACAATTTTTTCAGAAAAATAAAATAAATTAGTTGTCAAAAACTCATAGGCCAACGGAAATGACAGAGAATACGCTTGCTAGACGAAATCGTTAGGAGACGAATCGTTCGTCTGAGCTTTCGTTCGCAATTAAGAAAATAAATTTTTGTGGATATCCGTTTTGTTAAATTGTTTTCGATTAGAATTAGGGTTATGTGTTGAAATAGTGAATACCAAATTTTCTACAATCGAAAGGGGAATAAATGAAATACGAAGGGAACAGAATCGAACTCGAACATTTTGTACAGAATACGAATCACTCGAATACGAAAACATTTTCGTTCGAATAGAACTAAAAAAGTAAGGGCACTGAAGAGAAACTTTCATAGCCATGACACTTTCTATTTAAATATATCCTCTTGTTGGTGACTTAACTTAAAAGATGTCGATTTCAAGAAAGAAGTATTTTATGCACAGCTTAGTATAAAAACAAATACAAAAGATGGGTAAATCAAAAGCGCTTCGCATTCAGTGGGGTTAAACAAAAAAAAAACATCATGAAAAAAAGATTCTATTTAGTATTGTACAAAAACTTGTTGGTATTCAAAGGCTAAAGTGTTATTATGGTTTACATAGCGAAACGATTGAATGAGCTTGTGGGCGGGGTGTTCAATGTGTTTGAAGTTTAAGAAAACTCCAGGTGACTGGTGACATGTAAATCCTTTTTATTATACAGTAATTTAAGGCAAATTCATTAAAGTTGTTGTTGTTGTAATGTAAGGAAATAATATGTATAATATAAAAAATATTACTTGGTTGTAAATATTTGCAAAATTTTCTTGTAAAGATATCTATCGACTAAAATGTGGACCCTGACAACCGGAGTTGATGGAAGTGCTGACAAGAAACAGGATTTCGGATTTTTAAAATAATTTTTTTTTTTGAAACGGAACCGAAATCAAGTTGCATTGTAAAAGATACTCACATTTAGTTAAATGTCAGGAGGAGACGATTATTATTTTTAAAAATAAAATAATGTTGAACGTGTATTAAATTACTGTTTAAGGGGAGATTATGGCTTTACAAAGTACTATTGGGAGATATTTTTCTACGAGAAAAAGTTTTTCATAACTTTGAAAGGGATAGTTTGCTACCCTTTAAAAGATTCTTTCTGCTTGTTGACTTCTGTTATGAGTATAACCCAATTCTAAACAGTCGGAATTCAATATAAAGTAAAAGTCTGAATATGTTCATTAGATAATATCCACAAATTTTTCTAATTTACAGGTGACTCCACTTGAGTAAATGAATTCAGATTTCAATTCCGAAAAAAATACCGATAAAAATTGTTTGATTTGATAACCTTGAGAGCAGTTGGTATCTTATTAATTAGTTTTATATCTTGGTTGGGTTGAGGTGCTGATGCAGACTTCGTTTTTATCTCCACCAACCCCAAACATTTCTAACATGTGCGTGGTTATGAAGAATTAAACAATGAAAAGAATAAGAGCTTCGTTTCATAAAACAGAAATTGAAAGAATTCGGCGTCCTTTTCTGACAAAAAAAAGCTACAAAAGGAACATACATACCTAAAGTTAAATGAAAAACAGAGCTTAAACATCATCAAAGCTTTGTGTATGGAATTGTATGAAATCTGATATCCCTATAGTTTCATAATATCAATATTCAGTTGGCTGTTCCCATATTTTGGGAAATCGAAAAAGGGAAATTCCAGGCATTTGGCTGTCTTGTTAGCGTTGCTGAATGCTTTTAAATTAAATTGCCCTATGAGCTGAGCTAAGGGAGATCGTCAAGATAAAATGTTTGAATAATATTTTTAATAAGCGATTACATACCTGCTTGAATATGGAAATTTCTAAATTATTCAGAGAATATGAAAACTGCAAGATTAGAAAGTTTGCAATTAAAAACCCCAGAATTTATTATAAATGCTAATGTGTGAAGGGTTTGTGAAAAATGTAGTTAGAATATTGCGGTGAGGTTAAGAGAAAAAGTACCCTATGAAAAAAAATGTAGGTATAATTTTGAAATTTGTGTTATTTACATTTAAAATTAAAAAAGCTTTATAAAGCTCTTATAATTAAAAATTTAAATTAAAAATTTAATTGTATGAAAACCAACAACAAAAAAAATTGTATTTGATAGTAAAATAATCAGAAGTGGAATATGAAAATAAATTGGTTAAAAGCTGAGAACTTGCGTAGACTTCAAAAAGGTAATACAAATTTCACAAACCGGAGAAGCCCGCTCAGGGACACAGCTAAGCTTCTACTATTTAAAAAGCATTAAAAGCTCTCATCACATTTTTTGCTTGCAAAAGTGTTTCAAAGCGAGATGAAATCTGAAAAATCTGCCCAGGTTTTTCAACGGCGTGCCATATCAGCTTAAAAGAATAGGTGGGCACGTACTTCAAGTACTAAGACAGGTTCTGGGGACAATGGTGCATTAACATAGTTGTTGCTTAACGAGCGTTTTCACGCTTTATAAAGGTTAAAAATACATTTAAAATATTACATGGATTTATGGAATTGGCACGACCGACCAAACAGGGTTACACTGCTGTTGCCATGAACCTACTTTCCGGTACAAAATATTAAAAAAAAGTAACTGAATTTGTTCCTCCTTTTCTTTTTCTTTATATTTATTATTATTATATTTTTTCCGCTAAATAATTCAAGCAATAATCAAATCCTTAAGTATTCCGACATCTCTGGAGATTCATTGAAATTTTGTATTTGGTCTTTCTGGCGAGTTTGGTAATGACGCTTAAGCTTATCAAAAACATAAAAGAAAAATCTTGATAAAATTTCGTACACATGCAAAGACATTTACAGTAAACAAAATAAGAAGAAGCAGATAATATTTTGCATAAGGTCAACGGTTTTTTGTTGCTATTATTTTACGTTAAACATGAGCTGACGTGCAGCGCGAAGAAGAAAATTTACATAAAGTTAAAAAGAAAAAAAAAAAATGTAGCCGAGCTTTTGTTTATCTATTTTGACGGGATTGCAGAGTCTGCCTTATATTTACATACATATGTACATACTTATTTGTGTTTTGCTTCGCTATTTTCTTGACGCTTTACTACATATTCGCTCTGGCTCCTTCGCTGTTTTGCACTGTTTTTGTGATTTCTAAGGATGCTTAAAACGCCACTTGAGCATATAGCACATATGTACATTTTTATAGCACTTCATGCGCTACTTTCATAAGATGCCGCACAGACACAACCAACGCTTGCTTCATTCACAACAGTTTCTTGGTATATTACGAAGACTTTCTTGGCAACGCAACTCAGTTATTGTCTAAGGCTTTCACTTTTGTTGAACTTGATTATAACCGCCAAGGCAACATAGCAGCAGCCAGCAGCAATGTTGTTAAAGTGCTAAGCAATCAACTAGGAAGGGGCACTTTCACATAGTCAGGATATAATCGTACTCATAAACAGCTGGCTCGTACTTATGCAAGACAATTATTAAAGATATCTCAGTAAATAGACTGGCCGCAAGCATGGAGGAAGCAAGCATGGATGAAGCAAATAGAGTAGCAAGCAATAAAATTAAGACGCAAACGTGACTGAGCATGAATATTCTAACGCCAGCTGTAGTCTATCTTTAGGCGCATAAGCAGAGAATTGTAAACAAAGTGAATTGTCATGCCAAGTAGTATCAATTCTAAGCGATAATAATAATAGCAATAAATAAATTTTGTTTCAAATAAATGGAAAAAATATAAAACGAACAACAATCGGGTGAGTGCGCTGGTCAAAGTGTCGGATGTGCGCCTAAATGTAGGCAATGTGCTTTGACAAGTGACAATGTGATAAGCAGCGAAATATGTTTGGCTATCTAAGTATTCAAGTAGAAGAAGAAAATTTGTTTTTTATGGAGTAGTAGAAACAGAAGTTCAATAAAATGTCAGCCAAAAAACATAATCCGATAATAGCCCAGCACTTTTCGAATTATAATATCCTTGCAAAAAATATGTTTAGTCTAGAATGGATTCGGAATGAGTCGTAAAGGAGCGTGCGAGCAAATTTGTATAAGTTGAAGTGATCCCTGTTGTTTGAGAATGTCGGACAGATGATAATCTTTGTTTTCTTAGATTAAAAAAATGTAAAAAGCTCTACAGGCCTAATAAGAAAGATTTTCGAGAAGCCCCGAAAAAAGTTTTCCTAGAAATTTTATTCTTCGACGGCAGTGCGTTGTAGAATCCCGTTTATACCGCCCACGAAAGATTGTAGGCTATTTCTTCAGCAAAATGTTGCTACAACAACAAAATAATACATCAAGCTAAATTCATCAGCAACCAATGGGTATGAGTATATCTAAGCTTCTTAGGACGACCTTATTAGGGGCTGTTAATCGAAAGGAATATTTATATACAAATAACAAATTATCCACAAATTATCCAAACAATCCAAAAGAACTTTTTTTATTGCTCCCATTTGGGCGAGCAAAACATTTAGAGCCTTGTCTAGGGTAAATCTTGGCTCTCTACCGACACTATTTTGGACATTTTAAGAAATAACTACATATATAAAAAGTAAAAAGCAAGCAGCTGCGAGCATAATTTCCGACCACTTAGCTAAACATTATTATGGCCACAACACTAAGAACAGATGTGTCTCTGCATAAAAAAGCATGCATTTGACCCGTTTCAGTTTATTTACATTGGGTTTAGCTATGTTAGACACTCCTTACATTATCCACATAGCGTGATAAAAAGGCAGGCAGCATACTTTTAGGCGCGCAAACAAGAAGGACGTGTTTTGCGTGTTGTTTGCGTAAAAATAATAAAACACGTCTCATTTCCAGCCAATATATTTAGTGATCAAATGCAATATATAAAATAAACAACAATAAAAAAATCTAAGATAAAATCCACACTTAGCTCGGAGCGAACTATAAAATGAGCAAAAATACACTCCATATCAATAAATAATAGCTTAACCACTCAAGTCGTGCTACATTTGCGCTTTTTAATGAAGTTGTAGTCCGGAAAGCAGATGAAGTGTGTGCGGGGGAGGAGGGGGAAGTAAAGTAGCAAAACAAAAAGATAAATAGATGGTCCTCTAAACAAAATTGATACGCCGTTGTCTGCTTTGGGGCGTTTTCAAGACAAGAATTTAAATGACTTGATTAGACAAATGAAAGGCTATGAAATCGACACTAAGGATTGGAACTTTTTTGAAAAAAAACACAAAAAAAACTCTGCTTTTACAAAAATAAAAACCTACCCATTGGTGAGGAAGAAAAAGGAAAATATGAGAAGATAGATAACGCAAAAGAATAATTGCGCTAATGACCAAGGTAATAGTTAGGGCCACTTTCATAAAAGCCGGTTAAGCCTAATCGGCGATTAATTTGACAGCTAACCATACAAAATACGTCAATTAAACTCTGGTTAGCGGTTACCGGCTTTTATGAAAGCGGCCCTTAGACTTGCGGTTACAGGTGACAGTGACTCTTATAGTGACTGATATAGTGACAGTGACCGTGATAGTGACAGTGACAGTGATAGTAACTGAAATAGTGATAGTGACAGTTCTTGAGATAGTGACTGAAATAGTGACAGTGACCGTTATAGTGACAGTGCTTGGGATAGTGACAGTGACCATTATAGTGATAGTGACAGTGCTTTAGATAGTTTCAGTGCTTGACATAGTGACTGAAAAAATGATAGTAGCACTGCTTGTGATAAGGATAGTGACAGTGCTTTAGATAGTTATTGAAATAGTGACAGTGACAGTGGCACTGCTTGATAAAGTGACATGACGGTGCTCATAATAGTTACAGTGGTCTTTATATTGTCAGTAATCATTACTCTTATTGTGATACTGACGGATAACGCCATGACAGTATTGTGCCATTCACAGTGAAACGACTATGGCCGAGCCTTTTATAGCGTAGTCACTGTGACGAATGGACACGACTATGATAGCAGTAGTGGCCGTGACCATGATAGATAATAATAAATTTAGCTGCACCAAAATCCCTGTTGACTAGTGTAATGATAGTGCTTGTGATAGTGACAGTGACCGTGAAAATTACACTGACAGTTGAGAGCGACAGTGACAGCCCCATGCATAAATTTTTACACATTGAGAATCCCTAGTAGATAGCATGTTCTGCTTTCAAAATACAATATAACCTCCAATTCGTCAGTTTAACTGTCACAATAAAGATGAAACGTCCCTACATAACGGTGCATTGTAACTATTTTCCCTTATTTTTATACGCCGCACGATTGCCGATAGCTCGCTTGATTAAGAACAAACACAAGTGCTAGAAAGCTTAAATGAATTGTTCTCGAGAAACAAGTGGATTTAATTTCATGAAAAACCAGTTCGCTTTAAATAACAAATGCAATAAATAAAGTAACAAATTCGTATGTATCTTCTTTTCGCAACCGCTACTAATGCGCTGTTGATTCTACTCTTGCGTCAATAAATTTGTCTATTCAAACGTCTTAATAAATAGACGCCAATTGCACACTTGATTAAACATATTGTTCATAATTTATGAGTAATCTTATATGCATATGTATAAGTGCGAAAGCTTAACATTTTAAACACCTTTCTCTGGTATAATTTAAGTCTAGGGAATAAACAATATGATCGATAGGTCTGCTGAATTTATTTTAGAATTCGCTAAAATAAAATAAAATAAAATAAAATAAAATAAAATAAAATAAAATAAAATAAAATAAAATAAAATAAAATAAAATAAAATAAAATAAAATAAAATAAAATAAAATAAAATAAAATAAAATAAAATAAAATAAAATAAAATAAAATAAAATAAAATAAAATAAAATAAAATAAAATAAAATAAAATAAAATGAAATAAAATAAAATAAAATGAAATAAAATAAAATGAAATAAAATAAAATAAAATAAAATAAAATGAAATAAAATGAAATAAAATGAAATAAAATGAAATAAAATAAAATAAAATAAAATAAAATGAAATAAAATAAAATGAAATAAAATAAAATAAAATAAAATAGAAAAAAAATAAATAATAAAGAAAGTAAGGTGATGTGAATGTGAGGAATAAACTTGGTAAAGGAAGAAATAGAAAGTAAGAGAAAGGGAACAAAAAGATTAAGTAAAGAAATAATAAAAAAAACATGAAATAGAAAAAAAAATTTATGAAATTAAGGAAACGAAAAGAAAAGTACAAAAAGGAAGTATAGGAAAGACAAAAATTACAAGTAACGCAAAGGAGGGTGAAGGAAATCTATAGCAGGGGGAGAAAACTAGAAATCAAAATAAATAAATAATAAAAAAAACATGAAATAGAACAAAAAAATTATAAAATTAAGGAAACGAAAAGAAAAGTACAAAATGAAGTAAACTAAAAGCATTTATAGGAAAGATAAGAATTACAAGAACCGCAAAGGAGGGTGAAAGAAATATATAGCAGGGGGAGAAAGCTAGAAATCAAAATAAAAATCTAAATCTCTATGAACTCTAGTTTTGAGAATTCAGGATACTTAATAAATAACGTAAATACGACAGAAGCTTAGTCTGTATTTTGAATCGTCCTTGCTCTTTCATAAACACTTTCCGTCGCTCCAAATGCAGCGAAGCCTATTGTTTTTCAGACGAACGTAGCCGAATAGCCGAATCTATAACAAAAATGCGTATGCATGAATGCGCAATTTAAGGAGAATTGTCCGATATTACAGCCAAACTATATATCTAAGGTAGAAATAATTATATATGTTTGGATAGGTCTCTCCAAGATGGAGTGCAGTCAATTAAAAATAATAAAAAATAAATTAATTTTAATACAAAAAAAGCAATTTAAAAATAATACCACCACATATGCCAAACACGTATTCACACTATAGAGCCGTAGTTGTATGAGTAGACATCTCATGCATGTTATTGTATTACTCGTGTCCTCGGCTCTCACTCAAGTTGATAGTGTGTTGGGGATTTTGACTTTAGTTGTTGTTTTTGCATTGATCATTGATAACAATACGCAGTATTAGCAGCTCTCCAGAGTGCGCGAAGAGTTTTATGGTTGAATTTTAACCACGAGCGAATTCTAGTATAAATAATTCCCTCAACCGGGGTGTGATGTGTCACCCCGTGTGCACCAATATTTGTGTGTATCTATGTATGTTTATCATTATAAGTACTGCATTTGCATAAAAAGCGCACTCTAAACATTTAAGTGATGCACTTGAAAATATACAAAATTGCAAGAAGGCAAATAGTATCTGCTAATTTACTGTGTCATATAATTTATGTATGTATGTATGTTTTTGAGGTGTTCAAGTATTCTCGCATTGCAATTGAAATTATGCAAAATGTAAACAAGAAGGACCGCAATGTGTGTCAGCAGTGGGCGAAATAAGTGAAAATAAACAAACAAACGAAAAAAGTGTCGAGTGTTCAGCTGCGGTTGGTTGGCCCCAAATGCAAATTGCACACACACACACAAGCACACAAATATTCATACATTGCCATGTGTGTGAAGTTAACTTGTGTAAATTGTTGTTGTATAACTGAATTTTTGAACAGCAAAAACTATTGTGGCCACTCTCACTACTTCATACACAGCTACCTACCAACATATGTATGTACATACGCACTGCATTAACATATTCTACTACTCGACATAAAAAGAGACCTAATTTGCACGATTACTATGCCGGAAGCGGAAACGTGATGCACACGCATGCAACTAATAGACAAACGTGTAAGTAAGAGTGTGTAACTTTAACGCGCTCCACATGCCTACTCCTCGCTCTCTTGCGGAAACTCAATGCAGATAAGCCTCGTTATAAGAGTACGCATACATACATACATACACACACATGTTGGGCGTGTGAAATATGCAAATTATGTTTTTGCGGCCAACAAAAAAAAGGGCGAGCGCGCTTGTTGAATATGCAAATTTATGGCCTAAACTGGGTGAAGAGGAGATGGAGTGGGTAGCTGATTGTGCGTGTTAATGCAATAATAGTCAGCTTTTCGATGATTTTTAAAAGTGCAATTGAAATGAAATAAGTTTTTAATGAAAGTAACAAGCGAGCCAAACGGACCTTGAATTGTTACTATGCAAAGCTTAAACTTCATGACTTTATTTTAAATTATAAAGATGGGCGCGGTGGTGTCCAATATTTCAAAATAGCCCACCAGGAATACATCAGTTCAGAACCAACTCAAATCCATACAGTAGTTATTAAGTGATGCTCGCACAAATTTCTCTGAGTTTTAGTGCTCTAAAATAGACTTCCCAAATATCAAATATTTTGGACATCTAGCAATACAACGGTGAAAATTTCATATGTACAATTTTTCGGAAAATTTTTTCAGAAATCATTTTTCAGAAACAGAAAACTTTTTTCAGAAACCAAAAATTTTTTTTTAGATGATTTTTATAGCCTTATATGTGAATATTTAAAGTATTTTTATGAGCTCAAGGCCGTTGCGTGAAAATATAAAACACAATGTTTTAATATGTTTGTCGATATTTCGGTTTTATTCTAAAACCATCATCAGGAACATATGAATATGTTTGATCGACTGTCGATCAAACATATTCATATGTTCCTGATGATGGTTTTAGAATAAAACCGAAATATCGACAAACATATTAAAACATTGTGTTTTATATTTTCACGCAACGGCCTTGAGCTCATAAAAATACTTTAAAGAAACCAAAAATTCAGAATCAAAAATTCAGAAAAACATTTATCTGCGGCCATGCATTAACCCACTCGTTATCTACATTTTTATTTTTATAACGATATTATGAATGATTTTTTGGTTAGGTTTGAATGGCATTTGGCAGGGAATTTGTGCTGCACTTAACTGGTAAATATTTAAAATTATAACCCATGAGCGGCCATACGTTAACCCATTGACGACCTCAATTTTTGTTTTAACTCTGAAATCAAATTTTTCACATCAAAATAGTTTTACATAGGCTTAAGTAGTTGATTTTAAGCGTTTTAACTCTTCAAACGCCATGCCTTAACCCATTGGTGACAACCATTTTTATTTTTATAATTTCTAAATCATTTTTTTTTGCCGGTATGTTTAGCGTTGTAACACAAGTAATTATGCATTAACCCTTTGGTGACCAATTTTGTTATCTTTAGAATTCAAAATCAAATTCTTTAAATATGAGTTGCTATAAATATTTGTAAGGTTATTTGGCAAAGTAGCCTATCCAAACATTCGAAAGTAAAAATTCAGGACGTGAAATTAACATCTAAAAATTCAGAAAGTAATGAGACGGCAGAAAAAAATTGAATTTTGCGCAACACTCCCCAAAATTTTTGGCTCGCTACTCAAACCAACCCATTTCCTGACACAAAAAAATTGTACTGGCTATTGGTTGGGACTCCTGAGCTCATGAGCTAAGCAACTATCATCCGAAACGCCTAACTTTAACATGCAACTCTGGCCACACCAAACAACTAAAAACTTAATACTCATTGAGCTGGAGTGAGTGAGCCAAGGAGATAACAAACACTGCATACACACTTGAAACACGTGACACAATTGCTGCCTTACCTGCATAGTAAATACTACAACGTTTGTGTGTGTGTGTGTTTGTATAGCAGTTTTGTTGTTGCTCGAGTTGAAGTGTGTGAATTTTATTATCAAACGAAGCTTTGCTTCCTGAAGCCACAAACTGTCACAACCATCTACCTAACGAAAATGCGGTTTGTTGTTGGTGTGAATTTCAAAGGTGGTTGACAAGCCAGACTGACTAGGCGAGTACGTGCTACAATCAATATGCCTTTACATGACACAACCAAACCGAGTCCCACCATGACATTTTAGTTTGTTTTTGTTTATGTCAAAATCTAGAGTACGGTATGCTAAATTGAATATTCATGCTTCTGCTTCTGCTTCTCTCTCTAAATAGAAAGGACGACGAAGTTGACCTGATTTACTGAATATTTTTTTTTTATTTCACACCCTCAATGACCGAAACATAGAAAATCATTGCGTTACAAGCATTAAGGGTAAGCGTCTGTTGTAGTGGGCGTGTCAGGTGGGGTGCGGCATTTTTATGCATAAACGCTTTTGTTGTTGGCTTTTGTTATCAATTTTAGTCTTGCGGTTTAGCCGATTGCACTCGTTTGTTTTTCAAGTCTTTTCATGCAGCCACTGAAATGGGGTCAAATTTTATTTCATTTCTCATTCTACTTGAATTCCTTCCCGAAAGAATCTTGGAAACATTTGCTTTAGTGACATTTTTGTTGCAGAGTTTTAATTTGTCAGTTGAAGTTTTTCGTTTTTGTAGTTTTAAACAGCTTTAATATGTATGTACAGCGGGATTGACGAATTTTTGTTGTTCTAAATAAGGCAAAATAAAACATCAAACTCAGCCTAGAATTTGACTTACCTACTTGTAACAAATTATACTCTTTTCCCGCCACACTTGGCACTTCTGCCACTTGTATCCTTATATCACCCTTTTTCTTTCTCTGCCGACCCCCTAAATATCATTACTCTTCTTTACCCCTTGCGTTTTCCACATTTCAAAAATTCACTCATTTAGACCAAATACTTGCAGAGTTACCTCAAATTGAAATTTTATATAGACTGCGGGCGTGGCACTGCTCACTCTTACAAAAATAGATATATCCTATGCTTTAACCCGTTATCCCAAGAATATACCGTGAAAATTTCATGAAAACCGGTTACGTACTTTGAACCCCTATAAAATACACCCAGACACACACACATTCATTTTTATACCCAGCGTACTAGTACTAGTACAAGGGTATTATAATTTTGTCCACATAACGGTACTATGTAACGGCGCAAAATAATCGAGTTAGATATAGAGTTCCATATATGAAAGTTCTTAGGTTGAAAAGAGGAATTGATTAAGGCATGTCCGTCCGTCCGTCTGTCCGTCCGTGTACACGATAACTTGAGTAAAAATTGAGATATTTGCATGAAATTTTGCATACAGGTTACTTTCTGGCCAAGGTAGGCTGCTATTGAAAATGGGCCAAATCGAATTATAACCACGCCCCCTTTTTCGATATCGGAAATTTTGAAAATCACACAAATTAACATAACTTGAGTAAAAATGTAGATCTTTGCATTAAATTTGTTATACGGGTTACTTTTTGGCCAAGGTGAGCGCTGTAAAAATTTTCGAAATCGGATGATAACCACGCCCACTTTTTCGATATAGAAAATTTCAAATAAGATTCTACGGCTTATATCACTGCCAAGTCATGGTATTTGTATCTCGTTCTGTAAACTAACGCTGGGTATTTAATGTTCGGTTCACCCGAACTTAAACTTCCTTACTTGTTTACTTTTTAAATTTCCCATTTTCTTGCCTTTTCACTTCATTTACCTTTAACTTGTTTTCTCTTTCCTATCTGCTCTCCCTTATTCTTCCTAATTCCTTTGCTCTTTTTTCGTTCTCCTTGCTCTCTTTTTACAACCTCCCTTTTTCACTCAAAACTATCCTATAGTCTTGTCTATATGTTTTTTGAAGTTAGAGTTAGTGAAGTCGAAGTAGATTGGCAGTTTTGCTCTTCCTAAAGAAACAATTTGATCCTTAAACATATTCAACTTCATCCCTAAACCCTGAGAAAATCCCACTGCCTTGTTGTAGAAGTCCGGAACTTAAGTCGATGGAAAGTAGAAATGAAGACAATCATTTCTGCATTCTTATTGATAAATAATGTCCCGACTTGTAGATAGCTTTTCCTCAAGTACGAAGTAATCGCCGGTTTATTTCTTTTCGTTCAATAACCTATGTCCTCCGACCATTGTGGGACCAGCTGTGTGCTACCTACTCATTCTGCATGGCTCTCAATTCCATACTAAAGATTCTTGGATTACACTTCGAAGTAATTCGTCTCTTGTTTTTTCTTCTTCTTAATTTGATTGATTTCTCGTCACAGAATATAATATCACCACAACTGTACACTTCCCTGAACCATTCTACCTCATGCGAGTACACGTATTCTTTGTCTAGGATGCTGTCACGAGACCGGCCCCTTTTTCAATAAAGTTACACAATCAACCATTATGAAAACACCCTCCAAAGTTTCTGATTTTATAAGAAATCTTTTAGCTACAACACCAAAACTAGCTTGTTGGATTTGAATGCGTTGTAGAATTTCAACTCGATCTTCAGCTCTGTATTTTGAATCGCTTAAAAAACCACCAAATATTCCACTTCCTTCAAATCCTGTTAATTTAACGAACTTTTGTTCAGCCCCACTCAAGTATATGTGTTTGTGTCACATCATCAAGGCAACACTACCTTTATGCTCTTTTCCTCCCGCTCATTCATTGCATTTTCCTATTGTTTTTTATGTAACTTTTTTCACCCATTGCTCCTAATCTCGCTGCCACAATTTTTGCCGCCTTAACGTTTTCCGGCATATTGTTTGACTATTACATTTTTCCACCCACTACTTCTTGGCTTCACCAAATCTGGCTACCATTTTACGGTTTTTTGTATCAAAGTTGGTTGGTGAATTTTTCTGTGCGTCGAGCGTAGTGATATAAAATACTTACGGTGATGTTTGTCGGTCACGTTGCTAGGATTGGCGGGGTTGGCTGGGTGGGTAAAAGTGGGTAATAATATGCCTAGCTTAGTTGAGTTGGCTTTTGTGCATTTCCTTTCGCAACTAATTAAGTGGAAAACTTTGCATAATGTGTATTCCCTTTTCCGCTTTGTTCTTCTTCTGCCTCTTTTTAGTTATCTCTTTTGTTTTTGTTTTCTGCAGTTAAAAAGTGAAAGGGATTTTAAATGCGCTTACTTTCAGGTTTAGGTTTTTTTGCAGTCGATTTACAACAGCTTCCACTTTCTATTCAAATATACTATGTGTGGATTTATAAGTCGCAAAAGTACAGGGTGCTTCAATAGCAGTTTATCAGGTAATTTTATACGAAACAAGAAGAAATATACAAAACTGTCAAAAGACGTGGAAATTGGGTCTAATCCAGGGAGGACCGAGAAAATTTTTTGAAAAAAATAAGCCGCCAAAGAATTGAGCTCATGAATAGAACCAGTTCAAAACAACGGATCGAAAGTGGTTTAAAATTGTTTATCTTTTTTGTTGTCTTTCTTGGTCCGTCCTTCAATGTTTGTTTTTCGAAGTTTCGGTTTCAAAATTTCCAATAGGATTGATTTCGTTTTTCAAATTTGTTTTTATTTTATCTTTGCCAACATTTGTTTCGGCTTAGCCTTCGTGCTTAAGAATTTGTTTCGGTTTCGGGTTTTGAAATTACTTTCAGTTTTTTTCCAAATAAGTTTCAGTTTGGCTTACTTGTTCAAAATTAGTTTTGGCTTAGTTTTTCAAAATTATTTTCAGATTTGCTTTTTGGTACGTTTTGCAAATATAATTTCGGTTTTTAATTTGGTTTCCTTTTACAAAACTTCGCTTTTCAAAATCTATTTCAGTTTCGGTTTTTCTTTGCTCTTCTTCGATTTCCGTTGAATTTTCGTTCATCAAAATTAAATTTGGTGTTCTGAACAATGCGGTACGCAGACCCGATTATCTTCGAAATAATATAAATAGTTAGAGCTTCCAAGTCGAAACACAATTTGCGACACCTTGTAAGTCATGCACATGTTAACGGAAGTAGACACTTATCCCTGCTAACCTAAAACAGTTAATATTCGCAGCTGCTACCGCCATTTGCCGCATTGGATGTTGCGGTAGGAAACACTAAAACGTTTCGCCAGTTATGCAAATTACGCGCACTTACAACTACACACACATTCGTAAGTACATATCACATATGATTTTTCATCTGGTTTTGTTTAATATTAATAACCCAGGTATGGTTGTGTTTGCTCTCACTGCCACCGCAACGGGATTAGTGGTAAACGGAACTTATGGCTAGGTCAACCATACCCCATTACGAATGCATAAACCATGATTTGTGTATTTTCGAAATTTAAACAAAATGCATGTGCATGTGCAGCTGGGCCCCTTAATGTGGGTCTCATGAAAGAAGGATTTAAAAATATTATTTTTTTAATGGCTGAGACCTAAAATTTTCTAATAAATGAGCTCGACACTGTTATTAACCTTTGACTACAGCATTAAAAATATCTTTACTAAGATCGTCGTTTCAGCAAAAAGCTTGACCAAGCCCATAAATTATCTTGAAACACATTCAATTTGGAGTTCTGACCGAGTTTGGGAACACACTGATGTTCCAAGGGAAATGTGTAGTACTAGATGAATGCGAAAAAGAGTTTTGTAGACTTAGTCAAAAATTTGTCTTCGTAGAGCTTAGATACTATCTCTGAAATCAAGTATGCCTAAACGAGTTCATGATATAGCAATGATAGTATTTCAAATCCCTGCTATAGCATTAACTCAATAACCAAACCATAAAATTATCCACCATACTTCCAATACTTACTCTAATATAAATCCCCCAAGAGTTGTACAAAATACAACAAATTACAACTCTGACCAATAAAAATACAAAACAAAAGGCAAGATCAATCGGTCACCAAGGAACAGAATAAGACTGACCTCAACACTAAGATGAACGATAGGACTAAAACAAGACCGAACTAAGAGAAAAACCAAAACAAAAAAAAAAAACACAAAAAGCAAGATCTTCACAGAGATAAAATCAAGGACAAAACCAAGATCAAGACCAGGAACAATACAAAGATCAAAAGCAAAGGATTAAAAACTAAAGCCAAAAGCATCTCTGAATTAAAGACCAAAACTAAAGAAAACAAGTAAGGAAGTCTAAGTTCGGGTGAAGCGAACATTAAATACCCAGCGTTACTTTCCAGAAAAAGGGGGCGTGGTTTTCATCCGATTTCGCCCATTTTAAAAACCAATCTATTCCGAGCCTAAACAATAGCGAATTTGGTGGGCGCGGCCACGCTCCTTGCTTATAAAGCTTTAACCGCTTACATGAGCCAAAAGTACTGAATCGATCTTTACAAGGGTTATACCATGTCCTATATATGACTTTGGAAAAGAAGGCGTGCCATGCCCATTACTTTTAACGTATTTTGTGGAATTTTTTTTATATACGGATATATGTGTCCATTAATCAATATTTACCTAATTTTAAAAAAGTGGGTGGTGGCACGCCCACGGATTTTATTATGTTGTTTGTCCCTATTTGAAGATCAGTTTTCATTGCAGATCTTTATGATACTTTCACAGTGGCTTGTTAATAGTGAAATGTTGATATTTTGTTTATTCACTTGTGGGCGGTGCCACGCCCATTTTCCAAAATATTACCAAAAAAACTTTAAACATCACTAATAACATCATCAGGTGAATGAGTGTACTAAATTTTAGCATTATATCTTTATCAGTTAAACAGATATTGCATATTCCGGTTTCCTAACTCTCGTTTAGAGAACTTTAGTCCAAAAAGGGGCGTGGTCGTTCACCGATTTTTCTTATTTTCTATGGTAGTACTCTACATAAACATAACATGCCTGGTACCTAGTTTCGTAAACCTATCTCACACCGTTCTGAAGTTATTAGCAGTCGAACTTGAAAATTGCCTGACTCATAAGTGGGCGGTGCCACGCCCACTTTCCAAAATTTTGCAAAAATAATGGTAAGAATATGAAAATTGATGTATGTACCAAATTATATTATTATAGCGGTATCAGTTAATTAGATATGGACTTTTCAATATTTCCACCTCCTTTCAATATAACTTTTATAAAAAAGTAGGCGTGGTCGCCAAGCGATTTCGTTTATTTTCTATATCTGAATTTAGCACAACAATAGTATGCCCTATACAAAATTTCGTTATACTAGCATAAACTGTTCTCAAGTTATTAAGAGTCAAAATTTGAAAATTTCTTCAAATATATGTGGGCGGTGCCACGCCCCTTTTCAAAAAATTTGATAAAATCCGCCTTAGAACATATAAATCAATACATATTGCAAATTTTATCATTGTAGCTGGTTCTGATATGGAATTAACCCGTTTTATACGTTTTTCGAAATTTTCGATATCGAAAAACGGGGCGTGGTTATCATCCGATTTCGCCCATTTTCAATAGCAACCTACCTTGGCCAGAAAGTAACCTGTATTCAAAATTTCATGCAAATATCTCAATTTTTACTCAAGTTATCGTGTACACGGACGGACAGACGGACAGACGGACAGACGGACGGACGGACATGCCTTAATCAATTCCTCTTTTCAACCTAAGAACTTTCATATGTGGAACCCTATATCTAACTCGATTATTTTGCGCCGTTACATAGTACCGTTATGTGGACAAAATTAATATACCCTTGTACTAGTACTAGTACGCTGGGTATAAAAAACACGTACATTGATTACGAAAACAAATATTTCCAAAACCAATACCGTGATCCATATCATGAATAAATCAAGATCTAGAACTAGAGAAAGACCAAGCTCATGATCCAAGTCAAAGGAAACATGAAGACAGAAAACAAATACTAAGATCAATGGACACTAAGATAACTTTAACAAAAACAAGATTCAGACCAAAACATAAACTAAAAACAAAGCCAAACGAAAATCAAGATCTATACCAATATAAGTATTAAAGTAAGTAAGAGCCAGTGCAAAAGAACTAAACGAAATCAGACTTCATCCAAAATACCAAGAACAAGCCCAAGGCCAAAACACAATCAAAGTGTGTCCATTGCAAGACCAAAGATAAATCTAAAACAAACGCTAAGGACAGTACCAACGCTTTTACCAAGATCAAGATACAATATTGATACTCAAGATGGTTGAACGTCGAAACCGGGCTTTATCCAAACCAAATTTCATTCCAATCTACATTAAAACGTACCAAAAATAAGTCTACTGGCGGGGCTTTTTGCGTTCGTGAGTGTATTCGGCTGTTGTCGTGTAACAGGTACCTACCGTCGGGTCGATTTGATGAAAATCTAAAATTTAATTTTTTAATTCGCCGATCAAATCTTCTAGTTTATGTTGGAGAAGTAAACAGGCTAAGTCGCCTTTCCATCGTCTTCAGATTTTTTTTTTAAATCTATTTCAGAACTTTTTTTGAAAAATACCCTATCTTAGAATTTAGTACTCCATCGTTCTATCTCAATTGAATATGTATTGAATTTTTGTTCAGAAAGGGTGGTTTGGAAAATACTTCCGAGATAAGGCGTACTTTAACTAAATTGGGTCTCGTTGAAAAAATCATCGTCTGACAGAGGCTCAATTTGAACCACTGCTTGCAAGCATCATGTACCAGCCACGTCCACCTGTAGAAAACTTTAAAAAAAAGAGCTTCTCCATTGCGCTTAATTCCGAGGCGAAGCGTAGTTAAAGTTTGACGTTCGCAGAATTTGGGTACAACATAACCCAAAGGGTACTTGAAACGGGCTTACTACATACTTCAAACTAGCTGGTAAATACACATTCAAGTATTTTAAAACACTTAAACTCTTCTCCACCCCCGCTTCCCGTTTTTAGCTGCACTAATATAGAGAAATCAAAAATGACAGTTTCAATTTCAAAACGCTCCTCTCTCTCTTTACCCAGCAACAAATGGTGAAAAATGTTTTAATAAAATTTGTTAAGTGCTTGAAGCAATTTGTCGGTGCCGCTTTCAGTCCACTTCAACAAAACATCTAACTATTTGGGATGTAGGACGTGTGTTTGTATGTATGTATTACCATTCTGAATAATAAATTATTTGAAGTGCTACTATTTTCATTCACGATTAATTTAATATGCTCTGCTAAGCGCACCAACATTCATGAAATCAAAAAGACAAACCGAAAACAACAACAAAATCAAGCACACACATATGTACATATGTATGTACCTCCAGCACTTGACAGTTTTGGCTGTCGAGTTCAAATAGTGTGACAAGTCTGTCTCTGATGGCGGTTTGGCTGTAGTTGTGCCCAGATCAGAGCTGTTAAATTGCGATTACAATTAGATTAAATTTGAAAAGTAATGGTATTGATTACATAATTCTCTTTTTAACAATTCCTGATTACAAATAATCAAGAAATAATTAAGTAATCTTTGATTAAATTTGAAAAGGAGTGGTATACATTACATAAATATCTTTTTAACAATTTCTGATTACAAATAATCAAGAAATAATTAAGTAATCTTCGAATAAATTTGAAAAGGAATGGTATTGATTACATTATTCTCTTTTTAACAATTCTTGATTATTAATTAATTATGATTACAAATAATCAACAAATAATTAAATAATCTTCGAAAGTAGTCAAATTATTTTTTTAATTGCTTTTTATTATTTTTGATTATTTTTTCATAATTTTTATTAATCTTGATTATTTTTCGATTATCTATAAACGTAATCAATTAGTAATTGTGCGAATCTGAAAATAATTGTAATATAATCATTATTTCACCTTCAAAAAAAACATCTAATTACTAATTATTATGATTAGTAAGCATTCCTTAACAGCTTTGGCCCAAACTTAGCTGCAGCACACTGACGTTATGTCATTTACGTCAAAAAAGAAAAATGGCAAAATTGTTGTTGGAAATATGCGCTCTACGGGATTTGTGGCAAAGAAATAAATGCGCGGATTGTTGGCTTCAAGCGTATTCTAACCGTAGATGATTTATGACACAAACTAACAGTTTTGCTCTCTGCGCTCCGTATTTGTCTCCACCCCAACGCATTGCCTGCAAAGTCACAGAGATATTGCACAATCTTAGTAGACGAATTTCCGTCCCTACAATTACTTACTCTACATCTCCTCCTACAATTTCTTCTCACACTACTTCTGTTAGACCTTTTTTGTTTTTTGATTTTGTCTCTATTTCCTTCGGGCTTTCTTGTTGTCTCATTATCATCTCTCTGCTGGTAGTCTCTTCATTTATATGAACTTTTTGAGTGGCATGCCGACATTTGGCATAATAGCCCGCTGATATGAATAGAATAGGACGTAACTACATTAGGGTCAGGCACGGAAAGCAGCACACCTTAGGAAAGGTGTCACCGGACGTTTTTGGCCGCAAAAGGAGATCTCAGAGTGATGGAATATAACATTTGGAAGCCAGCGAACACTCGAAAATATTAGATAACATGGAAAAGTGACACGACGGAGGGCTATAATAACTTGAGCACTTCAGGCCGAGCTACGAATTTGTTCGGACCACGTATGACGTCTGCAACTCATTAAACTTTATTGCTAAGCAGAAATATTGGTACTCCCTCTCTCGGCATCACAAAGAACATAGGACTTTTATCGAGTCCCTAAACAGCGGGAGGCGATACGGGATTGCTTCAGATCTCAAGCTGCTCTAACAACTGCAAGCTCTTCTAAGTTGAAAGATACCAATCGACAGCCTAGTACCCGCACCCGCATGGACTCGTTGCCGGTTTGTGGGTCACTCCACCGAACTTGAAAATATTTTTATTTTTTGGTTGGTAATTTTTGAATAATTCTAAATTTGAAAACGCTTAAGCAAGTATTCCGATGTGAACCAACCTTTCCCAACTTTTGCGGTAATGTTTCCCTTTATCTCTCTCTGCCTTACAGCAGAGTGGCCTATGCTAATAAACGATATGTGTCTTTGTCTACCCGAGGTTGCCCGCATTTGCCCAGAATCGTTTTCTTAGTAGCTTAGCCGATTTCTATGCTGCAAAAAAATAAAATTTAAAAGGTATCGACACACCCTAATAAAATACGCATAAATAAGTACCAACTTATAAATTTACATTTCCCAATACAAGTTATTAGACGTCTGAATAGAGATTTGATTAATGAAGCGTGACTGAATGCCTGTACCACTACCAAAGCGCTTCGTCTGAAGTACGTGAGAGTTAACAAAATTCTGCTGAAGTGAATGGAGTGAAGAATATTTAATACAAGAAACAAATAACAAAAACATTTATTTTTAACAATAATTTACTACATTGTTTGTTGCATAAGCAGTGGCACGAACAAATTTTTAACGTGTAACAGAAATTTGTTTATTTAAATATTTATTTATTTACATTTCCTAAGCATAGCTACATATACATTTGTACACACATATATACGTGTAATAACTTCATCATAAAGAAAGTTTTATTTTACTATTTTTCATTGGCGTGTCTTTTTCTAAGCCTCTTTATTGTCCCCTCCTACTTCACCGCAGCAGCGATCTTAACTAGCATCATTATTTGAATACAATTTGGGTGGGGTCGTTTGATAAAAATTGCTGTCAATTAGGTATGGAGTATAAAATTTTATTGTAATTTTTTTTTATGGTTTGTTATTTGTTTTTTGCTTTCATTGAGCGCAGCTATTTTCATGGTATTATGTAACATTCAGCATTTTTGTTTGATTTGTTTAACATTCATTTGTAAATCATTCATTCATATATTTGGAAAGTTATTATGGAATTTTTTGTGGGAATAAAATATTTGTAGAAATTAGGGTTGTGCCTTTATTCGATTAATCGAGTAAGTTGATATATCAAATTTTCAGTTAATCGATTACTTGATTATTCAAAATTATGTGTAATCAAAACGAGCGTTACTTGAGTATTTTGAAAGTTGGCCTTGAAATAACTGAAAAAAAAAAAAAAAAAATTTAAAACCAAACAATCTTCAAAATATTAACAAATAAAAAAATTTGAGATGTTGTCCGATCGCGAATGGGCAAAACGTCGAGGATGCAACAAATGGTTTAGATATCAGGGAACCTCTAAATTTGTGCGGTTTTAATATATGATTAATCATTTTATTCAAAAAACGATTAATCAAAAAGGCGATTAATCAATTAATTAATTTTCTTTTTGATTAATCAAAATATTGATTAATCGAGTAAACATCCTGTTTGATTAATCAAAAATCATAATATATCGATTAATTGAGTGATCGAAATTATGAATAATCAAAATTTTGATTAATCAATTAATCGCGCAGCCCTAATTTTAACAAACAACCAATAAGTTGAACCACCTGCTAGTTTGTTCCAAAACAGATACAGCCGAAACTTTCGAATAATCTCTAGAAAATCTGCTCATAAACTAGAACCATTTCGTTCAATTTGTTAGCACTAGGGCTGGCGTCTTCCACACTAGATAGTGAAAATACATTTTTTTCGAACACACTAAGTCATGTATGAATAAAAAATATTACCAAATTTTAGGCGATTTTCCTTTAAAAATATATGCCATTAAATCGCTTATGTTGATGACCCAAAGGTACCAAAGCTTGAGCCTTCAAAGAAGAAGATAATACTTAAGTCGCTTGAAATTAAGCAACTAACTAAAGTTTTAAGCGCGTGATGTTTTTTCTGTTTGCCTTCTTAAGATAAGTGTTTTTGTTATTTGACCTTGGAAGATTGTTTTTAATCAAGTAGCAGAGATGATGAAGTGTTCAAAGGCGCAGGTATCGTATATTTACTTGTTTAGAAACAGCTTGCAAGGGAAAGCTAAAAAAATTAAGCAAGAAAAAATTATAAGCGACTTTACGTTAATAAGCTTCAATAGACTTATTCAAATATATATAAACACATGTATGATTAAATTTTATTTCCTTAACAGCAGTGCTGATTAGATTCTATATTCTCAATAATACATATACTAACTAGTTTATTTTTTGTGCTTTCTTTTCACTTACAAAACTGAGGAAGTGAATAAAATGATTCCATTTTTAAAAAACACTAACAAAATTTATAATTTTTTTTTTCAGATCGTGTCTGTATATATCAAGAAACAATAAACTAAATTGAAACAACAGCTGACAACGTATTTTTTTTTGGTAAGTAATAGTTTTTTAACTACCTCTTATAATACATTTTTTTTTGAAAGTTATGTTATACAAATTGTTTCAAGATTCGTTAAAGTGTTCACTTTATGCGCCACAACGCCTGCTTGCTTAGAAAAAATGTTGTTTAAAAAAGCAATAAAAATTAAGCAAGCAGAAAATTTAACAAACGTTTATAATGTTAATTGCTAAGCTGCAAGCGAGTTATGCATATATTTTTCAAGAGAAATTCAAACTTTTTACTATTTATAAAATGTTGTTTTTTATTTGTACGTTGCCAAGTTAGTTCCAATAAAAACAGCTAAATTTTAGTTTAGTTTTATTAAGTGACGAAAATTATATATTGCTTTGAAGCACTAGAATTATAAATAAACAAGTAAGGAAAGGGCTGTCTTCGGCTGTGCCGAAGGCTTTATACCTTTCATGATTGCCAAACCACACTTATCGGAACAATCGATTGTATGGGAGCTATACGTTATGTTGGTCCGATCTGGCTGATTTTGCCTACATATGTTACATATATAATATGTAGCAAACTTGCAAAGTTTAACGTTCCTAGCTCTTAAACTGCAAAATTGATAGCCCAAAACCCATTTATCGAAACTATCGATTATATGGGAGCTATATGTCATGTTCGTCCGATCTGAGTCATTTTCACTACACACGTTACAAATATAATATGTACTCAACACGCAAAATTTTACGTTCCTAGCTTTTGAATTGCAAAAGTTATAGGCCAAAACCCATTTATCGGAACAATCGATTGTATGGGAGCTATGACATGTATCGGTCCGATCTTGCTAGTTCCGACAAATGATTAATCCTATGCAAAATGGCGTATGCTTGCAAAATTTCATCGAGATATCTCTAAAACTGAGGGACTAGTTTGCGTTCAAACAGACGGACGGACGGACGGACGGACGGACGGACGGACGGACGGACGGACAGACGGACATGGCTAAATCAACTCGCCTCATCGCCCTGATCATTTCGGTATACTTAATAGTGGGTCTATCTCTTCTTCTTCTCATACTTACAAACATCGGACCAAAGTTATAATACCATTTCATGTTCATGAAAGGTATAATAATAATTATACACCATATAACAGCTAAAGCTTGAGTTAGACAAGTCAAACGTTTAACAGTCAATGCAAAATAAAATTGCGGTTTCTAAATCATTATGTTATCCTACCTGCTAATTTAAAAGTTTGTGCACGTTGACCTCACTATCAACTGACCTATTCCGATACTCCATTACAGCCATCCCTTTTAATTAAAATTTGAAAATATTTAAACATTTCAAAGTAAATAATAATTAAGATGGCAATAACTTTACTTACCGAAATGCGTTTAACCTCTTTCTGTAGCGTCTGACCAAGTGTTAAAGTTGACCTACCAAAATGTTCAATAAATTCGAAAATAAAATACATTTTGACGCTTTTGATGCTTTTTAATTAATCATTTAGCATTGTTGTTGTTGTTGTGTTTTATATTGAAAAATAGCCGCCTATTAATCTCGTTTGCTATGATGCTGCGTAATAAATTGCTGAAAAAAATTAGAGCTAATGATTTAATCGCGCATATAATTCGCATGCTTAATTTTGATCGTTTGTGTGAAGAGTTATTCGTCAATAAAAAAAATTATAAATTTTCAACAGAAAGCATTAAATTCCATTTAGTGTTTGAAAGAAAAAGAAGAAGTGGGTTCATACCCTGATATATTGTTAAGGGTTTGGCTAGGATCTCGTTATTTTTTAATTCGGTTCCACCATTTCAACCCGCCGAGGTGTTCTAACCCAACTGTAAACCCAGTGCGGAATAGCTTCAACTTTATCTACTTTTGTTCGCTTAGTTCTCTGATTATTTCCCTTCCATGTAAAAGCGTAAAATGTTTTTAAACACTTTATGAGATATTTTTAAATCCAATTTCATTTATTTATTGAGCTTTTTAAAAATCATTCTTTGCTTCTTTGTAGAGTACCATCTTCTTGCTTATTCCCCTGTTAGTTGTTCTTCCTATTCACGGAAGTTAAAAGTCAAACTACACCGCCATGACGTACCAGACTTAATGACTAACATTCATTCTCTTGGGTTAAATTAAATATTTTATTGCTTTGGCTCACTCAATGCCCATTGGACTTTTTTTTGTATTTTATATATTTATTTGGTGTGTCTCATTTCTTATCTGCTGTTTCTAAAAATTGTAAACACTTACTCGTTACATTCTGATCTATTTTACTTTTGGACTAGTGATGTTACGAAAGTTAGTTTTGATTTATTTTATTACCAGTGTACAGAGAAAGTTAAATATTATGAGTTCCGGTGTAACCCAACATAGCTAGAAGCAGGCTTAATCAATTGGCTTAGCAACCAATGTAATCCGTGTACCGATATCTAAACCGCAGTGTGACTTATCTAATCTTATCATTTTAAAAGAGCTATTCTATAAAGAAATATACATCTTTATCCACACTATCTCGGAATTTTATCTACGAATTTTTACTAAAGTTCTGCCACTCAACATGCTTTAACTGTTTTATCACTTAGCTGATTCTTTAGTTGTATTGCAAAAGTATTTTAAATCATATGTCAGAAAAAATATCTCTAGAGAGGATGGTGACCCAGTGTTGCCAACCAATCCGTTTATGTTTATTTTTTTCATTCGCTAGTTATTATTAGCTTCGTTCGCGTACAATACGTTCCAACCGAACAGGAGTCAGAAGAAACTTGCAGCAAAAACAGCTGTTGCCATTTTGATTGGTCAAAAATTCAAATTTAACATTTTTTGTTGTTGATTTACCTTTTGACTATCAGCTGTTCTTCATTTACAATTTTTACGGAGTGAAATTCGCACAATAAAAAATTGTAGCTCTCTCTCTGACAATGAAATGTTAAAATGTTTTTCAGTATTGCCACCTATCTAAAATTTAAAATATTTAAGACCGTTTTCACAATCTCCGGTTAACTCTAGCCGCGCCTTGATTGACGTAAATCGTGTGGTAGAATCAGCAGATTATCTTAATCAAGTTAACCCTGGATATACATAAGTAGTATTTTTCAAGTTAGAGCTACCATCTAAGGTGTGATAACCGACAATATATCGAAAAGTAATTGAACGAAGTAATTAACTTACCTGGTTGGTTACTCTGTAACCGGGTGGAATGTGTGTCGTTACTAAGGAGTATCTACAACTAGTTAAGTTTCGATACGACTACTTTACCAAGAACCGAGTTCTTTTTTTTTTGTAGTCGATAACCTCGCACCAACGCGAGTAGAGGTATCGAGTACATGGATTCAGTGCCTAGCTCGCTTATAAAATTCTACAAAACAAAATGAAATTTTAGTTCATCATTTCTCTGTTCTTATTTTCTAACATCGTCTTATGGTGATTTCGTTTCAACCAAAAATTCTTACTTAAAAGAGCCTAAATATTTATTTGTTTATGATTCGTTTTAATAAACCTTTGAATGAGCAGAATCCCAGTAGATCTCGAATACTTTTCCTTGATACTGTTTTCGAATTCATTCCATTACGCGAAAATTTAAATGAGGTCAAGTATCGAATACTAAGCGAGAAAAACCGAGAAAAGTGTACTCGATACATAAAAAAGTAGGCGTGTCAAACTCATTCGTTATTCGCACACGCGGTTGTTAGTTTTAAGATATTCGTTACATCTCTAATATCTATGTACATATGTATGTATAACTCCTTACATTACTGCAATAGCGTAATGAAATATTTGGGCCATGCGTACATTGCTCATAAAGTAATCAAGTTTACTTAAGATAACTGGCATACCTACCAATCATATTCGCCGTTGTCAATACCGTTCGTTATCTTTGTCGTCAGCGAGTTTAGATGTTTGTGGGGTTAAAACACAACGGTAATTGTACCGTGCTGTGGGACGTCATAAAAGCCACCCAAATACACATTCACGAGTATTGGCTTGCGAAAAGTGTTTTTGTTTATTCGTTTTGCCTAAGTGAAAATCGAAGAAATCTATGAACAAGTTGAACGAAAATTGAAAATTGCTTATAATAAAGTTGATTACATTGAAATGTTGATTGCTTTGTGTGGTGTGCGTTGACTGTACTTTGGCATGGAATTATTTATTATTTGTTTGATTAACGGTAGAGCGCGAGTTTTACATTTTCATCATCGTTTCACTTTTAGTTTAGACTTAAAGAGAGTTCGTGAACTTATCGTCTACTTACGGCTAGTTGTTGAGTAAAAGCTAAGCTCAAGATGGGCTGAAAGTGTTGTCTCTTTCCTGGATAACAGTTTTGAGGGGCTTAAATATTGCACTCCATAAAAATTTCACCAGAATTGAGACTGCTTTTCGTAGTCTGAATATCTAGAATCCTAGAAAAGCTTGGTTGACCTGAGGCTTTCTGAACAAATTTATCCCATTTACCAAAACTTATGACGATCCCAGAAGCAGCAGAAAAGCCAACATCGAGATTCACCACGGCAGATCCGCTTTCCCCTTGGGCATTGACAGTATGAAGGGCTAAAAGTGGAATTTGGTATATTTTTAGAAAGCTCATTTTCATTCAGACGCCAACTCCTATGGATGGACCAATTAGAGAATGATTTCAGAATCCCTGGTCTATCCAATTCATGCCAGTATTATGTTCAAAATCTTAAAAAAAAATTAACTATAAAATGTGAAAACACAACAAGATTGATTTTATTATGCAAATCTCAATCTGATCACTTGTTCTGCATTGAACTTTCCAAATGGTTAAAAAAAAGTAAAGAAAAAGCAGAGTGCGATTACAACTTCTGCTGTGGAAGATGCCACAAAAGCGCTTAATCCAATTTCCCAAATTTTTTTTTGTTCTTACTTGAAAATTTGTTGTTATAATGCCAATGTGATTTTCTTGCATTGTACTTTGCTTTTCTTTTTTGCACTTAAAAGCACTTTATGCGCATCACCGAAAATGACCGCTGACGACGCGACGGCCGACATCAAAGTCACCCATCATAAGCCTTTCATTGTACTCAAGGCAAATTGGGTCAAAACGTGGGCCAGACGTTGCCGGCATACAAATAGTTGCAAGAAGAAGAAGAGGAAAAAAGTATATCGATAAAAAAGCGATAAAGGCCGACAAATAGCAATGTAAAAAGAATGCCGAATAAGCAGCTTAAGAAAAAGTACAAAAAGAACTAGTTCAGTCGAGTAGATAGAGAGGCGACGGCAGACAAACGTATAGGTCGACATATTTGCTGACATATAATTTACAGCTACGAGTACATACGTTCATATATTTCATGTTAAATGTGTGTGACAAGTGCGATTTTCATGGCGCATTAGTGGAAATGTGTTTGACGGAGCGGAAATGTTCGAAAAAAGGTATGGAGAATAGAAAAGCAAGTTGATACAGGCAGTTACGAAATATTATTTGATATGGCTAGACATAAACAAAAACACTTGAAATATCGTAATAATTTGAAGGCATATAAAAATAAAATGTAGAATAAATAGATCACTAGAGTTGTAAAAGTAACGAGCTACTAGTAGTTCCGCACGCACGAGGTTTAGACAGAGCTTTGTGCTTTCTTAAGTTTTGTACTCCGCACCTTATTTGAAAAAATCACGTACAATATTTTTTATTACAAAGTGGTTCCTATAGAAGTTGCTAGTGTATCGTCTCCATATTAAGATTCCAAAAATCTCGAAGAGCTCGCTCAGATCGACTTGGAAGATATCGAGTTCTTTTTTTGAATCGTATCACATTCCAGAAATGTCTTTCATTAGTAGACTTGGCTGTCAACAGTCAAATGGATCATCATGGACAAGCTTCTCTTACAATTTGTGGTGTGCTGCTGCCAGTTTTCCCTACAAATTAGCAGAATCCTAGCGCCCTTCGTTGAGCCTACGCTCGAGCTCTAGTGCTCGAATTATCTTCTCCAGTATCGAGTTGATGAAATCGCACTATGGGGAGTCGCCTTGTCTCAAAGCTGGCTTGTCAAAAGCTCATTTTAAGTCGAAAACCTGATGGTGTGTGTCAAGTCTACTATCATGGTCGTTTTACAGGATTAAGTATAGCATGAAGATCTGATCCTAGGTAGATTTAGCAGCTCTCCATTCGATCAACAATTTATCGCTTATCACTTTTTTAATTTCCGAACTTATTTGTTAGTTCAATGGAGCCCCAGGTCTGGTGGTGGAGTGGGAAAAGTATCAACTACTGCCAGGGGAACGATAATTCCGTAAGACAACCGATTCAACGTCGGCCAGAGTTTTATCGCCTGGTAGAACACAGGAAATTCGATTCCGAAGTCCGAAAACAATATTTTCTTGTGCGATTTCCACAGCTATTACTTTTTTTCTTAAAAAAATTTCGTATCTTTTTTTCTCTATCTTACACTCCCTCCACAGTTTATTCCCCGTTTTCTTCCCACTCTCCCACTCAGCGTAATTTTTTCCCCTCTTTTTGTAGCGTTCCTATCCGCTCACTCGCCTTTCCTTTAACACTTCTTCTTTCACCTCCCTGGCTCCTATCAACTTCCTCTTCATCCTTCTCACTCTCTCCACATTTTTGTCGATATCTCAGAACTAGGTTCCTCCCTATTGTCCACCCTGTCTTCAAAGTCGCCAAGCACTGTATAAAGTTTTCGCTTTTCTTTCTTTCTTTTGGGGCTATTGTGGTAGATGTCGCAAGATCCGATTGCTTCCATATCAATCTAATAAATCCAAAAAATTGGCGATGTCATCGTATCTCCTCCAATACTTCAAACGCTGCCAACACCCCTAATTGCCGTTAACAACTCCATAAAAGTCAAAGGTCATAAATAATACTTATGCTAACATATAATTTATCGAAATTACAATTGTGTAACTTACAAATTATGCTCAACCTAGAACAACAACAACAACCATTAATCATGTAACTAATGGCCATTAGAAATGGGCTGCAAAAGGGTGACGCAATTAAGATGTTAAGCTTGAAAATTATTAAAGTCATTTATTTTTTCCGAAGGAATAAAATTTGTATTTTGAAATGGAAAAATAAAACAAAACAACAACAACCACAATCAAAGAAAACAGAAGATGTTTTGTGGTGGGGCTATTGGCACCCCATCCATTGTTTGGTGGGGCCGATGTGGAACGTCGCGCGTTGATAGCCAAACAAATTTGAAGAACTTTTTATTGTGTAGCTTGCACGTGTTGTTGCTGTTTTTGTTTATTAAGCACGCGCATACTTTCATAGAGCCTCATTTCAACCACGGTGGGGGGGAAGGCAAGCAAGAAAACGCACAAGCCAAATTGTTTAGTCATTTTCATAATTTCCACACAAATTCTTAAGTTGTCAGCAGCTGCGCATTGTATGTACGGAAGTTTGTATGTATTTTTAGAAACAATTTAAAATAAATTACTACGCAACTGTGAGCTTTCTAATGACAGCACCACACAAGTTATGAGTGCAGCGACAATAACAAAACAATGGAACAAAGTGCATAAATTACGAACTGAACTTGACCTTGAACGCAGACGATTTTGTTACAAACATATGTACATACATACAATACATTTACATATTTATAAGAGAAAAAGAAGAAGAATTAAAAGATTTTTGTTGCTTAGAATCTTCAAGACCCCCTAGCTCATTGTATCTGTTTTTAGATCGTTAAATATATGAAGAACGAAGACCGTACGATCAGTAACCCTAGAAACGATTGCCACCGAGTAATACTTCGCACTCGCCTCTCTTTAGATGTTTAAGCGATATAAGCTGTAGCTTTTACTCTCGTTTATTTCATTGGTATTGTATGCTATTGTAATTCGCAACTAGCTCATGAAATATTCAAAATATACATATATTTTATGGTCGCAATCTCAAATCGGGGAGTTTCACAGCGAAAATGATGAAGCCAATTCCGCGCTTATATCTCAGAGCCGCAACTGTGCGCTTCCAATTGATGCTTACAAGGGGTAAATGGGCCCGGAACCCCCGTTCTATAAGCACAACTAATTTAAATAAATATTTTTCAAGCAAGACGGTCGTCCACGCCTTAGCCAAATAATAAAGTAAATAATATCAAACAAAAATAATAAAATAAACTACTCCATAAAGCTTAGATAATGATAAAGCCCATAAACATGATTCAGACAATGGACCACCCGACTATGGGGAAGTGAGATTGGTAATATCTAGAACTTTAATAGTTTTGGTCAAAAACAATTTGGAAAAGTTAACATTTTATAAGGCTCTTATCAAAGCTGATCTTATGCATAGTTAGTGGTCATGGGTAGTCTTGGTATGACATGGGGTAATCGCAAGAAAAGTTCAACGGAATGTTATTTTTAGAGCTTTACAGAAAATAGTACAGCGAATTAAAATTAAAGGTTATGTTATTCGGAAGGATGGTTATACATACATCGGCTCAGAAAGTTTTTCCTTTGCCACTAGAACTTGTAAACTGAGGAAGAAAAAAAACATGATCAGTTTGAGATCCTCTCACTCCATTTGATCACATTGTGATCCTAAAAACTTCATTGCAAAATAATAGAAACAATTTCTGGCGAACGGTGTGACAAAGTGGTTCCCCGATGAGTATCTTTTCTTTGGCTCTTGGTTCACAGACTTTTCCAAGTGTCCTAAAATGCTCTTCAGAAGTATTTCAGAATTTGTCAAATGTATTTCAAAATAGACAATTGTATCTACTTGAGAAACGATAAAATGTATTTCAGAATAATCAGTTGTATTTCAGAGACCATAAATTCTGAAGTACAATTGACTATTCTGAAGTAAAATTTATTCATTTCTGAGGTAAAATTTATTGTTTCTGAACTACATATATTCATTCTGAAAATTATTTTATAGTTTCTGAAATTGAGGTGACTATTCTGGAAAACATTTGACAATTTCTGAATTACAATTGAATATTCTGAAGTAAAATTTATTCATTTCTGAGGTACAATTTATTGTTTCTGAACTACACATATTCATTCTGAAAATTATTTTATAGTTTCTGAAATTAAGGTGACTATTCTGGAAAACATTTGACAATTTCTGAATTACAATTGAATATTCTGAAGTAAAATTTATTCATTTCTGAGGTACAATTTATTGTTTCTGAGCTACATATATTCATTCTGAAAACTATTTTATAGTTTCTGAAATTGAGGTGACTATTCTGAAAAACATTTGACAATTTCTGAAGTACAATTGAATATTCTGAAAAATATTTTACATTTAACTTGGGAGAGGTTGACTGTACCTCTTATCCAATCTTATCTTAATCAATACGACTTAACATTTTCTATTTTAAATGAATCAAATATTCAAAATAATCAAATTCTCAAAATATATTTGCATGTACAGTCGTGCTCATACAATTAAGCCACTGTACTGAAAAATAATACTTCACAGAAAAATTCATTGAAGTTATTTTGCAGTTTTAATCTCTTGCATGGAAAAATATTTTATTATCTTTGCAATGTTTATAGAGGTGGACGAAATCCCGTTTAATTATGTCGTTCGCGAATATTTTGAAGTTTTTTCGCTTTGCATTGGTTTTTCCGTGCTCACATAATTAAGCCATTTTAGAAAATACTGTGATTTGAAGACAAGATGAGGTCATTTACTAAAAAAAATATTAAATTTCATTCAATCCAACTGTTCTCAAGGAGATTATTTCAAAAAAATTAAGTAAATGGTCAAAAATAAAGGTTCAACTGCATACGAAAGAAATGCATGGGAGAGTTTCCAGAAGTGTAAGAAAAGTATGTAGAGTAACAGAAATTTTAGGATTTCATAGAGGAGGAATGTGAAACGCAATACAGTTTTATCAAAAACATAAAATTTTTGCCGATTTACCCCGAAAGTTACCGAGAAACAGGACCCGAACGACGATCCGCTAATAGTTCGCTCGAGTATACTGGATCCTTTCAAAACATACACGGAAATATGGACAAATAGAGAACAGTTTATATTATAAAAATATCGTCCAAAACAGTCCCCCGGTGATGGACTTAAAAATCTTTTAATAGACGTATCGCACGACGGTAACCAAATGCTTCCAAAAAAACATCAACCGGAGACTAGACCTTGCTCGAAAGAATAACCAAAAAGATGGAGAATTCTTAAATTTAATCGTATCGATTAAGTTTCATGTGTTTGGAAATAATAGTAGACCTTATGGCAGACGTCCGCCATTACAGGAACTGAACCCCATGTACACGCAAAAGGGCCTTTAAACATGGTAGCTCGCCGGTGATGGCATAGGGATGCTTCACCCCATGTGGAGTAGGTCCGATAGCACCAATTGAAAGGAAACCTACTGGCGAAATATACGAAGATATTATAGCGAACCACTCAGAAGGAAATAACACTGGAAATCGCTCGCTTTATTTGATTTTCCAGTAAGATAACGACTCCAAACCGTGTTCTAGGTTGTTGAGAGCTGGATTGAAACCAACAGTATCAAATTTCCCGAGCGTCTCGTTCCAAGTCCGGACTTAAACACCATAGAAAATCTAAGAGACATTATTAAAAGTCCAGTCGCGGGAAGAAAACCCCGAAATAAGACTACTTTTTGATAAATCGTAAAGAAAGAATGGGAAACATTACTTCGGCCCAATGAAGCCCACCTGTGGCTACCACGAGTAACCGCAGAAAAGAAGTTATCTCCAAAATTGGTTCTCCAACTAAGCATTAGCTGAAATAAGGTATATTTTGAGAAAAAAACCTCAATTTTTTTGCATTAATCGGAGTTTTTCACAGATGGCTTAATTATATGAGCACAAAAATTCATACCTACGAAGGTTAAATCTCCTATTGTTCGAACATTTTAATTTTAACACATGAAATCTGTAGGCACATTGAATTTGTATGCATTTCCTTTAATATTTTTGTACAATTTAATTTTGTTCTAATTCCAAAAATTGCGAAAAACAAACTTCTATACTTTGCCGTTCGTATGGCTTAATTGTATGAGCACAAGTGTATGTATATGTATGTATCTTAAATCCTCTACATATGTATATGTAGATTCATAGCAGGTGTATTTTAAATTGAGTGTTGATTAAAGTGGGCGGGGGTGCCGTACCACACAAGTACACATATTTACTCCGCAATCATATAATATACTACGACTTGAGCGTAAAATTGTTAACAAATATGCCACAAAATAAATAATTTATGTATGTATGTGTGGTGGTGGTGAATTCTCTTAGTCGAATGGGATTTCAACTCGAATGAGAATTCCAGCAATTCAAGCTAAACTTTTTAATCTTATTTGCCAAGTTATATGCAAACATTTTAGCAAAAACACGAGCTGTGCCATATTTGAATAGAAATAGAAATTACCTGGGAGGATTGTGGGTGAGGGGGGAGTCATACCGGATATCTGCTTTCGAGTGCAAAACTAATCTCGTTCGGTTACAAGTTTTATACTTAGTTGTGCTTCGTTCAGCAGCAGAAGAACGTCTTTTAAAAGCTCTGCGGTTTAAATAGTTCTGCATTAGAAATGGGTTTAGTTTGGAAAAATGAATAAAACTTGAAAGCTGGGCTAAGTTAATGGAGACTAACAAATTTGGTGATATTTGACAAAATTATTAACCATACGTTCTTTAAGCAAATGTTTAAAAATAGGCGTGGCACAGCCTACGTAGGTAAGCAGAAATGTAAGCATGTGTATATTTTTGTTAGGCTTTACTTTAAAATGGCCAAAAAGCTATGTTTATTCAAGAAGTAAAAGCTTGTGAAAAAATCAAAATCGTTGCATATTTCAAGGGGCATTTTTGTTCTTTTTTGTTTGGGGATATAAAAATCTTTGTTAGCAAAACTTCTGGATCCATATATTAAGTGAGTTGCCATATCATATTTCACAACTAGGATTATAATGTTGGTTTTCAAAACGATCTAAGACTTTCTTACTTATTTTATTTTAATTTTCATTTCAAAACAAAACTTTTGGCTATTTATCAAAGGAAAAAGCTTTATGCGAAAATATTAAGCTTTTTCATTTTCTTCGCCCTCGTTTGCAGAAATCGAAAAAGTGGTCCACCCACAGCTATACGCACTTACAGAAGTGTGCAATATAATAGTATCCATAACTATGTTTGGGCTTAAGAAATTAAATTGGTTATCGTTCGACGAAATAAGAAGTTGCGGTTTTAATAACTTTCTAGAAAATTTTTGAGTATGGAGTTTCATAGCCAATCAATTTATATATGATAATATGCAGGTTAGAAGCTGTTACAAACACAGCTTTTTATTATTTCATAGAACGACATCAAATCTTATTTCACTTCTATTATATTGAACTCCACTGTATATTCAACCTATGCATGCGAGTGTATATACAATTTTATATAATGAGAGTTTAAAAACACTTTTTGAAGCTTAACTCTCTCTCACCACTCCATTTGATTACATTTTGCTATTAATATAGATTTATGTAGAAAATTTCAATTGAAATTGTTTAAGTTAACGAGTTATCATACACACAAATTACAGATATGACTTTTTAAAATTTTTAATAAATTCTACGTATGTACATCATGAATGTAGTCAATTCGGTGCTTAACTAACTTTTTTATGAAATTGCACTTTATTTACCCATCATTGCCTTTTGTATGAATTTGGTTTATCAAGAAAGGACTCTATTTCGTAACCGAATTTAAAAGAGAAGGGTCTAACTTTCACGCAAAATATAAATTTTTTCATCTTAAGACTTAACATTGGGGAATATTTGAGTATGCAGGATTAAAAAAAAAACATCAAGCGGCTCACAATGATCTCGCCTGAGTAAGGAGAGTTGGAAATAGATCTATTCGAATAGACATGGGCGCATAGTCTTACTAAAATTAAAATAGAGTTTTATCTACTTAAACATGAGTCTAAAATAAACACTATTTCATGTACATATGACATAGCCAACTTAAAATACATTTTATGTCTAAGACGGAGTTTTAGTTTTAAAATGACGAAAATGCCTTTTTCACATATTAAAATCACAGTTTGTGTCTATGGTTATGTTTGTGACATTGCTTACTCCAAACTTGAGTTTGGTCTTTTTTCTGCTTATTGCCACAGCTATGCTATGGTTTGTGTATAAAATAGTTGACACAGGGTGACCTTGCAAAGTATATAAAATGACTTTATACCACCAACCAACGTAGTTCCTTTTCAAAAGCGGACCTTGTTATATAACATTTGCCAACATTTTATATTCATTTTTAAGTTGAGTAAAGATTTTAATTAAAACGCTCTTCTAATTTTTTTTTTTTTCTATATTATAACATTCAAATAATATTGTAAAAATAGCAAAAAACGCTCTTGATCTCAAAAAAAATTAATTGAAGCATGCTGTTTAAATACTTGTAATATGATTCTCGTACATAAGCGTTACTCATCATACGACCCTCGTTGAGTGACTGCGTTTTCATGTATACACATATGTATGTTTATAAATGTTTATTTAATTTTTATCAACAAATGTTTTCTGTTTACTTTATGAGTAAAACATTTCCAAAGATATGAGCACCCAAGTTCAACCACTTTTCAACTGATATGGTTATGAATTTACTTTATACATTTTTGCAAAATTATTAATTTTATACTTATGATATGGAGAACGGTAAACAGTCCCTGTAGGAAAATTCTGTAGCTTTTAACTCGAGTGTTTGTAGTGTATTTGGAACGTTGAACTGGTTTCCGAATATTGTTCCCTAGTTCCGAACTGTACAATTTAGATCTAGTTCAACCAAAACTCTATTCCTATATCAAAAAAAAAAAAAAAAAAATTAACTCGTTTTTTGGATACATTTTTTAAAATAAGTTGACTCCGATTTTCTACTATTTTATTTTTTACTTTCAAGCGAGAAACTTGTCTGGCTAGTTAAGTTACAGAATTTCCCGCAGGGGTGAATCAAGAGGAAAAAAATATACATAGCGATAATTTTGTTTTTGATATGCCATTTCAATGCTAGAAATACATATAAACTCTCCAAAAGTAGACAGCAGTAAGCTGCAGCTTTAGTAAGCCATGACTGTAAGCAATTTATATACTTTTAATCCGCGATCGGCAAATACTTTCCTTCGGACTTCATACATTTGCAATCGCCTTAAAGCCGAACTTCAACAAAAATACAAATGTAAATACATACATCATACATCTATTATTTACTCCAGCTAACCAAAAGTCTATAACAAATATTTCATAAATTTCGAAAAATTGAAAAAGAGTCTTCAAAAATAACAAGCCAAAAAAACTTCGTATCCGATGAGTTTGGAGCGTTTATGATTGTTTTTAAAATAACTTCGTAGTATTTTTGAACTAGTCTTAGAGTCTTTTATTGATGATTTTCTGGCACTCTTTTTCTTTCATTTTAGACTTTTCATTCTGATGTCTTTTGGGTCTTTTTCATTAATTTTTTCTCCCAAGGCTTTGTGAATCTTCATAAAATGAAATTTTCTTCTTTTGATATTTGCTCAGTAACATTCCAAAAAGGTTCAAATTATTTCGGACCTCTCCGACTTCGGTTAGCTATTAATGACTCTTCTTGCCGCTCACTGCTTTTAATGCTTGTCGCATGAGAATATGATTTGTATATCGTTCGTGTGGCGCTGCGCCGAGCTGGAAAAGAAGTGCTTCTTAATTTCTTCCATACAATTTAAAAGTCGATATACATATATGAACGATAAATTTAGTTTTTTGTATTGTTTATTTGTAGGTATAATTTTAGTTTATGAACTTATCAAAAATCAGTTAATTATATATTAAAAAAATTTAACCCAAAAGCAACCATTTTAATAGAAAAAATTTAAAGTTTTATTTGCTCCAGCCTGCCAGAACAATATAGTAGAAGCTGTCAAAGAAAATATTAAAACAATTTTTTCCTTGATTTAGTTAAATATAAATGCTACTTTTCGTGCTAAAACATCGATAACATTGTTTATCGATGAACAATCGATCGGTATATCGATAAACATCGATCTATTTTTTTACATTCTTACTTTCGGTCAAATTCCATCAGTCATTTACATTCCGAAATGATAAAAAATTATTTGCAGTTCTGGTGAAAAATAATTAAATCCAGCGGAATGTTATCGTTTTCACAAAAAATTGAAAAAAAATTATTTTCAACTTAACCCTTTCCAACCTCCAGGGACACTATTATCCCACTGCAAGTTTATAAGTGCCTAAATGTCGTGAATGTAATTACCCGGAGGTAATTTGGCCTATTTTCGGGCTAGCAGAATTTTCTGACTGGTACCGAACCAGACCAAAAAGAACTAAACTTGTACCAATAAAAACTCAAAGTTAAGCAGACTTCGAAAATGTTCAGAGGCTTGAGTAGTTTTACTTATGTAAATAAAACTGTGAGTAATAGGGAAAATAAAATTCCACACCAATCTCAAATGTTTGTGATAATGACAATGAAATGGGCAGTAGCAGTAAACCTTGAGTGCTAAGTAAAATATTGACTGTCTCAAGCTTGAGTGTAGCCTGACACCGTCTAATTGAATCCTAAGCGCTATGTTTATCAACAATGTCGATAAAACTTTCGGCTTATTAAAAAAATTTCAACTCAATGTATTTGCTTCATTGTTGCTTCAACTCAAATATAGCTCAAGAGTGAAAGTGCTAAATAAAAAAAGCTAACAAAGTAAGTTATTTCGAAGGTGAATTATTTACACTCACTCAAACAATTTTACGTCAATTAGTGGCAACTCAACGTAGTGATATGAAATCCAAGAAAATGGCTTGCAAAAAAAAAAAAACAAAAATATGGAAAGGTCAGAATGCCAGAAAACAAGTAGCAAACAAACAAAAAAAGAAATTTCTAGAAACCCCAATAAAAATAGATATTGAAGTAATTGCTAGCTTGCGTCAGAATGGCGACCAAACCCAAACACCCACAAGCAATTACGGGAAAATGATCAAATACAAAAAAAAAAAAAAAAGCAAAACTAAGAAAACAAGTTAAGAAAACAATAGCAACCAACTAGCGAGCAATAAAAGAAGAAAAAAAAATTTCAAGAAAATTTAGCAAATAACACCGGCAACAATTACCGGTAACGAACTTACTAACTCAAAGGCTCGACATTTTTATAGTCAGCTGGACGAAGTTCAAAAAGTGTATTAATGTTGTAAGTCTTAGGGAAGATTGTAATGTCATAAACTAATCGAGATTCATAGATAGATTTGGATAACAAAAAACTGGCTTTTTATGCAGATCAAGAGAGCCTTGGGAGAAGAAATTATAAAAAGGTTCCAAAACTCTAAAGAACATAGGTAAACATTTGTCTCAGAATGAAAGAACAACGAATCAGAAAAATTTCAGAAAATTATCAGTAAGTAAAAGCCTTCAAACCTGGTCCAATAAAGACTTCGACGTTTATTTAAAAAGAGTAATAAAACATAAAACACTCCAAATTCAACGGATTCGGCGTCATTTCGGATTAATATTTTTAAGACTCATTTCAAGTTGCCCATGTAGATAGATTTACCGAAAGGAATCGAGTATTTTCTTACTTTTGATTTTGGAATAAATAATATACATACATATGTATGTACGTATTGCTGCTGAAGTTCGGCTGCATAAATGTGAAGGCCGAACATAATTCGACTACGAAGAAAAGTATTCAACGATCACTGATCACTTCTCAAAATCTTAGTAACTTTTACTAAAGCTTGCAGCTAGGTATACAACGCCAACTTCCACTCTCTAACTTATTTCTTTTTTATATGTTTTGGCTGTGCGCGTGTATTTTTCACTTGTAAACATAGAATATGAAAAACCAGTTTGGTTTGCCAAAGAAGGCATCCATGGTGATGTGAGGTCACAAGTTGGTTTGGTCGCCTGTTGACGGTTACAATTATTGTGCCAGCTTGATTGCTTCTTACCTAGAAGCTATCGTATGTCTACTTATAAAATAAAGGGTGTTCTTTTGGGGGTATCTTAGTTGCGGGGCTTGCAGCATAATGCTATCCCAACCTAGTCATAGTCCCACATATATTTCATTATCTTCGAATGTGGTCTCGGCTCAACCCTCACCTCTGTATAGTTTTTTTTTTTCTATATTTCAGAGGTGTTGGCAGTAGTAAGTACAGTCGAAAATAAGGCAGTATAGTGAGTTCTTTTAAACCAGGACGCCATTTTTCTTTTGACAGCTGCTGGTTCCGGTTTTAAAAATTTCAATCATTCAAATGTGAAAAAAGAAATTAAAAACAGAGTGATTCATGTGAAAAACAATAGTTCTTTTAACTTAAAGCAGCCAAAAGTCGAACAAAAGTTTTGAAAGCGCAAAGAAGCAAACATCTCAAGTGCTTGATACGCTTCTAAGCACTAATTTGCTGCAACAATAATTATAAAAATATATTTTTCCAAAAGAACCACATCTTGAATCACCCTGTATCAACCACCATGCGCTTCGCTAACTCATGCTCTTCGTTGCTTTGTGAGTATGTATGTATGCGCTGTGTACTATTGTCTGGCTGAAAGACCAAAGGTCAAATATTTTGTGTTGAGTGGAAGGCAGTCACGTGATGTTTTGTTTCTACTTCTTTTTTTTATTTTTCTAATTTTCATTCAATTTTAAGGCGGTTTATTGTGGCGCACCTAACTTTTGGCAAAACAATAAAAAATTGCAACAAAAGTTTAGATTTTCTATTTTATTGCATTTAACGTTTTTCATTTTCATGCTTTTTTTGTTGTTGTTGTTTTTATCTCATTTCGTTTCATTTGTTTGGCCATATTGTTTGTACGCCAATTCGTTACACGCTCAGGCATGGCATTAAAAAAGCCAAATCACAACAACGTAAATGGGTTTTTTTTGTTTTCTCTGGTGTATAATCGACAGAAAAGTTTTAAAATTGTGGGATTCGAATTACTGGTAACATTAAAGAAATTAGTGTGGGTAGTTTGCCCAAGGCGCTTTTATTGGTTTGGTGGTAATATTTCAGGGTTTCACTATTGGCCTTATTTGTTGTTGTTGTTGTTTGTATATATTTGCAATTTTTTGCTTACTTTTTTGCGTTTTTTAATTATTTTATTTGAGTTTAATTTAAAGTTCAGCAAAAATATTATTATTTCCTTTCTTTTTGAACTTTTGTTTTTGTTTGTTATTTTGTTGTTTTGTGACTTTAAATTTGCAGCCAGCTATTTCGTATTTCCCGGTATTGTTTTTGTTATTACTTCGTCTTGTTTATCTTATTAATTTCTAGTTTTTGCACATAATATTTATACAAGAATTTTAGTTTATGTGACAAGGTGAAGTATTTACTCATTTATTGGCACTTAACGGCCTAGTTTCGGAACCGTGTACGCCAAGCATCCCTTTTTAGCTGTAACTTACGCCGATTGCACTTATCCTCCTCCTATTGACTCTAGGGCTACCCCTTCCTTTAAGATAACCGTCCTCAATTTTGTTACTTTGATGCCAGTTAAGTTAGTTTTGACTAGTTTTATGAGCAACAACAACAATTTTTATCATTTGAAAACTAGTTTACATCATTTAGAGTGGATCTATGCAAGCCTTAAAGCCTCCTAAATTCACCAACTGTCACTAGAAATGTTTTTGCATTAGAATGCAATTTCGAAAATAATACCGTTTTTTTTCAAAATTGCATTTCATTTCATTTGCTCAGCTTTCAATTTCGTTAACCTCATTGGCGCATCAAGTTAATAAACTAAACTCAATCATACTCAATTTTAGAGTTTTCTTGCTGCATCATAAAAATATGGCAACTTCTTTGTCCAGCCAAATAAGTTGATTCAATTTCCGCTTATTGCACTCAACCAAAAGCTTTCAACAAAAAGTTCTTTCAACGCATCCAATATATGATTATTTGATTTTTTGTGCAATTTTCTTCTTCTTTCTGTGCCTAGTAAACTTTATTAGAAATACAAACGCGTTGTTCTTGTGCTCACTCATTCGCCTTTTCAATTGTCTTCCTATTTGTTGCTTAGATACTTAGCCACATTGCATTTCCTTTTTCGATACGTTTCACTTCCAACTCATAAACAATTGCTTTAGCATCTTCCCTCATAATCCATTCCTCGAGATCCATTTGAACTTTTTAGTGTGTAAATTACCTCATCAGCTGAGTGCTAGTTAGGCATAACTTTTTGTAGTCTTTTAGTGCTGAGTACTTTTGTACATACATATTTACCAATTTACATATTTACACGCTTACATATATACTGCATTTACTAAAAGCGCTCGCAAGTGTATTCTTTGTTTTCAATCTGGAAATTTGTCTTTCGTGTCGTGGCTTTGCATGTTCAAGTGCAGATTTTGTAATACAATTGCATGAGAATACGAGTATTCTTCAGCTCTTTGAGTACATAAAGGAAGTAATCAAATCTTGAGAAAGGTTCACATGAAAAGAGTGCATCATTATAGTTTCACACAAATCTTATCAACATCTTTTTCAGCTTTGTTTTTTCTTCTTAACGGCCCCTTTCTTACTTTACTACTCTAACTCTAACTCTAACTCTAACTCTAACTCTAACTCTAACTCTAACTATTACTCTAACTTTAACTCTAACTCGAACTCCATCTCTAGTTCAAACTCAAACTCTTCATACGTCTCACTGTTTGTCGCCATCCACCATCTTTGCGGAACTGTTCACGGTGCGCCTGAACCGTAAAGACAAGAACTCCCTCTATATTAAGCACGTAAAACGAAATAAAACACAAGCAACTTGCATCTTTTTTGCATACCAACCCCTGCAAAATTCCTTTGTAAAACGGCACGCATCAGCTTTGGTAATCAATGGAGCTCGATGCTTGAAACATAGATTGGCAAAATCTTTGTGTGTAATTATTATTGGGCGAGGAGATTGGAGGGGTAAGTAACTGGGTTCACTGACCCCAAGCCAAGTGTCTACCAGAATATATGATTTTGTCATTCTCACCTCCTGCTGAACGTTTGCCCTTATCGAGATGTTAAAAATTTCTCCCCATCTTGGTTCGGATTCTGGCTACGCCCCTGCAAATATGTATCGCCCTCTCAGCAAATTTGTGTTCAATCGTTGTCTTTTGTATCTTTATTGATGAAGTAAAGTTAGTTGATAGAAAACTGAGAAAAAGCCGAAGAAGAACAACAACCAAAATGCAATAAAGTGGATTTTAATTGTGTCTCAGAAATTTTGCACTTCCTGATTGAAGTTTAAATGTGCGTCTTTGGTATAGCGAGTGTTAATACCTAAATATGTATGTGTATACTTACGTTGCCAATTGTTTATATATATACAAGTCGGGATTTCGATATGTGATTTTCACGCGATTTCGGGATTAGTCGCAGGGGGTTTAAGAAACATTCTTACCTTCAAATATATAAGAAATAATTCGGTTTTTATTTAAAACCAAATTTATGTTAAAAATCTTTTTACTTTGTAACTTTTTCGAGCTGTTAAAGTAATTTTTTTATGTGAAAGTGTGCTCTAAAATAGTTGAAAATAAAAAAAATTAAAAACCAAACATACTTCAAAATATTAAAAAATGAAAAAATTTTAGAAAATTTTGAGATGTTGTCCGATCGCGAATGGGCAAAATGTCGAAGATGCAACAAATGGTTGAAGTATTAAAGAACTTCTAAATTTGAGCCGTTTTAATATATGATTAATCATTTTATTCAAAAAACGATTAATCAAAAAGGCGATTAATCAATTAAATTTCTTTTTGATTAATCAAAATCTTGATTAATCGAGTAAACACCCTTTTTGATTAATCAAAAATCATAGTTAATCGATTAATTGAGTAATCGAATTTATGAATAATCGAAATTTTGATTAATCAATTAATCGCACAGCCCTAAAAACCAGTGATTGTAACAAAAAATCGCAAGATTTTCGTTGCCTAACAAATACGGGATACGGCAACCCTAGTTTATATACATATACATATATACAAGCAAACAGAGAGTCCAAAAGTGTACTTGTGCATGTCCAATTTTGTGTGCAAGAATCGATTTGGAATGTTGCATCCAGTGTCAACTTCAACCAAGTTTTTCTCTTTATTTGGCTAAACTGGTTTTGTCTTTGGGTATGGTGATGCCTATTACATACAAACATACCCTGCAAAAAATTCGATTAGTCTGTAGGATGAATACGGGATGAGTGTGTTTAAATAGGTTGCGCTATTTCCTTTTGTTGGATCATGTCTTATGCACTTTAGACGGAAGAGATTAGTCGCAGTACATACTCTTTAGATATAAGGTGCGTGATTTTTTGTGCTGGGTATCTACAATAACACTTGTACAAGTAGTAGTTAGGTATTGGGATATTCATTGAAGGAGCTTGAAGTTCTATCCGGTTTTTAAGCATTTGCAAGAGTTCTGTAGTCAAGTCTTCGCTACTGTTTTTTGCATAAACTTGGGCTTTTATAGAAATCAATCCAAACGTTTTTTATCCCAAGAGATTGATCGAAACGATGATACCTAGTCAAAAATGGTAAACAGTTCTTGTTATTGTAGCTGTAATTTATCTGGTTCGACATGGATATCCAAGACAAGTTTCATCTGCTAAATAAAATAAAATAAAGTAAATAAAATAAAATAAAATAAAATAAAATAAAATAAAATAAAATAAAATAAAATAAAATAAAATAAAATAAAATAAAATAAAATAAAATAAAATAAAATAAAATAAAATAAAATAAAATAAAATAAAATAAAATAAAATAAAATAAAATAAAATAAAATAAAATGAAATAAAATAAAATGAAATAAAATAAAATAAAATAAAATAAAATAAAATAAAATAAAATAAAATAAAATAAAATAAAATAAAATAAAATAAAATAAAATGAAATAAAATAAAATGAAATAAAATAAAATAAAATAAAATAAAATAAAATAAAATAAAATAAAATAAAATAAAATAAAATAAAATAAAATAAAATAAAACCAAATAAAATAAAATAAAATAAAATAAAATAAAATAAAATAAAATAAAAACTAGAAAGCCGTCTGGATGTTTTATAACAAACATATTTGCGAATACCCTAATCTTTTTATTTCCTAGCCAATTGTTATTAGTTCATTCACTTAAGGTTTCGAATTCAAGTTGTGACCAAAAGAGTAGGTTGGTAAAATGAATTAGAAAGAGGTAGAAAAGAAATTGACAAGAACACGCAAACGTCTTTGAAGTCATCGCCGCGCGCTCTTAAGGTTATGTCAGAATTTCTTGGAAACTCCACTATCTTAAATCTTAGAAAAGATCTAGAATTGCGATGGGCTTTTTTATGGGCAAACAGAATCGCTGCTGACCGAAAACAAAAATAACACCGCACTGATAAGAAAAGCAACAGATACTTTTGGGCTTTCTCGTAAACAATTAAACACGTGCTTAATTGCGCTTTGACGTAATCACATAATGACATAACGGTTAATGTAATAAAAATATCGCGCAAAACAAATGAAACAAAAACGCACATTTGGAATTGTCTTAGGCTTAAACTGTGATACCAAAACAGGGTGTGTGGATTGTACTACGATCTCGTTTTCACAAGCCTTCTACGCTTGCCATAGTACTTTTCGTTCAAAATATTTATGAAACTTAACTTAGCCTCACTTTTCATGATGGAATACCAACACAATATTATGGTCTGAACATAAATCGAGACAAACACAATCGCTCAAAAGCATGCTACTCGTATGTCCAAACAACAATAACCATAAAAAAGTACACGGCTTTGAAATGATGGCCAGGTTCTTTAAATCTGTTTGGGATAAAATTGTTCGTATCATAAATTATTTATTCAAATTCCCTTTATTTTGCAGCTTTTTACGATCGCAGACCGTAATTTATGCCAACAAAAGATTCATGCCATTTAGCGCCATACATTATATTGAAAGGATTTTATGTCCCAAAGTTGGCACCCTGTAGGAATTACCATTAGTATTAATCTTTGACAAGCACCGTGGCCCACTGCAATTACACGTTTTCTAATTGAACCAGTTAGAAGTCCTAAAGAAGCGTAAAATAATTCACTCTGCTCAACTAACTATCAAAAAGTTTTCCGCTTGGGTAGGTTCATGGTCCACCCACTTCATAGAATTTCACTTTAAATATCGATGTTGGCCCACAGGACTATTAAACGCGCCACTCAAGCTGCCCCACAAAATTTCGTAGAATTTTTTTTTGTCATGGAAAGCATTCTTTTTTCGTGCAACAATTTAATATTCAACTGGAGCGCGGCTTGATTAATTGCACGTCTTTGCTACGATTTTAATTAAAACCAGCTTAAAGGGTCATAAAACTTTTGGCACATTGACGCCAGCAGTGGCGAAAAAGTATTAATAGTAGCACTTCTGAAAGAGGAGGCAGCAAGTATGTTGCGTGACCAAAAACAAATTAGCTGCCTCAATTTAAATTGTTTGTCTCATACATTGATATATGTATATATGCTTCTCTTTTTTTCACGCACTTCAATCGACTTTAATTGGCGCACGTCACACAACCAACTCAACCTGCAGCAGTTTCAAGTTCAACGCATTGCGTTTATTCGCGCTAGAGAGATACTCACTTGCCACGACAGGAAGCGGTTGTTGATTTATGGCTTTATTTCTATGTTTTGCGAAACTTAATTCTGAAAATGTTTAACGCCATAAAAGCTTGCTCGCTGGTTCTAACCGGTCTACGGCGCTAGATGCATAATAGTTGTTCGAGCGCAAAGCTATAAATTGAAATTCGCAAATACACATAGTTACATACATATGTATCCATGTATATTAAATTAATTTGTTTGCCCGATCAAGTTCAAAGATGCAAAGTTGCTCGTGTGCGACTGCTCAATCAAGTTCAGGGTTTCATAGAACAATTCGCATGCTTTGATGTTGAAATAGATTTTAATTGGCATTGACAGCGTATAAAAACAAATTTTATGTAATTTAATATATTTTGAATTTTTTTTTTGTATATTTTAATTAATAATATATACCTGGTTGTGTGTTAATTTCACAGTTCATGCACGTTAACCCATTAATCCAACTTTTTTTTCAACACAAATTTTGAAAATAATTATACAACATTGGTTTTCTTTGAGACAGCCTTGCTCAACTGTTAGTTTATTTCTTTCACAGTTCCTTGTTCTCGATAATAATACCGTTCGACAGCATTTTTATCTGATTGCTTTAAGGGTTAAAACTCATATCGTAGAGAAAATTAAAGTCTAAGTTCGTATAGTTTAGAATAATTTTGTGTTATGCCAATTTAGTGGTCAGTAGAGAATAAAAATTTAGAAAAAAAAAATTTTAAGTGACTTGACCGAAAATTCTACTGCAGAGAATGCTTGTAGAGGGTTAAAATTTCTAGTGAATGATTTTTAGGGAAGAGTTCACTGCGACTACACTCGGAAAATAACCAAACGAAGAGCACGAAATGCCAAAGAGCATAAAAAATAATACTTGCAGTCATGATTTGTGGCAAAAATTACAGTTTAAAGGGCAATAGAGGGTTAAAAGTTAAAAAAAAAAATTATTTGCAGGAAAAATTCAAAAAGAGTGTTCTTCGCGGAAAATAGGCGGAAGATCACATATTATCAAAACAAATAATACCAGCAAACCTCGATATGTTAGAAAAAGCGGCAGTGTAAGTGGCAGTAGAGGGTTAAACGCGAAAAATTTTACTTATACTCAAGAGCTGGAAACTCGCCAAGAACGAAAAATGGAATATTGGAATTTGAGAAGCTTTCCTATTACACGTGATTTTTTAGTTTCACTTTTTTTTTATTCGCAACTGGGTATATATTTCTTAGTTTATTTGCAAATTTAGGCCACTTCATATTTGCTTTTTATCTTTACAGGCAAGTATTATATGCACGTCAATTCCAAAAAAATATTCGCCTGAAATTGATTATTCTAAAATTTCATTGTCTCAATTTGAAAACACAGCAGACCCCCCACCACATTGAACACCGACACCACAGAACAGAAGTTTTTTTTTTCAAAGTACAGCATCTTGTAATCACCCTCTCTTTGCGAGAAAATATTAAATTTCCAAATGCAAAAAAAGCGCAAAAGCAGCAAATTTCGCTCACAGCCGAGCTCATATCGCACAAGTTTTTTTTTCAATAAACGCAACGGCATCTTTTAATGAATGAACGCTCTTTATAGTCTTTATTTTGTTGTAGTTTTTTGTTTACGCTCGTTTGCATAAATTTTTCATAATTAAAACAATTAGCCGTGCACATTGAGTGTATGATATTGAAAACGTGAGGCAGTCAAAGCTCATGATGATGAAGCTTTGTGTGTGTGGTCTTTAGTCTCTCGCCTTTTATTGAGGAATTGTAGCTGCAAGATATGAAACTATATATTCCGTTTTTCAATTTGCATTTCATTCATTTGTATTGCTAAGTGTTTTATTTGATTTTCCGAGAAATAGTTGATGAATCATAGTTGTAAACACTTGGGTGGGAGTGGATAGGTTGGTCATGTAATTATTGAAGGAAATTGCAATGTAGGTATATACAAATTTATATTTTATTAATAATGCTATTATATTTCAGAATATTAACTTCTACCGGTCTATCATTGCTAGAATAGATTTAGTAGGGCTGATATGAAACAAAAAAAAAAACATCATTAAGAAAATGAGGCCGTTCCAGAGTAATGTGGCCTTTAAAGCTTTCTTTTCGTTTCTGAGGTTAGGCAAGAACCAGATAAGCTAAGATAGAAGCCAAAAGCTATCTGATTAAAAAAAAAGTTATAGCTAAACACGTTTCTGAAGTACAAATGGCTTTTCTGAAATAAATTTCTTGATTTCTGAAGTATATCTGACTATACATTATATATATGATTTGATGTGCTCTGAAGTACATCTGGAAAAGGTGTAGAGATATTATATTATACATATATTCATATAACTCAAACTAATTCATTTCACTTTTTATTTTATTTCCAGCTCCTTGGGGACAATTTTTAAAGTAAGTTTAAATTTATTCTTTTCATATTCATATTTATGCTTAGCATAAAGAAATTCAATATTTTACGATTTGATGGCAAAAAAGATATAGATAATTTGAGAAATAAAGTGAGATTTAGATATTGATCAATATTCGTGACTGTGCGATGTTATTAATGGACTAACAAAATAAATTCTCCGAAAGAGCCTTTTAAACCTCATTTCTTTCTCAAAGAACATATTGTCCAAAACGAAAATGACAAAACTTGGAATACTTTTTTTAAATTACCACTTCGAAATATGTAGATAAAAAAATAACAATCCATATATTAAAGCAAATCTGTAACCACCTAAAAGCGCATTCGTTTGAGCGGATTTAAAGTTCAGCTGTATCCGATAACTCTTCACTTGGGATAGGTATCTTTAGAAAATAATCTCACAATTGTTTTTGTAATATATATAAGCACGACAATACAAACACAGAGCTGTGTACAGATTTTAACAAACCCGGGATCTGCGAGCTTTGCTTTTATAAACACAGAATTCTTTATATTCTTCAATAGCTTAGGTTGAAAAGAGTTCAGAAGTTGTTTGAGACACTAAGTAAACTTGATATACATAACAAATAATTAAATAATTTATATACCTTTCTTGAATATGATATGGTATTATAACTTGGGTCCGCTATTTTGAGAAATGAGTATGAGAAAAAGACTGATAAAACTTAAAAAAAAAATTTATTCGATTAATCGAGTAAGTTGATTAATAAAATTTTCAGTTAATCGATTACTTGATTAATCAAACTTATGAGTACTCAAAAACTGATTCATTTACTCATTTTCTTATGTGAAAGTTTGCTTTGAAATAGCTGAAAATAAAAAAAATTAAGAAAATCGCGAATGGGCAAAATGTCGAAGATGCAACATATGGTTGAAGTAGCAACGAACTTCTAAATTTGTGCCGTATTAATATATGTGTGGTTAATCATTTTATTCAAAAAACGTTTAATCAAAAAGGCGATTAATCAATTAATTTTCTTTTTGATTAACCAAACTCCTGATTAATCGAGTAAACAAACTTTTTGATTAATCAAAAATCATAATTAACCGATTAATTGAGTAATCGAAATTAAGATTAATCAAAATTTTAATTAATCAATTATTCGCACAGCCCTAAAAAATAATCTCCAAATATGCTCACAAAAATTGCAACTAAAAATTTACAGAATTTCGGGATTGGCTTTAACTAGTTTCAAGTAAGATTTTTGTTTACACTGACCGAATCACGAGAAAAACAAATTTCACTGTCATTCAGACAGCTGTCTGTTGTTTTGCTCATTAATTTATTTTTGGTGGCTGATCTCTGTCGTTGTCTGCTTTAAGTAAGCTTTTAAAATAAACTTTTATTGTCATACACTCACATAAATAATATTTACATATTTGTTATTGTGCGCATTAAATTGTTTTTGTTTTCATGCAAATATGCATGAATGTATGTATGTAAGTAGATACACTGAAAATGTGATGAATGTGCAACATCTGCAATCAAAATGTTTACAAAGGTTTTAATGTCAAACCAAGCTCTTTGGCACAGATGTGCACTTGCAAGTTGCTTGGGTCGCGCTTCATACAAAACAAGCTTACGAAAGCGACTTTCGCTGAAGGTGAAAATACTCAAATAAATTACATGCCACACATTAATTATGTTAATAACAACAAAAAAAAATAATAAAATATGCAATTTGTAACACAATTAAAATATTTGAATTTGTCAATAAGTACAACGACATTTTAAAATATTCCCACAAAAAAAAAACAAGTCATTGCGACCTTAAACAACTTCAAATGCAATATTTGTTTACCTACTGTCTCCTAAGCTATTTCTCATAAATATTTAATCAATATACTCAAGCTCAATATCCGGAAAATGGTTATACAAGCTAAAACACCTGCGAGCAAAAAATATCAATACAAAAACAAAAATAATAGTGAATTTCAAGTTCATACTTGAACACATATTTGTAATTGAAAATGTAATAAAAACAAAAAAAAAAACAAAAAAAAAACAAAAAAAACAAGAACGAACATTCATGCTGTATCGCAATGTTACGCAGAAAACACTAAAAGCGTAAATGATGTCAGAATATGAGTATACACTAAATATATACATACATACAGTGGCGAACATAAATGTGGATACACAGTCGTTTTTGGCGATTTTGCAAAACTTGGGCGTTAACGAAATCATTTTAGCAAAGACTATTTAAAAACATGTGTAAAGGTCTTATACCTACAAGAACTGTAAATTTTATTTAAAAAATGTACGAAAAATTTCCAAAAAAAATTTATAAATTTTTTTAAAAATGCCGTAAACAACAAAACTTATTTATTATTTTTTTTAGTCTTAAGTTCGTCACATATTTAGATTTTTTTTTAGAAAATTTTTTCCTTCATGCAATTTCTTTTGTAGGAACGAAAATGCTCGTTCGAAAAATATTGCCAAAAATCAAATATGTATGTTACGAACTTAAGTTTAAAAAAAATTTATATTAAAATCCAAAAAATTCTGAAAAAACTGTGAAAAAAATTTTAAATTTAAAAAAATTTAAGTTTAAAAAAATTTCAATCTAAAAAAATTTCTTTTAATTTTTGTGAAATTTGCATGCATTTTTAAAACAAAATTTACAGTTTTTCTATTATATCTTGACATATGTTTTTAAACAGGCTTTGTTAAAATAATTCCTATTGAGCACAAAATGTGTGGAAATTGCAGGAACCGACTGTATGTAGATTTATGACCACCACTGTACTTGTATATGTATATACGGTATAGTGTTGTGTGTTTCAATCAGCCGAAAGATGTTTTGCCGTTAAAACGTAAAAAAGTAAAAGCATTGAAGCGCAGTTTCAAATCATAACGCAAGCGTTATTTTGTTTTCACTGGTTATGACTCAAAAGAGCATGCATACAGCCATGAGCAAAGAAATAGCAGAACAAGTGAAGCAAACAAACCGTTAAGCTAAAAAAAAAAATAGTAACTATGACCAGCTGTTGAAAAGTGAACTTGAATTTATTTTAGTCTAGCGATAAACGATATCTAACGATAACATCGATATTGTACGATTATCTATAAATCGACTTCTGAGACTTTTCAGTGATGAACTCGTTCAATTGCTTAAGTTTTCTGAAATAACATTTAGTTGGTATCCACCTCATTTTTATAATAATTTTTGATTAACTCTCTCTACACCTACCATCCAGAAAATTTGGAATCAATCTTATGGGGTCTTCGTCGATAGCTTAGTTTCATAACATTTTTACTTTAGATATATTTCATAAATTTTAGGGTGATTCCACAACAAAAGAAAAGAAAAAAGAGGAATTCTCTTCTTAGCTGAATAATTTTTCAAGCCTCACTTTTGTGCTCAGATATGCTCTTTTTTCGTACACAGCTGTATAAATATTTTTTTTTTTTATGTCGCGTTGCGGACACGAGCGCACATTTAATAATGAATAATTCTTGCTTGCTGTGATGCTGAAGTGAAGCATACAGACTGTTAAGCTAAAAAAAAATAGTACCATGACCAGCTGTTGAAAAGGTCACTTGAATTTATTTTAGTCTAGCGATAAACGATATTTAACGATAACATCGATATTGTACCATTATCTATACAATCGACTTCTGAGACGTTCCAATGGAAAACTCGTTCAATTGCTTAAGTCTTCTGTAATAAACTTCATTTGGTCCCCACCGATTTTTTTTAAAGAATTTTCGATTAACACTCCCTACACCTACCATCCAGAAAATTTGGAATCAATTTTATGGGGTCTTCGTCGATAGGTTAGTTTCATAACATTTTTACTTTAGATATATTTCATAAATTTTAGGGTGATTCCACAACAAAAGAAAAGAAAAAAGAGGAATTCTCTTCTTAGCTGAATAATTTTTCAAGCCTCACTTTTGTGCTCAGATATGCTCTTTTTTCGTACACAGCTGTATAAATATTTTTTTTTTTTATGTCGCGTTGCGGACACGAGCGCACATTTAATAATGAATAATTCTTGCTTGCTGTGATGCTGACTCTAACAACTTGTTTTATTCGCTATTTGTAGCTCGCTAAATATTAAATCGCATGACTAGACTTTGTAGAAGGCCATACAAATCTTCATAAAATCATGTATCTAATAATACTTTTTGAGGAAACTTGAAAGTCATTGCAGTGATTAGGCCACAACCAAACCCTTTAGCGTTAATTTTAATTGGACTTAGGCCTCAAGCGATCTAATGTAATCAACCTTAGATTGCTCAAATCCATGTATACCAATGAGATGAATAACTTTTAAGTTTACTCTTGGGTGTAGTTTTTTGAATTCCTAAAAATTTAGTGTTAAGCTCTTTGCTTACCTTACTCATCTTACGAAACAAAAAAAAATTATTAAATTTAATAATTATTTTCATTTATAATGATTATTAATCTTAATCATTGATAATCACATTAAATTTTTTGTTTTAATTGATAAGTTGATTTTGTAATAATTGATTAGTTGTGATAATCGAACATTTTTAGAGTAAGTTATCGAATAGGATTAAATTTTGTGTTCGATTAATGAAGATTTATTTCGTTTTCAAATTTTATCCAAGGATTAATCAAATGATTCAAAACTTCAATTAGATTAAATTTTTTGATTAATTGCGATTAACTAGGTTAATAACAATTTAAGTCCAATAATTGCCGTTTATGAGAAAAAAATGTGTGCTATATAACTCTTATTCAAGCTCATGTGATATATAGAATTAGGCTCATATCGGACGACCATCGCAAGAAGGGAAATAACCTCATTTCAGACTCATAAACGAGCTCATAAAGAGTATAAACGCTCCCATTTATGACTCCTATGGTTTGCTGGGAATATATAGTTTTTTTTGAATGAATTTATAAAAAAAACACACAAAGTTGTAAAGTCCTTTAAATTTAATTAATATTGAAATATTTAAAATTTGTTATTAATCCTTGCTAATCGCAACTAATCAAAAATTTTAATCAAATTGAAATTTTGATTAATTTGATTCATCCTAGAATTAAATTTAAAAACGAAATAAATCCTCATTAATCGATCACAAAATTTAATCCTAATCTATTAATTATTCTAAAAATGTTCAATTATCATAATTAATCACATAAATTAATAGAACACTTTAACGTAATTGATTTTTAATTTTAATCCAGATTTAACAGGTCTGTTTTTGGTTTTTAATGAAATAATTTTTGATTTGTATGAAAAAAATATTGTGAAAATTCAGTTTCTTCTCTATTTTCTATCTAAACTGTTCGAAAAAAGCTAATCTGCAAATCACGACATTGAAAAAGTTAAATTCCGAAAATATCGGGATTCTCAAAATTAAGAAAATTAGCAAATCTTGTTTGATTTTTTTTTATTATTTAAGTAAGCCGCTTCCATGTCACATTTTTCGAACAAATCCCGACATTGAATAAATAGAATCCCGAAAATCCCGGAATTGAAAAAATTTAATCCCGAAAATATCGGGATTCTAAAATTTAAGAAAAATTGCAATTGAAATTGTTTGATTTTTTTATTATTTAAATAAGCCGCTTCCATGTCGCATTTTTCGTATTGTTAATTTAAACTTGCTTAGCGCATTTACGTGACAGCGACTCTTAATTTAGAATATTTCTCAGCGAAAATTCTTACATAAATCTCTGTTATACAATAGAAACGTGATAATTGCATATTTATACTTACTTCATAGTAATTATTTGTTTCTGGTCACATGAATGAGGTAGCAAGTAATAGAATTAAGTCATGATTTTTTTTAAGTTCACATAAGTCCAAAAAATTTAATTATATAATTAAGCTAATTACGTAATTGTGGGCTATAAATACAGAAATGACATTCCATTTTCCACAAGTCCCATCTCTATAAATAAATAAATGTAACAGGTCAATGTCTGTGTGCTGCGAATATTCAAAAAAAAAGTTGAGACGGGTGATCATTGTGAAGCCAATAGCATCCAAAGCAAAAGCTTTTGTATGTCTATGAGTTTGTGCGCGCATCACTCAAAAACTGCTAAATGTAATTGGATGTTACTTGTGCTATTACATTACCAGATATTTAACTTAAAATTTAATATATAACTTAACACAATAGCGGAGCATGTTTCGAAATTATTGAGCTATATGAGTATCAGTGAAATTAGGGGAACAGCCCATGAAAACTTCCGCCTTAAATTTACCATCAAACACCCCAAACTGCAAACAACGTCCGATGAGCGCTTCTTAACTTTCTCGATCATACAAACGTACTGCTTAGTGCCTATTAAAAGCTCAACGGCAGCACACCTTAAATTTCATTTTGGAAAAAATTTCAAATTAGGTCAGTAAGTAAATTAACCAACTGACATGCTGCACTGCAATTGAAAATGAAATTAAATATGTGCCACCAGCTGTAAACATTAAAGCTATGGTGTTGCCTAGCCATCAACCTGAAAAAAATGTTGTATTGACAAACGCAGCATGCAGCTTGCCACGCTCAACAAACAACAAATAAGTAACTAATCAGCAATATCCAATGAATCTAGTTACAACTAACTACATACCTGCCACTTAGTCATAACAACTTCAACAACTCAACAAGTCGGAAAAAGTGAAAACACTTGAAAAACTTTAACGTTACTCAAAAAAAAGACAAATGCGCAACGGCCAGAAGCAATGAAAACCACACGCCAGCTGAGGGTAAAGAGAGCTACGTGGTTTGGGAAGTGGGTGAGCGTAAAAGTGAAACCAAAAATTAAAAAAAAATAAAACTAAAATAATCAAATGTTTAAGCGGCCATCGCATTGCAATGTGCGCTATGGAGGCTTGACGAGATTTAAAGCGCTACCACTGTAGACTAATTGAGTTTAACCAGCATGCAGTTGTTGTTGCCACTTAAATTTTTATATTCAAATATTTTTGTTTGCAAAAAAAATGAATTATGCTCAATGTCCAACTCGTTGTGGCTCGTTGCGCTTCCTCAGCTGCCTGTCAACTTTACAAGAAATTCGCATTCAAAGTTAATTTTCGCGCCCAAAAGTTGTTGATGCAAGATTTTCCCATGCAGTCGAGCCATCACAACTGTCGTTTCTATGACAAGCAGCTTGCCTTTTGTGAGATTGTGGCAAATTGCACAAGTTCGTTTAGTCAGTGCAGCTTCTTCGTGACAGCCGCAAATTGAAGACGTTGAAACGAGAACTAAAATTTTGTAGTCGCGTCTTATTTGATCTTTGCCGCCTATAATTGCTATCATCATATGCAAATTTATATATAGAAGTACTATATAGTGTTTTAGTGTAATCAAAGCTGGATTGTATTTAGCTAGTTTGGGAACTCTTTAGTCGCAGTATGAACTTTTAACCTTATTTTTAATATATTTTGTGAAAGTTGGCAGGCCGACGTCCACTGCTCATCTCTACTTTTCTCAGTTGTTCAGTTTCTATTTCACTCATCCTCAACCTTTTCTTATCTTCCACATTCTCTTCATCTTATTTTCGTTTTTTTTTTTGGAAAGTGAAATTTTAATATTTTAAAATTATGGTTTGTGTCTATGGTTGTGCTTCTGACATTGCTTACTCCAAACTTGAGTTTGGCTTCATTCGCTTATTGCTACAGCTATGTTATGGTTTGTGTATAAAATAGTTGGCACAGGGTGATCTTGCAAAACATAAACAATTTCTTGGTACCATCAAACAACTTAATTTATAATAAAGCGACCCTGTTGATTTTAATTTTAGTTAAGACTTTAAATATCTTTTTAAATTAAGTAAAGATTTAAATTAAGCGATGTTTTTTTTTAAAATAGTAATTTAAAATAAAAATACTAAAAAATAGGGCTGTTACATTAATTGATTAATCAAAATTTGTATTAATCATTATTTCGATTACTCAACTAATCGATTAATTATGATTTTCAATTAATCAAAAAATGTGTTTACTCGATTAAGCAAGATTTTGATTAACCAAAAAGAAAATTATTTGATTAAGCGCCTTTTTGATTAATGGTTTTTTGAATAAAATGTTTAATCACATATTAAAACGGCACAAATTTAGAAGTTCCTTGATACTTCAACCATTTTTTGCATCTTCGACATTTTGCCCACCTCAAACTTTTCTTAAATTTTTTTATTTTTTAATATTTTTAAGCATGGTTGATTTTAATTCTTTTTTTTCAGCTATTTCAAGGCAAACTTTCACATGAGAAAATGAGTAAATTAATCAGTTTTTGATTAACCATTTTTGAAAATACTCGAGTAACGTTCGTTTTGATTGCTCATAATTTTGATTAATCAAGTAATCGATTAACTGATAAATCAACTTACTCGATTAATGGAATGAAGGCACAGCCCTACTAAAAAATACAAAAAACGAAAACAATTTTTTTTTAAATGTGTCAGGAAAATAAAAATAATAATTGACACAAATTGCACGTGTCTAATCTTTTTCCTTAATTTGTGCAACTTAACCAAAATGTGAAAAATATATTTTTTTTATTGTTATGGCTAGCTGTTTGGCGTATATCGAATTGCATCTTAAGCCACCAACACACACCCAAATTTTCTTGCCTTCATAGTATAAAGATACAATTGCGTTTAAACACTTTCCCAAAGCAGCGCTGGAGAAATCTAAAATTCATAGAAGAAATTTGAGTTTGAGGTGCGGCTTAATCTGCTCATAGCTGCCGGCTTATAATCAGATGAATAAGTTGTTGTTGTTTTCATTTGCGTGTAATTAAAAATATTCAATTGTAAAAATTGCCTGTAGTCAAAAACTAAACTACTCAGCAAACATTCTAGTTCATTGACTATATATATCATTGTTGACTAGTTTTGAACTAGTTGTACAAAGACCAGTGTAAGCAAATATTTTTATTTGAAATAATAGTGACAGAGCAAACGTGATTAAGTGTGAAATTGCAATCCAGGAAAACCGCAAATACATATATCTCTCCCAGGAAAATAATACCTACGTCTGATCGACCAACACAAAAGAATCAAATGGGAAGATCCGGTTCTTGATCAGGAAAATCCCAAGTTAAAAAAACCAACTTGTTGAATCAAAAAAAAAAAAATCAGTTTCCTGACTAGTTAGCTTGCAAGTCATACTAGTTTTGAGGTAGTTTCCAACTAGTTGCTCATACTGCAGCGTAGTTTTGAGTAAAAGCTTATTGAATGGGAAAGCTTTTAAGAATTACGTACTCATGATTTTCTTTAACTCTACAACGCTTTATACGATAAATAATTATTAAGTTTATTTTCGTTTTACACATTTTTTTACGAAATTACCGCACTACTACGTAACGACTTACCGTAACCAAACCCCACTTATGGAAAAGTGTGTCGGCTCCACTCAGGTAAAATGAAACTTTAAAATATTTCAAAAATTTAATTGCAAACTGGATAACAACGGGAAGTGGGCATTGCTTAAAAGTGTGTAATTGTTTTTTTTGTTTTTGGTTTAACAAGCTGCCAGCTTTTTTATTTAATCACTGTCTGGTTTAAGAGAATTGGTGAGCACGTCAAATTTTTGCAAGTGTGTTTGGAGCTAATTTATTTTGTGTAGAGATTTATGAAATGAGCTTCTTATAATGATTGATAACTTTTAATTTATAATTAAGTTTCGACACGAATTTAATGCACATTCATAAAAATTAGTTTAGTACAGTGAGTTTGCGATAATTTGAACTAAATGAAATGAGTCCAGTTGAATTTTCCCCATGAAGCGATAAAGCAGATTACGAATCTACAAGAAAATCTTTATCTGTTAAGAAGATTGATTTTGTATAAAAAAAAAAAATAGAAAAACATAAACAGCACTTATTTTCATTATTATTTTCATAAAAATTACTGCTGAGCGACTATAGTCGTAAAGATATTTCATATTTCGAAAGCCCCAAAAATTAAAAAAAAAAAAGAAAGCTGTTTGAATTTATCAATCAACTGTGACTGTGAAGATGGCGTCTCTTCAGAAACTCCAAACACTGGATGCCATATCACGTTTTAGAAATTTTTAAGGTCTTAGTCACAAGGCAATTTCTAGCAATTTTACATACATTAAAGCTCTTTCGACTTTCCTTCAACATCAGTGTGGTAATTTCGATCTTTTGGGTTTTTTTTTTAAGATTTTGTTAATACTTGGATTCTAATTTTGACATTAAATTATTTATGAAAAATTTGTCTAGATAATTTTTTTATAAAATTTTTGTCTCGACGTTAAACATTTTCTGTTAACTCTCAAATAAAAAAAAATTTTATTTATTTTTGAATAATTTGCAAATATTTTCACTTAAACTTTGAGATAAATTATTTATAAAATTTTTTTAGTTTTTTTTGCTTCCTTTTTTTGTTTTTTTTTTTTATTTAACTATTTTGTTAATATTTGCATTTCAATTTTGAGATTAAATTATTTATAAAAATTATAATAATAAATTATTTATAGAAACTCTTTCTCGACGTTAATAATTTGCTTTTAACCTTCAAACTTAAAACCTTAAATTTTCAATTTAATTTTTTTATTTTTTCTAATACTTTGCAACTATTTTCACTTCAAATTTTGAGATAAATTATTTATCGTTATCGATGTTTAAAATTTTCTTTAACCTGAAAAAAATTTTTTTGGTTATTGTTTTTATTTATTTAAAGCTTACGTAAATAATTGCATTTCAATTTTAAGATTAAATTATTACTACTCCCATTAAAAAAAGTTTGCCTCTAGGAATTCTTAAGCCTTTAATATTTTATTTGTTTCCTTCAGATGTGTTCTTTTCGGACTATTTTAAAGGGAGTTACAAAATTGTTTTTATTTTTTTCAGAATTTATGTACAACACTTATCTCGATTTATTTCAAATATTTCAAAGTCAAAACTCAAGTTCTCTTAACGAAAAGAAAGACCCTGTAAATAAGCATAAAGCGAGAAGAAAGTTTTGGTTTTCTGTCGAAATTCCGAAAGTGCTCGTTGCCGCATGACACGTCCATTTGACCTCTTCTTTCGCTCTTAAGGATAATTTTAAAGCAGAACATGATCTTATAAATATTTTTTAGCAATCAAATATACATATGTACAAATGTGAATATCACATACATAACAAATTTACATAATAACATACATACACTGATAAGCATTTTAGAAAATCCCTTCGCATATGAGAACCAATGTTTGACATTTTCTTTAAGAAAAAAATATTTCATACAAAAAAATCATTTAAATTCTATGTTCAACACGTGCCATCACGTATACCGAAAGACGTGCTTAATTCAAAAGTTTCAAGCCATAAAAATCAAATTTTATGCAAATTTTATGGAAGCTTTTCAAATTCACACTGTGGCTGCAGCATGAACGCGGGTTTGGGGGCGTGTATGGTATTGTTGAAAATTGAGTAAATTCTAAATTCAAGCAATAAAGTAAAAGGGAAAATAAATGAAAATGAAAAGCAAAAGCAAAATTGTGTTAAAATAATAATATACTCGCGTACATACTTGCATATACTTATACAGACACATATGTATATACATATGTACATATGTATATCTAAATATAAGGGTATACCCTACAAAAAATGTGATTAGCCGCAAAAGAGGATGCGCCTAATGTCAGTTCTTATCACTTTTTATGAATTGAAATGCTCACATTTGAGAGAGCCCAGTTGCACCCATTTATACGAGAACGGGTACTTTTAACTCCTTTAAGTATGCTATAAAAACTAAAATAGATTTACACTCCTATAAGTATGCTATACAAATAAAAATTTACTTATGTATATTGAATTATAACGAACTCTACTAAATGGGCTGGACACGGACTACTCTCTTTTGAGGTTAGTCACACAATTTTTTTTGCAGCGAAGCGACCCATGTGATAAGGGTAAATTCTGTCATATAAATTTTCTTTGATATACACACATTTACATACATATAGTTATACCTTGAGGGATTTTATAAAATAAATGATACATTGTTGTGGTTGTTTTTGTTGAAGCTGTCAACACATACATATGTATGTATATTTACCATAATTTTTGATTTAGTGTCAGTTTGATATATGCTAATGAAATATTGATATGTAACGGAAGTCATGAATGAAGGTCATACATTGTGAAAACCTGCAAAATCTGAGCTTTCAGCTAAGAAATTCTCCTTTGCCTTCTCGGGCAGAATTCAGGCCTTATTCGGTGAACTGAAATGGTAAGGTTTATTTTTAAATCAGACTTGGCTTTGAAGGGAACAAATTCGACTGAGGTGTACTAAAGAGTGTTCTCTGAACAGCAATAGATGCCGCTCTAATTTCTAAGCTCTAAATATATCAATTCAGATAGCTGCTCTGCTGGGTGTACTTGAAGATACCAATTATATATTTGCATTTTAATGGGCAAATTATTCGGTACCACTATTCATGAGTACACGGTGAAAAATTTGGCTCGCCATTTGAAATCATTCTTTGGCTTAAATAATGCGGATAAGAGCAAAGTTTTGTTTTGGTTATTATCCCAGCAAACCATTGGAGTCATAAATGAATCAGAAAGGAGTCCTAAATGGGAGGGTTGACGCTCTTTATGAGCTCATTTATGAAACCCTTCTTGCGATGGTTGTACGATATGAGCCTAATTTCATAAATCATATGCGCTTGAATCAGAGTCATATAAGACTCCTTTTTATTTTACATAATCGGCGCTTATTGGTCTCAAAAAAGACTCATTTATGAAGCAGTTTTAGAGTCATTTATGACTGTTACAAAATTGATAAAATGCACATATCTGGCTTTTAAATTACGCCTTTTGCCATTGAAATTGGGATTCTAGAATTGGAAAAAAGGTGCCTGAACTATTGTTTCAAAGCAAAAAAATTTTGAATAGATTTTGGTAAAGAAATCATTTAAATGTGGTACGAACTGGTAGGAAATGTCTATAGAGATATCTTTTTCAAAATATTTCAAACTGAATTTAGCCAGCAAGAATAATATAAACGAAGCCCAGAGCAATGCAAATCAGGAACAGATTCGATGATATACCTAATTCAATTTTTAATGAAATAAAAATTTTTCGAAAACAAGATATGAATATTTATTCCAGAGTTGCTCTGTTAAATAAATACTCTCCGTATAAGGCTCATAATTTTCATCAAACCGGAGTCATAAAAGACTCTTTTATGATCGTATTTCTGAGCCTCAAATTTTTCACATATTTAGGACTCATATCGGATTCTTAAATTATCCTTTTTGAAGGTAATACAGTAGCAACCAAGGTAATACAGTAGCAACCAATTCCGATGTTTACATTGTAAATCATTATGACAGGATATTATTGCCGATTACCGTCATTAAACAAAAAATATGGGCAAACCCTTTTTAACTGCATATTCTCTTTCAAACACACACACACATACATACGTATTAAACTCTAACTCGATTTTTCAGCATAACCTATGGATTATGTATACATTTATGCGGTTTTATGTCACCCTCCTTCGGTAGGGTTCAGCGTTGCGTATGAGCAACATTTCATAGCTTTGAGTGCTCATTTCACAGTTGAATGACAATTGGGGTGCATATGTGCAGGGGCGTTTTCGTTAATTAGGGGGCGCTGGGGTCAACAAGTTATCAAACAAATATTCGATTAATAATAATTTGTTTATTATTTTATTTCTAAAATTGTGCTTATCCCGAATTAGATACTACTATTACATTAGGGTGACCCACAAATAAACGATGTTTTTCAGCATTTCACTTTCGATTGGAGATGGTTAGAGTGTGTCACACCATATTCATGGACCTCAGTATCCTATGAAAATTAAAAATTAAATTTAAAATTATTATCAGTTTACTATAGTCGAAGATGGTCCTGATTGGTGATGGTTGAGAGTGTCCCAAAAAAAAAAGTATCCTCGTAATATCGGGCCCTACCGCAAAACCGACCCTGTGCCCATAAAAAATATCTGATAGATATGGCATTTATGTTTCATAATTTATTTTTGTTTTGATTCTATTTTCATTCTAGGGCAAGGTATTCGAGTGAGCACAGAAATTATCAAAATAAACCAGAATTGATTGGCTATTATCTGTTGCAATGAACTGAATCATAAAATTTTGTATTAGATTACTGATGAATACATATTAATGATTCATATAAATCATGCGTGTTTATGGCACATTTTCTATACAAGAAAAAAAAAACAGCTTACTAAAACTAGGAAGGTGGCAGGCGCTGAAAAGTTCACTGGAACTAAAATAAGTCATTGGCCCTTATATGTCACTGGTTCTTAAAAGTCAGCGGTTCCAAAGTGTCACTGGTTCTAAAAAGTCACAGGTTCCCACGTGCCACTGCTCCAAAGAGTCACTGGTTCCTAAATTTACCTTATTCCTAAATGTCACTGGTTCCAAAAAGTCACCGGTTCCTAAGTGTCACTGCTCCAGAGAGTCGCTGGTTCCTAAATGTCACTTGTTCCAAAAAAATGCTGGTTTCTAAATGTCACTGCTTTCACTTTTTGATAAATGTCACTGGTTCCAAAGAGTCAATGGTTCCTAAATGTTACTGGCTCATTAATGTCACTGGTACCAAAGAGTGCTGGTTCCAAAAAGTCACTGGCAGAAAAAAGTCAACGACTCTAAAGAGCCACTAGTGCTAACAAGATAAATTTTAAAAGTTGTTTACTTCAATTTCAAAATTAGATAACACTAAACCCTTTAGAAAATCCTTTTGAACTGGACCTTCAATCAACTTTTCTAAGGTTTTTTTTTCGAATTTAAACTTAAAACAAGTTCAGCTTATGCATCCAAATGTTATTATATCACCTATTGTTGGAGTCAGATTTCTGAAATTTCAAAGCAATCTTTCATTAATTCTTTCGAAAACAATTGCTCGAAAATGATTAAAAAATTCACTTGATGCCATGGCATCTCACACTTTGGTGCCAAAGGTGGCAATTTCACTAGCACTGTAGTCGATGAGTGTACTAAATATGTGGGGGTCGTCAACCGCTAAACGAACTTATTAAATGCTTTAACTTGCAAAGAGAGTGCTACCACCAAAGCATATGTATGAAGCGAAACGTTGTGAATTGCTAACGGGATGAGGTGGAAAATCACTGACTTAATGCATTCGCTTTCTTGAGGTAAACTTGAACATATTGGACCGATTCCAAAAAAAAAAAAAATGTGTAATTTGCAATCCCACAACCAGAAAGTGTTAAATTGGTTGGCGTGAGCTCAAATCAAACTCCCGAGGAAAAACTCTGCAAAATATCCGCATGGTCCCACCGAAAGAGCTGTTTTTCCCTCAAAGAGAGCTGATCCCGTTAAATAACTGGTTACTGTCACTGTTCTCGATTCTAAACACTGTCACTATTATTTTAAAATCTTGATTCCGCTCACTGTCACTGTAACTGTGATATCTAGTTTTTGGTAACTGTCACTGTTACTTTAAAACTTCGATTCTAGTCACTATCACTGTAACTTTAAAATATCGATTCTAGTGATTGTCACTGTTACTTTAAAAACTCTATTCTAGTCACTGTGACTGATACTTTAATACATATCTCGCTTACGGTCACTGTCTCTGTAACTTTTAAAATCTCTATTCTAGTCACTGTTATTGTAAAATATCGATTTTAGTAGCTGTCACTGTTATTTAAAAATTTCTATTATAGTCACTGTTATTTTAAAATATCGATTCTAGTCACTGTGACTGTGCACGAGCTACGCGTAATAATTTTTTTTCTGAATCGGTCTAATGTCCATGCATGCGAGTAAAGTCAACTGGTTTCTATGGAATTTGATTGCTTTTACAATGTCTTATGTGTATTCGTCTTTGGATTTTATGTTGCTCCTTGTTCTTGTGATTACTCCCAAGCGTAACTGCAACAACCAACAAACAACATTAAACCTTAGTCAAACAGTATTATTGTGCTTTTGACTCTCTCCCTTTTCTTCGAAGTTTTCGTTAAAATTTTGCTATAGTGCGGAATTTATGCCACTTTTTTATATCTTCAAAAAAAAAAAAAAAAAAAAAAGAGTTGTGTATATCTTATGAGCATTAGCTTTGCAAAACCGGTTGAAGATGATTTGTGTGGCATTTCTACATGAAAGAACAGCAACAACAAAAACAAACCAAGTATCATAGCATTTTTATATGTTTTTTTTTTTTGGAAATTTTTTGTTCATTTGCTCATTGCTAAATACGGAATTGGCTTGCAGTCTTTTTGTTCATTAAATCTTCTGTGAAGAACTGGATATGTAGAAAGCAAATGCTTTTGGTTGATATTTTTTTGCTTATTGGGTGTTCGGACTTAAATAAATCAGTAAATAGTTGCATGTTAGGAAGAATACGCTTCATAAGTCATAAAATATGCTAAAGTTTCTTTCATTTATTTCATTTGACTTGAAATTCCCAACCGTCTTATAAAATATTCTAAAGACATGATTGTTTTGGTTAATCCTTATAGACGAGAGTGGTACACTACATATGCTCCAACTGAAGAAAGAGTACAAATTTATACTTCACGCTCATTGCGTGTTGGTCTTCATCTAAGTCTAAGGCTAAGTTTAATCTAAATCTCAATCTAAGCCAAAGACTGAATCAAAGTCTAAGTCTAATTCTAAATCTAAGTCTAAAGCTAAATTTAAATCTCAATCTAGTCTTAGTCTGAATCGAAGTCTGAGCCTTAGTCTAATCCTTAGTCTAAGTCTAAGTCTAATTCTAAATCTAAGTCTAAAGTTAAATTTAAATCTCAATCTACATAAGTATTAGTCTGAATCGAAGTCTGAGTCTTAGTCTAATCCTTAATCTAAGTCTAAATCTAAGTCTTAAGTCTAACTCTAAATCTTAGTTCAGCCTCACCCTTTGTCTAAATCTAAATCTAAGTCTAATTCTAAGACAGTCTGAATCGAAGTCTAAGTCTAAGTCTCAGTCGTAGTCTAAATCCAAGTCTTGTATAATTATAAGTCTAAGTCTTAGTCTAAGAGTAATACTAAATTTAAATCTAAGTCTCAGTCTAAATCTAAATCTACGTTTTAGTCTAATTCTTAATCTAAGCCTAAGTCTAAATCTAAATGTAAGTCAAAGCCCAAGTCTGAATCGGATTCTAAGTCTAAGTCAAGGTCTAAATCTAAATCTAAGTCTAAGTCTGAATCGAAGTTTAGGTCTTAGCCTAAGCAAGCATCGCGTCACTTTTCGGGACAGCTTATACCGAGCCCAAAAATCCTTTGTTCTGATGACGTGCGCACAGCCTACTCTGTCAATTGTTTTGTCAGGCTCGCTCTTAATTTCAATTCACTGAAGAGATAGCTTTCATGGGGTAAGTTTGTTTTAACAACAACAACAACAAGGGTTTCTTTCAGTAAAGATCTTAGGTGGAGAGTTCAATGCGTTAAACCTTTTCTTATATGCAATTGGCAAGCGTTATCTCCACTGTGTCTCTAGTCCCATTTCTTGTAATTAGCCAAATCTTGCTCATCGATTAATAAGAAAGTTTCTCATTTTAGAGCTTTTACAGGTACCTGAATACATACATACATATATACATAAGTATACAACTACGCATAAAAATTAAGATTCGCTGAACCTGTTCTCTTTACATAAGTACATATCTCGCCTCGGGTGCTGTAATTTGGAAAGTTGAAGTGAAGCTGAAGTTGTAAATGTATGTGCATACATACAAGAATTTATAGCTAAGCATGTTGGCTTATATATGCTGAGGAATCATATCAAAGATTCGAATTATAAAAGTAATATCAGATGTCCTTGTATTGCTGTCCAATCCCTTCAAATACTAGTGATACCATTTATGTATGCCCAAATGGGGGTTATTTTAACTCCTATAAGTATGCTACAAAAACTGAAACTGAAAATGGTATGAATTCGGGATGAAACGATTTTTTGCAGTGTTGTTTTCTCTTTCATCTTTATGAGTTGTTTTAAATTAATGTTTTAAAATAAACACTTACGCAAGCAAAGATAATCGTTTTGCAAAAATTAAGTTAAAGCGTGAGGTAAGCAGACGCTAATAAGTTATTATGGCAAGTCAATCACCTTGAAATTTCGTATAATGACAGCTCTTCTTCTTACAGGAGGAATCAAGTTTAGCACAATTAAAAAATATAATTAATCATTAAAATACTCAAAAAATGAGAATGCAAATTAAAATATTTAATTATCTTAAAAAAAAAAACTGAAGTAAACCCCGGAAAAGTAGAGACAACTGAAGTCTTCAAAAGGCAATTAATCACAAGAAAGCTTTTTTAAAGTTCGTATTTAAATGTATGTATTTGACACATTTAACAGTTTGGCTTAGCAACTGGGTATTTGGTGTGTTGTTTATGAGAAATAAAAAATTCTAAAGTAAGCTCATAACGACAGTGGAACATCACCCTAAATAAAAATGTTTTTTTTTCAAAAGCACCCTATCTAAAATGGATTTCAAAAGCGCCCCATTTGAATGGAGCTGGCATATATTTCCAGCGTTTTTGAATCAAATTTTGAAATTGGGTGTTGTTTGAAAAAGAAAATTAAGGTAGAGAAATCTCGAACGATGTGCTGAAATATGGCGTTCATGAAAAAGCTTCTGAGCAAAGGCGTTTATTAAAAATATTTTGAAATAGGGTGACCCTCCAAGTTTTGGGAGCTTTGAAAAACTTTTTGAAGCACAAGCGCTGGGCAGTATAGTCATTCTCCTTATCAGAGACCAACCTATACTAGAGTGATCAAATCCAAAAGCGGTTAAGTTCAAAGGGCGAAATAAATTTTATTCAGCTCAAAATAGTTTGCAGCTCTTTAAAAATGTCTTCGGTTACATAAGACACAATTTGTTGTTATTTTAAAACACACTTAATTGCTTACAACTCGCTCATTTGCTTAATTTGCGTCTTCCTTTCTCAACTTTAGATTGCATTTGAATTTTTATTTAATGTTGCCACCTTTTTTGGTTAATGAGTAATGTCGTCATTCGTTCATAGTGAAAGTGTTTGATTCATAAATAGAAATCAAATGAATCAAAGTTGGGCACAAAAGATTTCTAGAAATGGTATTGGTAAACAATAAAAATAAAAAAAGCTTTATTTGCTTAAGTTTTTGTTGTTGTTGTTCAAATGTGTTGTTTTGCTCTTCATACCTTTACCTGTCAGTTTTGCTAAACTTCACATTATTTCGTGTCAAAGTTCCATTAATGGACTGAGCTTATTATATTTTTTTTGTTGGTAATTTTGTTGCTGTTGTTTGTTGTGTGGTTGTTTATACTACAATTTTTGATTGTTTGCGATTTGTTTTCGCTTTTTGTATTTGTGATGTTACGAATCATTCGGTCCGTTCGGTCATGGTCGGTTCAGACTTTTTTTTATTTAAAACTTGAGTTTCGACCGAGTATCTCTTTTTATTTTATTTGTTATTTTTATACACAAGCTGTATTAAGTTTTTTCACTTAACAACAGAGCGAAATCGGAGAATAATACAGTTCAATACAGTGGCGGACCCAGGGGAGAGGTCGAAATTTTTTTTATGAAACTTCGAGGTCATATTTTATACAGAGTTCCTGAAAAATATAACTTTTTGGATTCCGAAGGGGAATCGTTTGAATCGTTAAAATAGGTTCGAAACTTCCGGTACTAAATAAAATATTCGTTGCATCCCTAATACATATGTATGTTCGTGTTGGATACACTTAAACGCTTTTAAGTGTGGGCTTTCAGCTTCATCTCTGCTGTCATAATAACACCTAAACTCAATCAAAAAATGCTTAAGGCTTAATCAGCACTCCGGATTTGGCAAATTACTTCGGCAAGAAGTGAAGACTTGCTGTCAAACTTTAGAAAGGGGTTTTGATGTATAAATTGTACTGGTCCCATGAACTTGCCGTCTTCAAAAAAAATAAAAAGAAAAATATAAAGCTTAATTAACCTTTTTTGGACAGCGAAGAAACGAAGAAGTGTGAGCGCATTCTTTGCAGCTTCGGAGATTCGATGTCAGCCGTAGGGCGATAAGATCCGATGCATTCTTCGATCGGCGTAAACCATAGCCATTCATTTTTCTGTTAGATAAATCGCAGAAAACTGATGTATAGTTGAGATAGAGCCTTTTCGCAAACTTTAAAGAGACTCATAATTTCTTTGTGACGCAGAAACTAGAGGAGTAGCTTAAAGAAAACCCATCTAGGAATGACCCAAAGAGCAGAGAAGAGTTTTCAAATAATTTTGTTTGCTTTCAACCTGCGAACCTGAAAACATCAGATGATTTGATGGGGATAGTGAGTTCTATGAGGGTAGTCAAAGGTGTACTCAAAATTGTATTAAAAAAATTTGCACCACCCTCCTTCCTAAAATTCTGGATCCGCCACAGGATAGGAGAGAGACACCACTAATGTATTTGATTTTTTGCTACATAGAAACTTTTATTTATTTTTGCTTATAATACAATTTTATTAACCAGTAGTCAGTGTACATTATGTATCTTAATGAAAAATGTTAAATTTTTAGAATTTTTGCCTGTATATCAATATGTTTGTTCTAGCATCACTCAAAAACCTCTGTATAGAATTGATAGAAATCTTCACAAATTGATTTCTCGTTATCCAACATGAAGTCTACTATTTATTTTAAGACTAGAAAACAGTTTCTGACCCAGCTTTGTGCAGTGGTGGCAATAAAAGTTGGCGCGAAATATTTTTTATATACATACATACATAGAGTGAAAGTGGAACTGACTGATGCCTGTATATTATAGATATTACGAAAAAATACTGATGCTAGTAAGAGCGCTAGAAATGAAACAAAAAATTCTAGGAATATCTGCCTCTCTGTTAGTATGTATATTTGTATGCGCTTCAGTTAATAAATACTGCATAGAATTAAATGATTTCTTCGCCAATATATGGTTGGAAGTTTATTTTGAAGTATAGAATATATTTTTCCCTTGCTGCTAGATATACTGCTTTCATTTTCTTGTGAGCTATCCTTCAACACAACGTAAAAGCTTGTTGCCTTTAAGGCGTTCATTTGCAATCTAAGCTCATTAAATTTTCTTCCTTTTATTATTTCACTCTAATATTTCAATTTTCATTCAACTTTGGCGCTCAGAGTGTAATTTTCATTCTGCTCTCTATTTTATTTTATTTTGCTTTCAAAACAACTTGCAATTTCTTCTTCCTGCAAAATGCATTGCACTGATGCACCGTTAATGCATATTTAACTTTGTTGGTACAAAAAATGAGCGCGCTCACTGCATGTTGCAACAATTTGTAACTTTTTGACTTTTGATGTTGTCACTCAATTCAAATGCATTGTTACAATTGCCTGCCTGCCTGCAACTTTCGTGGTGTTCTTCTTGCCTTTTGGCCTTTAGCGCAGCACCCGGCTACGCTACAGCCACCACTTTGCTAAATAATAAATGTTGAAAGTAGTGAAAGCGGCTTGTAGTTGCCATTCATTGTTGCGCAATAACTTCTTGCAACAAACACAAAAAAATATTACAACAATAGATAATAGTGAATACTTGTAGAAAGAAGCTTTAACAAACTGAAATGAATGAATGCAAATGCAGACGAGTTGTGCTGTGATGTTGCAACAAAATGTGGCACGTTTGCGCTGATTTATGCGCCCCCTCCGCTGCATTTTCTGTGTCAAAATTTACTTTACTTACTTCCTTGTACAAATTTGTTGTTATTTTTATACACAGCTGAGCAAAAGTTTATGATACAGTTCACGCATGATATTCTCTTCAGTACAACAATAAACATCTTTGGTAGAAATGAGCAAACACGTTTCATAACCACGCCCACATTCCAATGATGTGTTGTGGATGTCGCGTAAGAAGTAAAAAAACTCGAAGAAATTTCGTCTACATCAGAGATGTAAAAGAATGCATTCTTTTGTGAATAATTATTCACTTGATTTATCGTAAAATGATTGCAGCCATTTTTTGAATTCTTTGACTGCTACTTAAAAAATTAAATCACCATTCAGACTTCATTCTGCGACTTCAAATTTTTTATTTTCATTAATTGTTTGGTTATTCATGTATTGCATTCATTGAATAAAAAGTCTCACTGAAGTCAATTGGAGTCAGTTGGAGTCACATGGAGTCATTTGAACTCAATTTACCTTTGACATACGAGACATGATCGTAAACTATTTTTGTTGCAAATAGTTAGTGAATTCACTCAAAAAATTAAGTCAGTAAGAGACTTCTCTAAATGACTTCAAAGTCGTGACTTCAAAAAGACTTAAGACTTAATTTTTTCATTCTTTAGTCAAAAACCGAGTCAATGAATGCTTTCGAAATTTGGAGTCATTGAATAAGACACCATATATGATAAATTTCATATCAAAAACAAAAAAAGTCTAATTTTGAACCCAAACCACGCAGGTTTTTGATGATATTTTACATATATGTAGGTACATTTGCATTTTCGAAAAATTTAAATCAAGTTTCGAAAATTTTACACTGTGAAAAATGTTATGTTACACTGAAATTTTTGTTTGATAAAAATAAGATTTTTTTAAAGGTATCAAAAACTTAACTTAATTTCGCTTAACTCAAATTATTTCTTTTTCCTTTTTTTAATTTTTTTAATTAAATCCATATTTGAAATGTTTTTTTTAAATAAAAATGACTTCCCGGATTTATCTCATATAGCCCTATATCAAATTTTAATGGTCTAACCTAAATACTTTCAGAGATATGGACTATTAAAAACACCAGTTGTATGGGAGGTGTCACACCCCCTATAATACATATATCCAAATATTTTTTAGACTATGACCATCCATGGAAGATGTGTTAAGAAGCCATGTCGGTTTATACCTATATAATTTGAATACATACATATATACATAGATATATGATGTTTAAGTAGATAAAACTCTATTTTAATTTGACTATGATTATGGGCCTCTCCCACGGTCTCTAAATACAGGGACTAACTCCAACGATGTGGTTAATGACCCAGTGTAGTAATACTTTCGACGATTTGGGGTACTCGCCTTTCGCAGATTATATCAATCAATTGGCAACAACGATAACAATTTGTATATGTAGGCATGACTTGTAGCAAGAAAAAAAGTACTCCCAACTTTATTGCTTAATCCCACAGCTGAGTATATAATCTCCCGCTACCACCGACCTCAGACTCCTTTACTCCTTTACATCTTTTTTGATTTCTTTTTTACAAAGACTTTTGTTTGACATTTTTTCTTGTGGCACATTTTTGTGTCACTATGTGATTCGTGAATTTTGTTGTTGTTGCTTTTTTTTTTTGACTCATGTTTTGTGGCATGGAAAATGACATGTGATTTATTTAAGTTGCATGGTGCCGCCTGTGACAGTTTCGTGGGAGTTGCATCGACTTTTGTAGGTTTTTATGCGGATATGCATTTTTTGGTTGATGTGATTGCCTGGGCTGCATATCCGCGAATGAATTCAATATGTTTGCAGTTTTCCATATCCAAATCACACAAATGCTGGTCTGGCTTAAAGCGCCAAATACATTACACGAACTTTTCCGCGAACATTCCCGTTATGTGATGTTTGTGCGAACTTTTCTCTCGTGTATGGTGGTGTTTGCCAGTTCGCGCAAAAGTTCGCCAAAAATCAAAATATTTTAATTTTTGGCGAACTTTTGCGCGAACTGTTCGTGTGTGTATGGCGAAATAGCTCATAATCGTAGTAATTTCTGAACGGAACAGACGTGCGCGGAAAAGTAAAATGGACAATAAAAAATTTCTGAGTGAATTTATTGAAATGTATAAATCTTTTCCATCATTTTGGCAAGTAAAAAGCAAAGATTATTGTAATAGAATTAAAAAGAATAATGATTATGCGACTTTAATCGAAAAATTAAAAGAAGTAGATCCTGATGCCACAAAGGATACATTCCATTCTTTGCACCAAATTCTTTTTTGCGATTTTCTTTCTTTTTTTTACGCTTAATTGCCACAGCGAGCAATATTGCTGCAGCACAATTGTTGTCCGTGTTCATCGCTGTCTGAAAGAGAACTAATGTTCGGCCAAAAGTTCGTATGGTGGATGGCCAAAGCTGCGAACAAGATATCGGAATGTTCGCGGAAAAGTTCGTGTAATGTATTTGCCGCTGCTTCCTCAGCACATTAGAAAAGCCGCATAACGTTCAAATAACGATTTGTCAGCGCGTACACGTTTCGTTGATACAATGAATAGATTCAAATGCAGTTTGAGAGCAACAAAAATAACTTGACGTGACGTTTTTACAACCACGTTTAAGCGGATGATGATGATGATGACAGCAGTGACTTTGGTGCTGAGATGGTTGTTGAATTTGTTTTTTTTTTTTGGAAGATGTTTTGATTTTGAGATTAATATATATAAGTTTATTAGAAGTATCAAAGAGATTGCAAATTTTTCAAGATTGTTTTCACGACAATTTTAGAATTGCTTACGGACTTTTTCTTTCCTTAAAACGTCGCCTTTATTATGTATTGCAAAATCATTTTTAATCTTTTTAAGCTTTCGTACAACTTTAAAAAAAATAATAGTTATGCACTTGGCAACCCTGTCAACTAACTCCGCTTGTTATGTATTTGTTTGTTCTCACACTTCGTTGAAACTCATCACAAATTTCGATTAAACAGACATTGTCAATATTACTGGCAGCTCCACAGCTTTATTACTTTTAGTTGCAATTAAAATGTATTATTATCTATCATTGAGTAACAGAAATCACTTGATCGTATTTAATTGTTTAATTGCTGTCACATGTTGTTGTTGCAGTTACACTACTTACTTATAAACAACTTGCAATAAGCGAGTAATTACTTTGTGTTAAACATTAAAAGTCATGATAGATACACATGTGGTAACTATATTAGCATCAATTAAAAACAAAAAGAGCTTCCAACTGAATGGACGATTATGAAGTAATTGCAATATACATTTTTAAGTTAAAACAAAAGTTTTGAGTAATGAAAATAATTAAAGGCGTTAGGGAAAATTTAAATATCAAAATAGTAAGCGACAAGAAAAAAGAAGTAAGCGAATACCATAAAACAAATGGAAAAGCTAAAAAGAGGTTGAGCCTTGAAAAGCTTAAATCAGATTTCTGTTGGGAAGCACCTGAATGGGCAGTCAGATATTTATATTGTATATACAAAGTTTCTTTCCACACATGTTAAATTTGATTAGTACTTAGTAATCAATTGATTTAACAGATTTTTTAATTGGTAATGTTTATTTTAATTGTTTTCAAGAAAAGGCAATTATAAATTGATTACAATTAAAAAAAAAAAAAAAATATCATGATTTTTTATGATTATTTTTTTGATTACTTTTGATAATCTTTTTTTTTTTTTGATTAGGTTTTTTTTTTTGATTATCTTGCAGTTTTGTCATACAAATATAATCATTTCTGCATACACAAAATCCAAAAAATCGCAAATAATTAAAAATAATCAAAACACAATACTGAAAATCTAAAAACAAAAACCGCACAAAATGAGCAGGAGTAATAAAAAAAAAACAATACTAAAGAAATCAAAAATAATCAAAAAAAAAACAAACTGAAAAAAAATCTAAAATTATTAATAACAACAAAAACAAAAAAAATCAATCAATATCCGAAAAAAACGAAAATAATCAAAAATATTTAAAAGAAACAGTACTGGAAAAAATCAAAAACTATCAAAAATTACCAAAAAAAAATTAAGAGAGAACATAAAAAATCTAAAATAATCAAAAGTAATCAAAAAAACAATTCTGAAAAAAAAAATCAAAAACTATGTAAAATAATCGAAACAAAATTAAGAGAATATATGTATAAAAAATCGAAAATAATCACAAGTAATCAAAAAAACAATACTGAAAAAAAAATTCAAAGAAAATATTGAAAATAATGAAAAGTAATGCAAAAATGCATTACAGAAAAAGAAAATCAATGATTTTTTTGATTATTTATTTATTATCTATTTATTAATTTTAAGACAATCAAAAAAGTAAGTAGTTTATTAATAAAGAAGTAATTAAAAAAAAATACTGAAATAAAAATAAAAAATTTAAAGAAAATAATAAAAAGTAATAAAAGAAAAAACAATACTGGAAAAGAAAATCGAAAAATTAGTTATTTATTATTTGGAAAATAATAATTAAAATTTTGAAGTAATGGTAATCAGTAATTAAATATATTCTCATGAAAACAACCAATCAAACACGATCAGAAATCATTATTTTACAGGTCTGATTTCTTCTTACGCATTCTTGAGATGGTTTGAAAACCTGGATAAAAACTTCAATCTATCTTGAAAGCTTTTGCTTATTCCGGCTTGAGCACATTTAAAAGCAACATTTTAGCAGTTTGCACCGAGCATAGTCTATTAAGAAACTGCCATTGTAATGGGAAATTTTCTAGTTTTTCTTGCAAATGTCATCTGCTTCACCCTGCATGAAATTATTTCGCTCTATGTGCAACCGTGTACTTAATTTGGTCACCGCACCAAAGTCTCTGCCAATCTCCCTACAACAAGCCCTACATCTAACCACATTATTTGTTTAGAAGCTGATATTCTCATGAGATTCTTTTATAATTTGTTCCACTTTTTTGTTTCTGTTAGTTTCTTCACTTCGTTTTTAAGTTGACACTCACTGTGTAGCTTCTTGTGTCCCATATGTTTGCATTTGCAATTTAGAGAAACAACGAACTGACTCAGAGGCTATCAGACAATTTGTATTTGCTTTTTCATTAGAAAGAATATCTTTGTATATTTTTTTTTTTTACACAACAACGCTTTACTCTCCCCTTTGGTGGTATGTTTTGACTAAGCTTTGTTGATTTTCTTGATTAACAAAGTTTTTGTGCTCTTCAGAGTTCCATTTTACATTGCTTGTATGCATTTCTTGTTGTTGGTTATTTCTTTGTTGTTGTAGCAGTGAAGTAGCTTATTTAAGCTAAAAGCAAATCAATATCGAGATCTTTGTTTAAACTCATTGACATTTGAAATAATGTAAGCTTTGGGTAATACTTTCCATCGAACGTCTAACGTTAAGTCCGATTTTAATCAATATATCTCGCTTATTGCAGCACTCATTAGCACCTTTCGTTTGATACCCATATTGTACCAACACGTTTTTGGTCACCCTTGTCCATTTGTTAGTCAATAGCTCCGAACCTGTGACAGTTTTCGAAACAAGGGATATCTATAATTTTAATTTGGACGTCTAGTAATATAACAATGAAAGTTCAATTCATTTATATTTAGCCGTTTTTGAGTGATGAGCGAACAAACATACAGACAGATAGACAAAAATTCTATAAACTGTTGATTTGAACTCTATTTGCTTAATAATGGTCTCTGCTATAAATTTTTTATAGTAGGAAAGGAGAATATCTAGAAAAGAATGGCGATGAAGTGCTCCTATATTAATGGCCCCTGAGGTATAGCACAAATAATTTTTCTCCTAGATATGTACATACATATTTACGAGTACGTTGCTCTAGCGTTCATTCCCATGTCATAGTATTACTAGTACTTCCGCTGGCAGTGTTGATAATTTTACGCTCCAATATCTTCTCCCATTTTGTTGATGGTCAGTACTCTAATGCTTGAGTAAACAAAGCAGTGATAAAGAATAAGTATATGCAAATGTACAGAACTACATGGATATGGATGCAAATTTTCAAAAATAAATAAAGGGATGGGCATTAGGGTGGTTCACAAAACATCAATAATTCTCTTTTTACGTGTTAGTCACTTTGCTTACTGCTGCTTTTGATAAGTTTTTTTTTTTTAATTGTTTAATATGGAACAAAAAAATTGCTCTTCATTCTCGTAGTATTTATATTTTTTTTCCTCAATAAAATTCAGTTACTATAAACATTTTTTTCATTTCTTTTCAGGAAACAACAAATCAGCAGAAATAACAAAAATGGTGAGCTATATCACAAATATTTACAAAAAATTATTGCTCTTCATAATGTTGCAAGAGTTTAAAAATATACTTGGCAAAAAGAGAACCCTTGAGGGCTCAATATGTGAATGTATTAGTTTCTTATACAAACTGACAGCACAGATTGAGAGTAGTACAAATAAGCAAATTAAAAAAAAAACAGTTACGCCTGTTAAGCGACATAAGCTGAGACTTTTTCTTTCATTTATTTCATTTCCATTGCTACCTATTATAATTCGCAACCAGATTATGAAATATGCCAAAGATATCGTTTATGAATTGCAATCCCAAATCGAGGTTTTTTCACAGCGAAAATATGGAGTTTGGTGTTAAGTCACTTACAAAAACCACTGGGGGTGAAAAGTCTCAGTCACATGTCACTTTGCACCCCAACAAAAAGTGAAAAGTTGATTTGTATAACGTTGTCCACCTAATGCCTCATTTTGATTGTATAAAATCACTTTTATTCGTTAAATGTCACATTCAGCGTGAAATCATTGACTACGCATTTAAACTGTCGAACAAAAAAAAAAAAAAAAAAACCAAAACTCAATATTGAATTTGTACTGAAATTTAAAAATGACTGTATAACAACAGTCTTTCAGGACAATAAATCCAATGGAAGGTGAAAAATCGCTAGAGATTAACTGGGCATTTTAAATTGCTGAGCGTACGTGTCATACGCCGGATTGAACATTCATATGTAAGCGTTGCTGTTGGCATGCATGCGTGACATATCTGAATAAATTTTAAATAATTAAAAGCAAATATGAAATGAAAATATAATAAACTTAAAAATAGCTGTACTTGCCATAACAAACAACAACAACACTCAAAAATAGTATTGAACTTGGTTTAAAGAGTGTGCTTCTTAGGATTGTTAAACTTTATACTGAAACTTAATAAGTCTTGAGGAAAATGGTAAGCGATTGTATCCCTTGGACTTTTAATTTTTTGTATAACGATTTGGAAAAAAAAAAATAAAAAAAATTTTCTAATTAAATTTTATTTATAATTTGTCTTTTTAAGTATTCCATAATAACGACTACCCAAATCCCGTTAATGTAAACTGATATACCGAAAATCCCGTTAAAATCAATATAATTCGCAACCCAAGACTGGACGTAGTATAATGGCACTTGTTTTTCGTGTACCTTTTGTGGCCCACGCAGCTGCACTTGTTGTTGACAATTGAACGAGCCATTGTTTGCATGAAAAACTGCCAACAACAAAAAAAAAAAATAAACAGCAACAATTGAAGAGCACATTTACTACATACATACATAAGTGATTGTTGCAATTTTCCGCTTGTTTTTAATTTACGAACGAACGCTTTCAATTCGCAGCCACAATTCCAACAAAAACTCCCAAACTCCGCCTTTTAGCCCACTTTGTTGCTGCTGCGACATAGAATGCAACTCGAAATGGGATTTTGAGTACACGACCGAAAAAAGAAAACAATAATAATAATAATGCGAGTGCTGTAAAAATTTTACTAAGAAACCTTTTGACCTAATTAAAAAAAAAAAAGTGGCTCGAGTGGCTTTGGGAACATAGCTCCACTCTACACGCCAACTCTATTGACAATGCAACAATTACCACACCACTGCACCAACGCTACACAGTGCAACATATGCAAACATTGTTGCAAACATAACGCATTATTTACATTTATTGTTATAGACTTACTTATCTTGGTGTTGTGGTTGATGTACTGCTTCAGTTACACAAAAAAAAAAAAAAGAAATTTAAAAACAAAAGCGAATCCAATGAAAAATTTCACTGCCAAAGGGAATTCATTTTTGTGTGAGTAAACAAGTGATTCAGTGGCTTTCTTCTGTTTAAATATATTATTTGCGACTTTTACAAACGGTCGCTTGCTTGGTTTAAGAGTTAAAAATAAAATAAAACAAAACTAAATAAAATAAAATAAAATAAAATAAAATTAAATTAAATTAAATTAAACTAAATTAAATTAAATTAAATTAAATTAAATTAAATTAAATTAAATTAAATTAAATTAAATTAAATTAAATTAAATTAAATTAAATTAAATTAAATTAAATAAAATAAGGTAAAATAAAATAAAATAAAATAAAATTAAATTAAATTAAATTAAATTAAATTAAATTAAATTAAATTAAATTAAATTAAATTAAATTAAATTAAATTAAATTAAATTAAATTAAATTAAATTAAATTAAATTAAATTAAATTAAATTAAATTAAATTAAATTAAATTAAATTAAATTAAATTAAATTAAATTAAATTAAATTAAATTAAATTAAATTAAATTAAATTAAATTAAATTAAATTAAATTAAATTAAATTAAATTAAATTAAATTAAATTAAATTAAATTAAATTAAATTAAATTAAATTAAATTAAATTAAATTAAATTA